>CAUYUJ010014949.1:1320091-1342591 GCA_963575745.1 Prorocentrum cordatum | reverse complement strand
CACGGTCCGCCCTGCTGGCACGCCTCGGGCTGCGACATGGAAGAGTTAGATCCCCGAGGAGGAGGAGGAGGAGGAGGAGGAGGAGGAGGAGGAGGAGGAGGAGGAGGAGGAGGAGGAGAGGATAAGGATAAGGAGGAACGGAGGAGGGGGGGGGGAATGGGGAGGTGGCACTGGGGGGCTGCAGGTCGGAAGCGGGGTGGTGCTTAGCGGGCCCTGGAAACGACAGGGCCGTTTTTTTTGTTACTGGTTCCGTTTTGCCGTTTTTGTTGCCGATTCCGACGCCGTTTTTTTCCGGTTCCGTCACCGTTTTTTTACCGGTTCCGGCTCCGATTCCAATCCTGGAGCCGTTCCGTTTTTTTGCCGTGTCCAGTCGCCGTTTTTTTGCCGTTTCCATTTTCAAGGGACATTCTTTTGGAAACGGTGAGAAAACGGCCCTGCCGTTTCCGGGGCCCACAAAGGGGTGGTGGGCATTTTGGAGCACGAGGAGGGGGAGGTAGAGGGATGAGGAGATCTGGTTCGAAACCTGGGTCGGCCGAGATCTCTCGCCACAGGTCGGAGTAATGAGAGCTAGACCGCCTGCTGCAATACTTCTTGCTACGTTGAGACGAATGTGCGGAACGAAGAAAAAACACGGAACAAGACATGCTACACTTAGGCTGCGACAGTTTTGTGAGAGCACAAGCGTACATAGAGAGTTGCAACCGTTTGCTACCTGACGCGTGGCGGCACGGCCCGTCACGAAAGACACGTGCAATGTGCGCATAGTTTGCAACGCACATGCAGTCACTCAGCGGGGTGCAATCAAGCGCGCGATGGCACGTCAAGATGTGACGCATTGATGCAACATCGACTTGTATTCAATACCGTTGGACGATAATGTGTTTATATCTGTTGACTCGTACTTAACCACATGTATAGCAGACTGACCAGCCACTGACACCTCGGCATACAAGTGCCCCAATGGATGGTGCAACAATGTGCAGTCACAATGCGTATAGTATAGCACCCGCGTGTTTCATATTGAAAACCGTGGTGTGGAACGCAAAGAAGCGGCATGTGCCTACCTGCCCTCAGGGCCTGGGCCAGACTAGCCTTGCTTGCGGGTCGGCTTCCCCCTGTCTGCGTGGCTGGCGGTTGGCCGCCATCGCGCGTACCCCGACGCCCACCAAGTGCACCTGTGCAAGTGAATTGTCTTCTCCCACAGTGACCAGGCTCGCGGTGCGCGGCCAGCTCCATCGCGGTGACCGCATCTGCTTCGTTGTTCGCTGGTCGCCGGGCCACGACGTCGCTCATCATTGGCATGTGCACCTCGCTTCGGGTGCCATCCGCCCACCCCTGCGCTCCCACTACCATCGGCCGCCAGGCTGATGGTCCTGTTTTCCACCACCACCATAAGTTGGAGGGGGAAGGAGGTTGAAGATGAGGAGGAGGAGGGCGAAGAGGAGGAGAAGGACGAAGAGGAGGAAGAGGACCCCCTCCCCCTCCTACTGATGGTGGTGGCGGTGTAAAGCAAGCCCACCACAGGCGGTGCCTTGGCGACCCTCTCTGTCGAAAAAACACGAGCTCAGCGAAACAATATCAGACGTATGTATGCTACCCAGTGGTTGTACACACCTGGGGTGGGATGGTAGGTTTAGGTGTGTTTTTGTTCCTCAGTGTGTGTGTGTGTACGTGTGTGTGTGTGTACCGCCTGAGCAGTAAGCTCTGCCCAGCCGCCGGCGCAAAAAGTGTGTGTGTGTGTTGTGTATGGTGTGTGTTGTGTGTTGTATGTGTGTGTGTGTGTCGTGTGTGTGTGTTGTGTGATGTGTTTGTGTGTTGTGTGTGTGTTGGGTGTTGTGTGTGTTGTGTGTGCATTGTGTGTCTTGTGAGTATGTTGCCTGTGTGTTGTCTGTGTGTGTTGTGTGCTGTGTGTGTTGTGTGTGTTGTGTGTTGTGCGTGATGTGCGTGTTTGTATGTTTGTCCATTGCGTGTTGTGTGTGTTGGGTGTGTTGTGTGTGTTGTGTGTGTGTTGTGTGTGTGTTTAGTGTGTTGTGTGTTGTTGTGTGAATTGTGTGTTGTATGTGTGTGCGTGCGTGCGTGTGTGAGTGTGTGTGTGTGTTGGTGCGTGCGTACGTTTGTGTGTTGTGCGTGAATGTGTGTATGCGTGCGTGCTTGCGTGTGCGTGTGTGTGTGTGTGCATTCGTGCGTGTGCGTGTGTGTGTGTGTGTGTGTGTGTGTGTGCGTGCGTGCGTGCGTGCGTGTGTGTGTGTGTGTGTGTGGGTGGGAACGTGGGTGGGTTTGTGCGTGCGTATGTGCGTATGTGCGAGCGTGCGTGCGTGCGTGCGTGAGTGGTGTGTGTGGGTGTGTGTGTGCAAGTGTGTGTGTGTGTGTGTGTGTGCAAGTGTGTGTGCGTGTGTGCGTGTGTGCGTGTGCGTGTGTGTGTGGGTGTGTGTGTGTGTGGGTGTGCGTGTGTGCGTGTGTGCGTGTGTGCGTGTGTGTGTGTGTGGGTGTGCGTGTGAGCGTGTGTGTGTGTGTGCGTGTATGTGTGGGTGTGCTTGTGCGTGCGTGTGTGTGTGTGTGGGTGTGTGGTGTGTGTGGGTGCGTGTGTGCGTGTGTGTGTATGTGTAAGGGCGTGTGTGGGCGTGTCTGTGTTCGTGTGTGCGTGTGTGGGTGTGTGCGCGTGTTCGCGTGTGCGCGTGTGCGCGTGCGCGTGTATGCGCGTGTGCGCGTGTGTGCGTGTGCGCGTGTGCTCGTGTGCGCGTGTGCGCGTGTGCGTGTGTGCGTGAGTCTGTGTGTGCGTGTGCGCGTGTTCGCGTCTGCGCGTTTGAAAATGTGCGCGTGTTCGTGTGTCTGTGAGTGTATGTGCGCGTGTGCGCGTGTGCGTGTGTGCGCGTGTGCGCGTGATCGTGGTTGCGCACGTGTGTGTGTGTGTGTGTGTGCGTGTGTGTGTGTGTGTGTGCTTGTGTGTCTGTGTGTGTGCGTGTTGCGTGTGTGTGTGTGTGTGTGCGTGCGTATGTACGAGCGTGCGTGCGTGTGAGTGTGTGCGCGAGTCTGCGCGTGTGTGTGCGCACACACGCGTGTGCGTGTGCGTGTGTGCGTGTGCGTGTGCGTGTGTGCGTGTGCGCGTGCGTGTGCGTGTGCGTGTGCGTGTGTGCGGGCGTGTGCGTGTGCGTGTGCGGGTGTGCGTGCGTGTGTATGTGCGCGTGTGTGTGCGCGTGTGGGTGCGTGCGCGTGCGCGTGTGTGTGTGTGCGTGTGTGTGCGTGTGTGTGTGTGTGTGTGTGTGTGTGCGTGTGTGTGTGTGCGTGTGTGTGTGTGTGTGTGCGTGTGTGCGCTCTGCCCGCCTGGGCCCGCCGCTCCCCCTGTTGGCGGTGCCCCTTCTCCCATGCCCTCGGTGCTGCTCCGCGCCCCTGGACCACCTTTCATCGCCTGGTCTCGGTGCTCCCCACCGCAGTCGATGTCGGGGTTTCCCCCCGTCGGGGCAGGTCGAGGTCCTGGCCGTTCGCTTCTTCCGTCCTCCCGCCGCCCTTTCCCGGCCGCTTCTGTCCGCTCTCCCTGGGCGGTGCCTCCCTGGCCGTCGCCCCCGCGACCGCGCCTCGCAGGCCCACTGTTCTCGGCGCCTTGCTTTCTCTCTGGGCCAGGCCTCGGTCCGCCGCGTTGGGCGCCGCCCCCTCAGGTGCCCTTCACTGCCCAGCTCTGGGCTCCACGCTCTCTGCTTCCGCCACCTTCCTTGTTGTGCTGCTCCGCACCCCCCTTCGTGCCCGCGGCGCAGCGCCTTCTGCTGAGGTTGGCCCGCTTGGCCCCTCTCCCTTGCAGCGCACCTCGCAGGCCCGCAGGTCTCGCTGCTCCAGCCTTCCCTGGGCTGTTCTCGGCCCTGGGGTGGGATCCGCTTCGTTTTCTCTTCACCGCCTGCTGCAGCTCCTGGCTGCTCCCCCAGCTTCAGCTCAACGCAGTTCTGTACAGCCTGTGCCGGTGCCGCCCCCCCCCCTCTGGCGCTGTCCCCTGCCGCCGCCGGCAGCTCTGAGTGGCCCGGTTTCCTCTTCCCCCCCTCGCGGCGGAACGATTCCTCTTCCTTCCGTGCATTGCGGCCTCAATTTGCATACAGCGTGCCCCCTGTTGCCACTCCGCCGGAGCAGTCGACCTCTGCCCAGCCGCCGGCGCAAAGTGTGTGTGTGTGAGCGTGTGTGTGTGTGTGTGTGTGTGTGCGTGCGAATACTTGCGTGTGCGCGTGTGTGTGTGTGTAAATGTGTGTGCGTGTGTGTGCGTGTGTGTGTGTGTGTGTGTGCGTGTGAGTGCTTGTGTGTGTGTGCGTTTGTGTGCATGTGTGTGCGTGCTTGTGCGTGTGAGTGCGTGGGCGCATGCGTGGGTGAATGCGTGGGCGCGTGCGCGGGCGCGTGCGAGGGCGCATGCGTGGGCGTGCGTGCGCGCGTGCTTGCGCATGCGTGCGCATGCGTGCGCGCGACTGCGCGCGCGCGTTCGCGCGCGTGCGCGCGCATGCGCGTGCTTGCGTGTGCGTGCGCGCGCGTGCGTGTGCGTGCGTGTGCGTGCGTGTGCGTGCGCGCACTCGAGCGTGCGACCGTTCGTGCGTGTGCGTGCGTGTGCGTGCGGCGTGCGCGTGCGTGCGCGTGCGTGCGCTTGCGTGCGTGCGTGCGTGTGCGTGCGTGTCGTGCGTGCGCGTGCGCGTGAGTGCGTGTGCGTGCGTGACGTGTGTGCGTGTGTGTGTGTGTGTGTGTGTGTGCGAGCGTGTGCGTGCGTGTGCGTGCGTGTGCGTGCGTGTGCGCGCGTGCGCGTGCGTGTGCGTGCGCGTGCGTGCGCATGCGTGCGTGTGCGTGCGTGCGTGTGCGCGCGTGTGCTCGTGTGTGCGCGCGTGCGCGCGCGTGTGCGCGCGTGTGCGCGCGTGTGCGCACGTGTGCGCGCGTGTGCGTCTGTGTGTGCGCGTGCGCAATCGTGTGAGCGCGTGCGCCCGCGTGTGCGCGCGTGTGCGCGCGTGCGTGCGTGCGTGTGTGGGCGCGAGCGCGCGTATGCGCGCTTGCGCGCGTGAGCCCGTGTGTGCGTGTGTAGTTGTGTAATTAAATGTGTGGGTGTGTGCGTGTGCGTGTGCGTGTGTGCGTGTGTGCGTGTGTGCGTGTGTGTGTGTGTGTGTGTGTTTGTGTGTGTGTGTCTCTGTGTGCCTGTGTGTGTCTGTGTGTGCCTGGGTGTGTGTCTGTGTGCTGTGTGTGTGCCTGTGTGTGTGTGTGTCTGTTTTTGTGTCTGTGTGCATATGTGTTTGTGTCTGTATGTGTGTGTCTGTGTGTGTGTGTGTCCGTGTGTGTGTTTGTGTGTGTGTGTGTTTCTATGTATTTGTGTGTGTCTGTGTGTGCGTCTCTGTGTGTGTCTGTGTGTGTGTGTCTGTGTGTGTCTGTGTGTGTATGAGTGTGGGTCTGTGTCTGTGTGTCTGTGTTTGTGCGTGTGTGCGTCTGTGTTGTGTCTGTGTGCGTGTCAGTGTGTGCGTGTGTCTGTGAGTGTGTCTGTGTGTGTGACTGTGTGTCCTGCTGTGTGTGTGTGTCTGTGTGTGGTTGTGTGTGCGCGTCGGTGCGTGTGTGTGTATGTGTCTGTGTGTGTCTGTGTGTGTGTGTCTGTGTGCGTGTCTGTGTATGTGTCTGTGTGTATGTGTCGGTGTGTGTATGTTTTTGTGCGTGTGTCTCTGTGTGTGTCTCCCTCTGTGTGTCTCTGTGCTTGTGTCTGATTGGGTGTCTCTCTGTGTAGGTATCTCTCTGTTTGTCTCTGTGTGTCTGTGTGTCTGCGAGTGTGTCGTTGTGTGTGTATGTGTGTCTGTGTGTGTGCCTGTGTGCCTGTGTGTGTGTCTGTGTGTATGTCTGCGTGTGTGTCTGTATGTGTGCCTGTGTGTGTCTGTGTGTGTGTTTGTGAGTGTGTCTGTCTGTGTGTGTCTGTCTGTATGTGTGCGTCTGTGTGTGTCTGTGTGTGTGCCTGTGTTTGTGCCTGTGTGTCTGTGTGTGTCTGTGTGTGTCTGTGTGTCTAAGTGTGTCTGTTAGTGTATCTGTGTCTCTGTCTCTGTCTCTGTCTCTGTGTCTGCGTGTGTCTGTGTGTGTCTCTGTGTGTGTGTCTCTGTGTGTGTGTCTGTGTGTGTCTGTGTGTGTGTCTGTGTGTCTGTGATTGTGTCGGTTTGCGTAGTTTTATGTGGGTGTGCCTGTGTGTGTGCTTGTGTGTGTCTTTGTGTGTGTGTGTTTCTCTGTGCGTTTTGTTTATGTGTGTGTGTGTGTTTGCGTGTGTGTGTGGGTTTGTCTGTGTGGGTGTGTGTGGGTGTGTGCGCGCTCGCGTTTGCGTGCGCGTGCGCGTGCGTGTGCGTGTGCGCGTGCGTGTGCGTGTTCGTGTGCGTGTGCGTGTGCATGTGTGTGCGCGTGTGCGTGTGCGTGTGTGTGTGTGTGTGTTGTGTGTGTGTGTGCGTTGTGTGTGGTTTGCGTGTTGTGTGTGTGTGTGTGTCTTGTCTGTTTGTGTGTGTGTGTCATGTGTGTGCGCGCGTGTGTGTGCGTGCGTGCGTGCGTGCGTGCGTGCGCACGTGCGTGCGAACGTGGCGTGCGTGCGTGTGTGCGTGTGTGTTCGTGTGTTCGTGCGTGTGTGTGTGTTCGTGCGTGTGTGTGTGTGTGTGTGTGTGTTCCACAGCTTTTTTTTTTGCACTCCCACGGCCATCGGCCGCCAGGCGGTGTCTTGGCGCCCCTCTCTGATTCATGGCTCCCGATGGGCAGCGTGTCGCCCAAGCTTTTGCCGAGAGGGAGCTCGGGGCGCGGGGGCCCCGCGGCGTTGCCCCCCGTGCCCCGAGAGGACTGGCTTCGGAGGAGGAGGAGGAGGCCGATGTCAGGGACTGGAGGGGAGGAGGAGGAGGAGGAGGAGGAGGAGGAGGAGGAGGAGGAGGAGGAGGTGGCCGACGTCAGGGTTGGAGGGGAGGAGGAGGAGGAGGACGAGGAGGAGGAGGAGGAGGAGGAGGAGGCCGACGCAGGGGCTGGAGCGCGGACGCGTTGCGCCGTGCCGCCGTGCGGTCCCGGCCCAACCTCTGTGAGGCTCGGCGCTGTGCAGAGGGCGTGGGCGCCTTGCGCCATGCGACAGGGTCTTCGGGGGTGGGCGGGCGTTTGAGAGCCCCTCTCCCGAGGCACAGCGAAGGTGATGTGCGGTCTTGAGGCCCGTCCCCGTGCGCACCCCAGTCAAAAAGCCGACGTCAGGGTTTGAGGGGGGTCAGGGCGACTGGGGTTCACAGGAGGAATGCTTGAGAGATGAAGAGGGGGGAGAAGGTGTGAGGAGGGTGGAAAAAAGGAAAGAGTCAGTGTCCTCGCGGGCATGTGCTGAGACACGCTTTTCCCCAGCACAGTCCGAATCGAACCACGCGGGGGATGACGAGCGCCCGTGCCCGAGGTCCTCCTCCTCCTCCCTCCTCTCCCTCCCCTCAGTGAGGCCGTGGAGGGCCCAGAGGGGAGGAGCGGGAGGGGGGAGAGGGCGAGGGAGGAGGCAAGAGGAGAGGAGAGAAGGAAGGAGAAGGAGGAGGAAAAGGCCGCGGCGGTGCCGTCGACGGCGGCGGCGACGGCGACGGCGGTGGTGGCGGCGGCGGCAGCGACCGCGGCGGCGGCCCTCGATCTCTCGATGAGGGCCGCCAGCCGAGGACAACGTGACGGCCTGCGTCACCGTGGGCTCCGCGGGCGCCGGGGCGGGGCTGCCCTGCGTGCTGCCGTTCTCGTACGAGGGCCAGACCTTCCAGGCCGGCGCGGCGCGTACAGCCAGGACGCTAAAATTACTAAGTCGGGCCGGGGCGTGCCGGGGCCACCCTTCGGCTCCTTTCTCGGTGTTCTTGAAGTTAGCACGATGACTGTATGCTGGGACGCGCCCACGATGAGGCCCAGCAGGGAGGGAGGACAGATGGAAGGACAGAGGGAATTCGAGGGTCTGGAGATGGTCAACCGGCTTACGCCACATCCGCCGACTCTCCTAAGTGTAGTTCGTTCCCTCTGATTTTCAGGGCGCCTCCAAGAGAGAGAGGGAGAGGGACAACAAACAAAAACATGTCAACATGGGCATGGCGAGCATGTCACCAGTCAAGTGTTTCCAACGGAGTAGGATGTTAGTTGCTTCTTGGTGCTTTCTCGGGTGCTCCCTGTCAGCTTGCTTGGGCTGTCTTGGCCGCCCGGCGGGTTGTGTTCTGCTTTCAGACTCTTGGGCAGTCTTGGGGTTTGGGGGGGGCTCTAGAGCCGCTGAGGGCGCGCTGGGGTGCCTTTAGAGGACCATCCGTTCAAGCGGAGTTTGGCTTCGAGCACAAGGATCAGGGGCAGGGGTACAAGCAAATGTTTACATAGATCCTCAGCCCTGGCAAGCGGGGGCTAGCGGTTTGGTTCGACATGCCTATCCTTTGTGGATGCCATCTCCATGTTCATTGCACCGTCACTGGGCCCGATTTGGTGCTGCTCCATCTCGTTTTCCTCGTCCCCCTCATCTTCACCCTCCTCTCTTTCTTCGCCGATTACCGCGCGGTTTTCTGGTGGTTGGGCTTCGCCGCTGGTGGTTGAGAGGCGTTCTTCTCCAGACGTCTCCAGCAGGAAGCGTGAGAGCTCAAAGGTCGGTCCACGCGGCGCGAAGCGGTGGGCGAGGCGGACTCGTGCACTGTTTGCCGTTTCGTTTCGACTCCGATCTGTGATATGGCCCTTGCGCTTCTTCGGCCCAGAAGCAATCGCGCATTTGGCCTTCGATGCCTTTTTGTGCCCGCATCTCGTGTAGGCGGATTGACAATCGGCCTGCCCATGGCGCGTTCTCTGAATTTGGAGCTGATCGTATTCAAGGGTGCGCCCGGGTGGGCGCAGGCATCCATGTTGGGGCATCCAATGGTTCCTTATCCAACGCTTCCTTGTCCAGTGGTTCCAGCTTCAAGACCCTGGATTCCTCATCCACTGGTTCCTTATCCAATGCCGTCACCGCAGCATCTGCAGCGCAGCGGGCGCAGGATGCGGCGGCGGGTTGCGCGGCAGATTTTGCAAGCGCAAACAGTGCGCCCCGTCGTGCGCGGGGCGAGAGAGAGAGAGAGAGAAAGAGAGAGAGAGAGAGAGAGAGCAAGACACGCCACCGCGCGCTCGCGGAGCAGACAGAGGACAGGACCGCGTCAGGTCGAGCGAAGAGGCAAACGAGTCGGCGATGGTTTGCGATCGGCACCGTTGGGGCCTTGGGAACACGACACTGTACTCGTCGGGCCTCGGGGCGCGGCGGAGGGCTCTGTCGAGGTCCTCGCCCGCCCCCCCAGGGGTGCCCCCAGGGTGCCGCTTGCAAACCACACCCTTTGCAAGCCACACCCTCCGGAGTCGCCAAATAAGAGGGACTCCTCAGTGATATGTGCGAGGGAAGCGTGGCGCGGTCGGCGCAGGAGAGAGGGGGGGGCATTGCGCGCGCGCTGGGATCCCAGAGGCCTTTCTGTTGCCGAGAGCAGGCGCGGAGGCAGTGCGCATGGCGGAGCGTCTGGGCGCGCATGGGAAACGCGCGCCCGTGGCGGTAGCAGGGACTCTGGAGGCTGACATGGAAGGGGTCGAAGGGAGTGCGGGTCGTGTAGAAGAGCCCCATGTACTTGTGCGGCATGCGTCCCGCGCACGAGCCAGGAGCTCTGGAGCTGGCGTTCTTGTCTTTGCACGAGTTCTGGCGATCTTGGCGCGTTGAACTTGCGGCTTTTCCCCGCTGCGATGGGGGACCCTCGGCGGCTGCATCGAGCGTTCGCAGGCAGCGCTAAGAACCAAACAGATGTGGCTCACGTTGTTTTCGCGCGCGAGGCGATCGGTGCAACGTCGTCTGCAGGTGCAAGTGGCACAGGCGACGCGCCGTCGGTTGTCGGCGCCGCCCGCGCAGAACGGCGCGCGAGCGCTGGAGGCGAGGTCGCGCGAGGCGCGGGAGAGGCTTGGGCCGAACAGGAAGCCAGCGCAGCTGACGATAGTGCTCGGGCCGGGGGCCTCCGGGGAATGGACACGGGCCGGGCCCGCGGCGTCGACGGCGAAGA
Organism: Prorocentrum cordatum; assembly: GCA_963575745.1. Lineage (NCBI taxonomy): Eukaryota > Dinophyceae > Prorocentrales > Prorocentraceae > Prorocentrum > Prorocentrum cordatum. The sequence continues at coordinate 1,332,602 of CAUYUJ010014949.1, read as the reverse complement.
CCGCGGCCTGCCGGCGGGCGACGGCGGGGCCCAGACTCCGATGCAATTCCTGACGCTGGTCTGTTCTGCTCGTTATGCGAAAACTTTGCCCAGTACAACACTGAACATGGATGCCACGTCCTGCCAGCAACCGGGAGCTTTGGGCCTTGGGCCAGTATGACGCACTACGGGCGCATTCCCATCTTACTTGTGAATTGTGGGCCGCAGACTTCCGCTGCCTGCGAAGACGCGATGCGATGTGGCTTGGCCGCGGCGGGCCCGGGCGCCACTGCCTGCGCGGCGCGGGAAGGCGCCGGCGCCGGCGGGCGGGAGCTGTCGAGCGGGGGTGGCGCTGGGAGCGGGGCCAAGGCCGCCCATGGCCGCGGGCTGGAGGCCAGAAGGGGACGCGGCGCGCCACCGACGCCCCAGCACCTTTGGGCCGAGGTGGCTCCAACACCTCCAGGACATGGTCACCATCCAGTGCGCGCCCACCAATCAGCTCTCCAAGCCCATCTCCCACACGGTTCAATGCCTGCCGGTGCCGAGCCAACGCTCCTCCTTCTCCTGCCTCCTTTCTCGTCCTCTTCCTCGTCCTCCTAATTACAACCTTTTCCCCCCCACCCTCCAACAGGGGCGCCAAGCTCAAGACTCGCGCGTGGTTCCAGGGCTGAGGAAGGGAAGTTTGCGCGACCTGTGTCCCTGGTCATTCTTGCCACCTGTTGTCGCTATACACTCGAAGTGCCGAACCTCAGTGCTCGTTGCATCAAACCTTGGGCCCGCAAACTCTTGAGCCATTTGTTTCCAACCATCCTGTGGTGTTGGGTCTTCGTTTTGAAGAGACGGTCCCCGCGTTCCTCTCCTCTTCTCCTCCTCTTTCCCCTCCTCTTCCCTCCTCCTTCTTCCATGCGTTTCACCCACCCACCACAGCGCTTCGTGGCCCCATAGGGAGCTCCACCGAAGCCCCCAGTGGCACCGCCCGCATGCGTCCGCCACCACCCAGCACAGCCCTTGCTCCCTGCGTTTCGCCCACCCAGTGCAACGTTTCGTGGCCCCATAAGGGGGCTCCACCGAAGGTCCCAATGGCACCGCCCGCATGCGTCCGCCACCACCCAGCGCAGCCCTTGCTCCCTGCGTTTCACCCGCCCAGTACAGCGCTTCGTGGCCCCATAAAGGGGGCTCCACCGAAGGTCCCAGTGGCACCGCATGCGCCCGCCACTACCCAGCACAGCCCTTGCTCCCTGCGTTTCACCCACCCAGTACAGCGCTTCTTGGCCCCATAAAAGGGGGCTCCACCGAAGGTCCCAGTGGCACAGCCCGCATGCGTCCGCCACCACCCAGCACAGCCCTTGCTCCTTGCGTTTCACCCGCCCAGTACAGCGCTTCGTGGCCCCATAAAGGGGGGCTCCACCGAAGGTCCCAGTGGCACCGCCCGCATGAGTCCGCCACCACCCAGCGCAGCCCTTGCTCCCTGCGTTTCGCCCACCCAATACAGCGCTTCGTGGCCCCATAGAAAGCTCCACGGAAGGTCCCAGTGGTTTGCCCCTTTCGTTTCACCCACCCAGTACAGTTTCGTGGTCCCATAAGGGGGGCCCACCGAAGGTCCCAGTGGCACCGCCCGCATGCGTCCGCCACCACCCAGCACAGCCCTTGCTCCTTGCGTTTCATCCACCCAGTACAGCGCTTCGTGGCCCCATAAAGGGGGCTCCACCGAAGGTCCCAGTGGCATCGCCCGCATGCGTCCGCCACCACCCAACACGGCCCTTGCTCCCTGCGTTTCGCCCACCCAGTACAGCTCTTCGTGGCCCCATAAAGGGGGCTCCACCGAAGGTCCCAGTGGCATCGCCCGCATGCGTCCGCCACCACCCAACACGGCCCTTGCTCCCTGCGTTTCGCCCGCCTAGTACAGCGGTTCGTTGTCCCATAGGGAGCGCCACCGAAGAAGATATTCACAATTGCGGTACTCACAACTGCATATCGTTGGGCTTTTCGCCAGGCTAATTTGGCAACAGGCTGCCAGCCCAGAGTTGTCCGATGGCCGAAGCCGAAAAAGTCACTGGAGGCCGACATGGAAACGGAGAGGCACGCTGGGAGGGGCAACGCGGATTTACCAACATACTTGCGAAGGTCTCCGGGGGCCGGAGGGGTCCAGAGGCCTCCAAAGGCCCAGCAAGCCCAACAAGTATCCAACATCTGTTTGCTCCTCACCATCCTCGCCAAAAGCTTCGGTAGTTCTTGACCTTGGTCGAGGAATCCAGCAAGCCCAACAAGTATCCAACATCTGTTTGCTCCTCACCATCCTCGCCGAAGCTTCGGTAGTTCTTGACCTTCGTCGAGGAGTCCCCAAATCTTTGTTGCCTCCCCGTTGTTTCCCTTGTGTCCCCGTTGCCGCCCGACCTTCCAGGCCTGCACGTACGCGGGCCACGCCCAGAAGTGGTGCGCCACCCAGGTCTGAACTCGTCCTTTGGATCGCCGTCGTCGCCGCCGTCGTCGCTGCCGTCGTGGTCGTCGTTCTTCTCTGTCGTCGTGGGGGGTGGAGGGCGAAGATGAAGACGGAGGAAAGCGCTGGGCTGGCCGAGTGGCTTTGCAGTGTCCAGGGGGGTCCTTGGAGGTTTCAGTGGGACGATGGGGGTGGCGAAAAAGAGGAGAAGGAGGAGGAGGAGGAGGAGGACGAGAAGGAAGAGAAGCAGGAGCAGGAGCAGGAGCAGGAGCAGGAGGGCCATCACTGACGCTACAGGTCCCAGGGACTCAGCGGCGCGCCCAAGAAGAAAGAAGGGCCACAAAGGGCCTCGCTCCGCCGAAGGATGCTGTCCGCACGCAGCTCGAGGCTCGCACGCGGAGGCCGCCCACAGAAGCAGAACCCACCGCTGCTGCTGCTGCTGCTGCAACAAACGATCTCGTCCAGGGCCCCTTTCCAAGGGCGCCCTCGAGGGCGCGAAGTTATTCGCGCTTCGCGGTTCGCGCTTCGGTTCCGATTCCTCATCCTCCATTTCTCCCCTGGGAGGCGGCGCGAGAGCGCGAAGTTACTCGCGCTTCGCGCAGCGCGAGGCGCGAAGTTGGGAGCCCTTTGCTTTCCTCCCGTCGCCACGGCGGGCGCGCCTGCCTGCGGAAGTGAGGCTCGAGCGGGCCCGCAAGGCGGGCGCCCCCCTTTGTGTGCCCCGAGGTGCGGCGGTGCTGCCACGGTGCTCCCGAGGCCCCTCGTGGGCCGAGTGCGCCTTCTTGTGCTGCTCCTCGTCGGAGGGAGGTCGGGAGGGGAGGAACCACACACAGACACAAAGGATCGTCGATCTCCCGGTACATCTGGGAAGTTATTGCCGACGAACCTCCAGAGAATATCAGAACAAAGTGGGGATCCTGGGAGTTGCATTTATTTGTCTGTGTGTCTCTGGGGGCCTTGCTCCTCTTTCTCTCGGGCGTCGTCCTGGTGGCATGGCGCGTTCTCCCCCGCAGTTGATGAGGCTGGTGTACTCGAAGCGCCGGTGACGGCACCACCACCGGCTTTTCGCCTCCCGGGACATCGCCACCGGGCTCCTGTCCAAGGTGTACCTTTTCTTGCACTTCAACTTCGGCACCGCCTGATCCCAGGGTTTCGCCCTCTCCCGGCCTTGACGTGACGCCCCGCCTTTTTTTGCCATCCCTCTGATAATTCAAGCTGTGCGCGGCCCGCTGAGCTTCTACCGGAAGAGGTTCGCTCTCGACCCGCAGGTCAAAAAAAAGTCTCTGGGGGCCCTTCGGAAGGGGAGGCGGCGCCACCACCGCCAGGGGGAGCCACCTCCAGCAAGGGGCTCCGCGAGGCCTCCCCGAGCTGCGGACCTGGGGCGCAGCGGCTGGAGGGTGCCAGCCGTCCGTCGACCGTCCTGTTCGTTCGTTGTTCGTCAGTCGTCCGGTGCCTTGGCGCGCAAACGCCGACATTTTTTGTCGCCCCTGCGCCGCCCCGAAGGCACTTCTCAAGTGCCTTCGGCGCGCGCGACCGTGCACGGCGCTGTTCGGCGCCGCCTTTGCGCGGCGCCAGCGTTGAACGGGCAGTTTTTGCGGCGGCGACCGCGTGGCCAGGGTCGTCTTCGTCGTCGTGTCCGGTCGCTTCTTTGCTCTCTGCCGCTGGGCTCTTTGCCTCGCGGGTGGACAGCTGCAGCCCGTGGCTCGGGGGACATATGGCCCAGAGGGGTTGCAGTCTTCATGGTACCCACGGGACTACACCCGAACTGTGCTTGCCGCTTCGGCAAGCTGCAGGGGCAACCTTGAGAATTTCGTCGTCGATTTGACCGGCTCCGCACAGCTCAGCAGCGAAAGCCACATGTTGAACACCCAACGCTAGCGAGTCGTAGAGTTCTGGGGGCCGTTGGAGGCTAAGGGCAGCGGCGCTCAGGGGAGAGTCATGGGAGTGAAGCTTTTTAGGTTCATGAATATCTAAATATGTATATATGTATATATATATATACAGATTTCGATACATGTAACGATACGTATACTTCACATATAGCATATATACATAAACATGTATACCTATATACATACGTACATACAAACAAACATACAAAGTAATACATACAGACAAACACACATCCATCCATCCATCCTTACATACATAAATACATACATATATTCAGACATACACACATACATAATTACATACATACGTACAAACATACATACATACATACATACATACGTGCGTACGTATGTACATACATACATACATCCATACATGCATGCATGCATGCATACATCTATACATACAGTTATAGTTACATAGACATGCGCTCGTGCACCTGTCGCTTTAGTGTGGCGAGGGTGCAGGCGGCACTTCGGCGATGGCCACATCTTGAAAACCTACAGCCGTGCATATGGGTAGATGTTCGGGTGCGTTTCAGGCGAATGTGCTCGTCTTTGACGCGAGAGGTAGGTTTTGAACGCAACCTGCCCTTCATCTGTGCATCTGCTGGAAAGTCCAATCAATCTCTTGGGCAATATCGTTCGAGGAAGGCTCAGGCGACACGCCTGGCCCGCCGTGCCCCCCATGTCTGTGGGCGCGGCGATGCAGAGGCACCTGTGGGGAACAGAGACGGGGAAAGAGAAGAAGGCCTGAGACAGAGGAGCCCAGCGCTGTCCAGCGCGCAGAGGCACGCACATCGCGTGGAACAACACTAGTATGGCAGAAGGCTGTCCTTGCTGCTGGCGCGCCCGCGCAGCAGACATAATGGGAGGGGCGAGGATCATGCCAGGCCAGCGAGAACGTGCGCCACACAGGCCTGTCTCGGCCGGGAACAGACCAGCGAGATTTCCAAGCCAGGCGGAGCGAGGAGCGTGTGTGTGGAGTGGGCGGGGGGGGGGAACGGGTGACGACAAGGATGGTGATGGTCCCTTCAGGCTGCCTTTCAGATTGGGCGGCCGAATCAATCGACGCACAGGTGATAGTCTGTGTGCTTTGCTTTGTGTATAGGACTCGTCGCCGTTTCCTTGGGAGTCGTTGAATCGAAGTCCTTGGAAGGACTAGTGGAAACGGATTAGGGGTGTCAACATTCGAGGAGGTCTCAACATTCGAGGATGTGCAACAGATGTGGCGTGTAGCAAAAGACGTCATGCGCAGGAAGACCGAGCGTGGAAACCACCCGCTGACCTTCATTTGGCCCCTGCTGGGGCTAGGCAGTAGCTGGGAGTATGGTGCGGGTGAGGAGACAGCAAGGTAGAATACGGAAATCACCCGACGAAGACGAGAGGCGCGGACGAGAAGGTCGTGTAAGTCATTATTTTCCGCTTTTGTCCTCTACCACTGCGGCGTCGTCGTCCCCCTTGTACTCAGTGCCTGCCTCCTCGTCCTCGTCACCGAGAGGGATTTCGGAGGAGGAGGAGCATGACGACGAGAAGGTGGAGGACTTGAAGGAGGGATGTGAGGGAGAGCGGAAGGTAGAGGGGAGGGAAGGATGAGGAGAAGGAGCAGGAGAAGGCAGATGAGGACGACGACGAGGGGGGGAGGGAAGGCCGCCGGCAGTGGTGGGTGGTCACTGCATAAGGGAAACAGGACCCGAGCAGAGCAACACGCACCACGACGGCGACGACGACTGCGACGAGGCGGGCTCACAATCCGCACCGAAGCACGGATTAGGGAAATGGCTCACCGTGCACGTTCGGTTAAACAGCACATCGTGGAGCGGTGTTGCAGGCCACCCCAGAGCATCAGCTAGACAGGCCGGGTTTGCACCCTCAAACTTTGCTGGTCTTTGGGCGCATTTCGACATTGCCACTGTCGCCGCCACCCCCTCGGCAGGTGAGGAAGGAGGCCGGTGAGGAGGAGGAGGAGGAGGCGGAGGAGGAGGAGGAGGATAGCACCACGGGAAGGGAGAGAGGGGGAGACATCGAGCATGAGCATCAACATGAGCAGGAAGAGGAGGGAAGGCAGAGGAGGGAAGGGCAGGAAGGAATGGGTTTGGGGGGGACGAGGAGAAGGAGCACGAGGATCAGGAGCGGCGAGGGGGAATGAGGAGGGAGGCGACAGCAGGGGGGAGGGCGAAGAGCTGGGAGGGACGGGCCAGGCCGCGAGCGAGGAGCAACAGGGCGGCAGGAAGGAGGACCAGGACGCGGACGAGGAGTTCGAGGAGGAGGTGAAGATCGTCTTCGAGGAGTGCGAGGACGAGGAGTTCGAGGGGGGGCTCGAGGAGGGGAAGGAGTTCGAGGAGGAGGAGTTCGAGGAGGACGAGGAGTTCGAGGAGGACGAGGAGTCCGGGCAGGTCGACTCCGCCGGCAAGGTGGTGAAGGATCAGTGGGGCGACTGCTCCGCGGCCTGCCTTGCCGCCGAGGACACTGCCGTCGCCGCCGTCGTCGCTGTCGCTGTCGCTGGCCTCTTCGTCGCCGTCCGCCGTCGTCGCCGCCGCCGTCGCGGTCGTGTTTGTTGCGGTGGCGCCATCGTCGTGGGGACCTCGGCCGTGGCCAGCATCATCGCGGCGGCTGTCATCGTCGTTGTCGTCCGTCGCTGCCGCCGCCGTGTTCGTAGTGGTGGTGGGCATCCTTGTAGTTATCGTCGTCGTTGTCGTCGCCGCCGTTGGCATCCGTTTCGTCGTTTTCGTCGATGTCGTAGTTGTTGTCGCTTTTATCGGGCGAAGAGAACTAAGCACATGCACCGATCCTTGTAAGGCCCATCCTCGACCCAGGATCGGTGCATGTGCATTCCTGGCCAAGGTTGGAGGGCGTATGCACCGATCCTGGGCTCAGGATGGGCCTGGCCAGAATCGGTGCATGTGCATAGTCATTTTTCCCCTATGTATCGCCAGAAGAAGACAGCACCTACAGAACGAATGGCAACGCACAGGAGGCGAACAACAAATATGCAGTAGTTCTACGGCCCTCAAAATCCATCATTCCCAACCATCCTGTGGTGTTGGGTCCTCGTTTTGAAGAGACAGCGCCCCGCGTCCCAACTTCCTTCCTCCTCCTCCTCCCCCTCCTCCCCACCCCCCCTCCCAATGCAGCGTTTCGTTGCCCCATAGGGAGTTCCACCGAAGGCCCCAGTGGTTGCTCTCGCATGCGGTTCCCCCACCCAGGGCAGCGCTTCGTGGCCCAACAAGGAGCTCCACCGAAAGCCCCAGTGGCTGCTCTCGCATGCGGTTCCCCCACCCAGGGCAGCGCTTCGTGGCCCCATAAGGGGGCTCCACCGAAGGCCCCAGCGGCTGCTCTCGCATGCGGTTCCCCCACCCAGGGCAGCGTTTCGTGGCCCCATAGGGAGCTCCACCGAAGGTCCCAGTGGCTGCTCTCGCATGCGGTTCCCCAACCCAGGGCAGCGTTTCGTGGCCCTATAGGGAGCTCCACCGAAGGCCCCAGTGGCTGCTCTCGCATGCGGTTCCCCCGCCCAGAGCAGCGCTTCGTGGCCCCACAAGGAGCTCCACCGAAGGCCCCAGCGGCTGCTCTCGCATGCGGTTCCCCCACCCAGGGCAGCGATTCGTGGCCCCATAGGGAGTTCCACCGAAGGCCCCAGTGGCTGCTCTCGCAGTGGCTGCTCTCGAATGTTCCATGCGGTTCCCCCACCCAGGGCAGCGTTTCGTGGCCCCATAGGGAGCTCTACCGAAGGCCCCAGTGGCTGCTCTCGCATGCGGTTCACCAACCCAGGGCGACGTCCTGTGGCCCTACAGGGAGATCCCAATGCAGCGTTTCGTTGCCCCATAGGGAGCTCCACCGAAGGCCCCAGTGGTTGCTCTCGCATGCGGTTCCCCCACCCAGGGCAGCGCTTCGTGGCCCCACAAGGAGCTCCACTGAAAGCCCCAGTGGCTGCTCTCGTGTGCGGTTCCCCCACCCAGGGCAGCGCTTCGTGGCCCCATAGGGAGCTCCACCGAAGGCCCCAGTGGCTGCTCTCGTATGCGGTTCCCCCACCCAGGGCAGCGCTTCGTGGCCCCATAGGGAGCCCCACCGAAGGCCCCAGTGGCTGCTCTCGCATGCGGTCCCCCCGCCCAGGGCAGCGCTTCGTGGCCCCATAAGGGGCTCCACCGAAGGCCCCCGTGGCGCAGTTCGCCTGCGGTTCCCCGCGCGTCACCGGCTTCAGGCGTTTCTGCGACGCTCGCACCGCGTGGGAGGTGCAGGCCCAAGGTTGGGCGCCGCTTGTCGCGCCGCGCGTGAGATGGCGCTCGACTGGCGCGAAAATCAACTTCCAGCGCAGGCGCGTCGCGATCGCGCGTCACTGATGGCGACAAGGCGTTCACAGAGTCTCGGGCCCCCTGGCAAACCAAGTCCTTGGCAGGATCCGCGAGGCCCCTGCGCAGGTTCACCATGGTCCAGAAGAAATGGCAATCCGTTATCGTCGAGCCCCCCCAGGCCAGACCCCCGGGGCCTCCTCGTCTCGGAGACCCAGAAGTTAGGTGTGTTCTGGAGCGCCAGCCATGCGCCTCCGTCGGCTTGGACCCTAAATCGAGATTGCTTTCCGCGTGCCAGCCCGTCGGAGATGCGCGCTGCATCGCGGTCGGTCAGCCGTCGAGCGCCCCTCGTTTGACGGCCGCCGCCCAGGGCCTTTTGCTTGCCTCAGCGGTCAGGGGCTGCAGGTCTTTTTTGGGGGGGGGGGGCTTTTTTCCGCTCAGCCCCAGTGAATGTTGATGCCGCGTTCCGGGGACGGCTATAGGTGGTCTCAGGCTGACCTTGCTCCCGGGGCCCGCGTCAGAGTTTGGGGCGGCTCCGACGGCGCCGGCGCGGTGACTTCCTGGATCGAGCTCGTCGCCCCCGTCGGTCTGTCGGGCGCGCGCAGAATTCGGGGCCGGCCATCTTGAAAGAGAGCGCGCTTTCGGAACGGGCGTTTTCGAGTGACACGTCCACGGCTGGCATTATCTGGGATGGCATGAAGCATTCTCCATCCTGGTCTGGCTCCGCGACAGGTCATCTTCTGGAGGATTTCCCTGGCGCGCTTCGCCGGGCGCGGAGTTGGGCCCGGGTCAGCGACGAGCTTGCGCGGGGGGGAGGGCCAGGAGGAAAGATTTACATATGTATGTAAAGATTCAGAATGGCGAAGAAAAGGCACCGCATTCTTCCCCACTATCGGTGGAGACTCCCTCGGGGCAAATTTAGAAAGCTGTAGATTTGGGCGTCCGTCCTGCGGCTGGATGCGGCGCCGCGGCTATCTGGCATTGCTGATAATGAACTCTTGCCTCTTCCAGAGAGTCCTCCTGGCTAGGAGGGGCCCAGCTCGTCGAGGGCCCCCTTTCACGGCTGAGCTTGCCCTGCGCGGCGACATTGCCTGGAAACAGTCGGCCGCGCCAGTTCATCAGTGGTCCGCGTGTTTGTGGAGGTCGATGGCCGAGTCCCAGACCCCCCTGTTTTCGTTTTGGCAGCGCGCCCAACTTTTGCGCGACGCGGCGCGGGGCCCACGGAGTGGCAGAAATCGCGGGGTTCAATGCGCCATGTGCTCGTGAGTCTGCACGGGATTGGGTGGAAGGCGGTAGGTTTCCCGGTCTCGCCTGCCGTGATACGGCCTGCCCTTCTCAATGAGCTTGTGAAGGGGGGCGTCCAGCGGATGCGCGATCGCAGGATGGCCTGCGCGTTGCCTGACCTCTCTGCTGCCCGCGTCTGACCTGATCCTCTTTGGCGCATGCTCCGATGGAAGGAGCTCGTCGGCCTGCTGAAGCATCGGCTCCCTGCGTGTTTCGCTGGCGTCTGTTGGATTGCGGATCGGCTGAAGTCCTTGGGGCGCGTTTCGGATGGGGAAACCCGTTTGTATAGTCCACGGGCAGTTTCTGCGTTCAGGCCCGACCGTCGAAGTAGCGCGCCGCCAGCATCTCCCAGGCGCAAAGATTCATGCGGGTAGGAATTGTGCCCCAGAAAGCTGTTGCGTTGGTCTTGCTTGGTAGTAGCTCAGCCTGAGGCGCCTCGCCCCTGTCTCGACCTCGGCCCTCTGCTCCAAGGGCAGTCGGGCGAGCCATGATCTAGCGATCGAACCGTGGGCGCGCATTGATCTTGGTCGACGGTTCGGCCAGCCAACTAGCCTTCCTCCATGTCAATCAGTGTAGCTTTCTTTCGCCCATTCACGAGCAAGAGATGAAAAGACTCGCTTGGTCGGCGCAGTTTGGCCTGGGCCCCCTTAGACGGCCCAATCGGGTGAGAACCGCGGCATGGCTACCCACCCGTAGTTGCTTCGCCTCCGGCCGCTGCGAGGCCCGCAGTGATTGTTTTGGTTTTTCCGCGTAGCTAGTCCGGCCCAACTGGGCCCCAATCGAGTGTCCGCTGGCCTTCGGAGGCGCGCGCTCCAGGAGAAGGGCCAAGAGAGCATTGCTTCGCTGGCTGACGCTCCTGCGCACAAGCCGAGGGAGGCGATGGCCGCGTTTCCACCAGGGGAGTGGAACCTGGCTCTTGGGAGCCCGGACGCGGCTCGTCTTATGAAGCATGCGCTCTCGCTCCACCGTCCAGGCCTTTTGAAGCGCTCGAGAAATCAGGTGCTGATGTGGCCCTGCAGCGAAAGGTCGTGGCTATGTTTGGGGCCGTGGTACCCTTGTTTCCCACACGAGTTTCGTCGCTATCTTGCGGCTCCTGGGCTTACGTCGCAGCCGTGGGGCGGCGCGAGTGGGCCATCCTAGATCCCGGGGGCGGGGGAACCTCCCGCGCTGCTCGACGGCACGACGCTCGGCGAGAGCAGGCCCACGACGGGCTGCAGAGGCCTGCCCGCTGCCCCCCGCGGAGCGCGGGGTGCTCGGAGAGATCGAGGCCACCTCCTGTGCACGACACTCGCGCAGGAAGAGGCATGTGGCCCGCTCTTAGTGGGCCCTGGAAATGATCAGGGGTGGACAGACCTCCTACCCTGACACGTCGATTAGTGAATTGGCCGTTTTCGGTTCTCGAGAGGGCGCCGTGGCCGTTATTTTCCAGGCTTGCGCCCGCCAGGTGTGGGCCTCAGGTCGTTTTCACTAAACCACGTTTTACTAAAGGGAGGTCTCTCCATCCCCAAAATGAAAGCGCCGTTTTTTTTTAGGTTCCGTTTTGCTGTGTTTTGCCGGTTCCGACGCCGTTTGTTTACCGGTTCCGTCGCTGTTCTTTTACGGGTGCCCGCTCCAGTTCCAATCCTGGAGCCATGTTTGTTGTTGTTTCCGGTCGCCTTTTTTGCCGTTTCTATGTTCACGGGCTATTTTTCGGAAGCGGTGAAAAAACGACCCTGCCGTTTCGGGGGCCCATTAAGGGCACGCTGCTCTTATGTTACCGTTGTGACGCCTATGCCAGTAAACGGTGCGGTCGGCTTTGAGGTAACTGCGACGGCAAGCCTGGCCCGTGTGGCGAGGCGCCCGAATAGGAATTCGCCAAGGCTTTCACCCCCACGACAGGTCTAAGGGCACATTTGCTGCTGGTTTGGAACCACTTGTCGTGCCTCGGCCAAGCATGCGCTGCTCAAGGCAGCAGAGCCTGGCCCAGCCGCCTCGCCATCGGCTTATCCGGGCTTGATTTCCACACTTGGAATGCCCGCCCTAACGCCGCAGAGTGCCGACGTCCTCCTGGTGATGGACCGCCTCCGTCCTTCCTCATCCTCCCGTTCCCCTTTTCGGACATTCGGACATCTTCTCGGAACGCAGCAGAACCATGTAAACATCTTAGTTTCCAATCCGACGACGACGGCGCCAGTGACGACGAAAACAACAACAGCGACTGTTCGCCCTTATATGCTCGAGTGTCCATTAACGCGTATTTCCCACACCCTCGATACCCGCCCTCTTCGTCTTCGATCGAACCCCTTTTGGGGGGTATACTTTTCTTCCCTGCAGGCCGGGCCCCGGCAAGCGGCGGGGCGGCCGCGGACCGTCGGCCTGGCCAGCGGCAGCGCTGATCGGCGGGGCGGCCGCGGACCGTCGACCCGACCCCAAGAGGAACGGACAGGGGACCGACCACGATGACGACGACGACGACGACGACGACGACGACGACGTCGAAGACGACGGCGACGACGGCGACGACGGACGACGAGCGAAAGCGAGAGCGAGAGAAAACGTCAGCAGGGCCACGAAGGGCACGAAGTAGGCCACGAAGGGCGACAGCGGGGACACTGCGTATGGGGCCACGAAAAGCGCGAACGAGCGGGGGCCACGAA
>CAUYUJ010014949.1:1182591-1315091 GCA_963575745.1 Prorocentrum cordatum | reverse complement strand
ACTGCAGTTGTGGTATAAACATGAGACGAGCAGTAGATGTAGTGAGGCCCAGGGCGTGGACTTTGTAGCCCCTGTGGGAAGGTGCTTCGGTTCTTATACCGCAGCGGTGTCATCTCTTTGAACTTGGAGGCCACTGGAGACCTGGGGTACGGATTAGGATGAGGACGCTGAAGTCAGTGTCTCTTGACGTTTGTAGGGTTTTGGCTCGAGTTTGCGATTTTTTGGTTTTGGAGCCCCGGAAGCCCTTTGCCGGTCTTGGAGACATACGGATCCCACCACAGTAGTTCTGATACCTTCAGTCCTCTGGAGGCGAAGGCTGCCGCAGTCGTCGGTGTTCGTCGTTGATGTCGTCTTCGCCGTTGTCGTCGTCGAAGTTGCCAGGGTCGTCTTCCGAGCTTTGCGTGGTGAGCATTTCGGGAGCCTTTTGCAACGCTCTCGGAGCATTCCAGGGCACCCTTGAGCGGCAACAGTGCCCGACACATTCTCCAGACTCGCCGTTTCTCAGGGATTCCTTATTCATTCCAAGCTATTTGTCTTCATCCTGCCGTCGTCTGAACGCAGGCCTCCACGGTCTTCGGCGTCCATCGCTAGCACTCCGCGAATCCATCGTTAACATTCAGAATGATACGCTGCATGATTTCCCAGATCTTCGCAATACTCCACACGGGATGCTGAAACGAGGGCCGCTAGATGTTCCAGAAATCTTTGAGAGCATCCTGATCCCATCGTATCATTACGCTGTTATCGTCCTCAGCGCCGTCGTCGGCGTCATTGTCGTGGTCGTCTGTCGGCGTCCATCGACTGTCCTCGTCGTCGTGGTCGTGTGTGCCGTCGTCGCTACGTGGAGGAGGTGGAGGAGGAGGAGGAAGAGGAGGAGGAGGAGGAGGAGGAGGAGAGAGGGAAGGAGGAGGAGGAGAGGAAAAGGAGGAGGAGGAGGCGGAGGAGGAGGGGGAGGAGGAGGAGGAGGAGGAGGCGGAGGAGGAGGAGGAGGAGGAGGAGGAGAGGAGGAGGAGGAGGAGGAGGAGGGGGAACAACGGTAGGCAGGAAGGCAGGGGTGGGGCAGGGGAAGCAAGGATAATCAGTGAAAATGAGGATGCGGTGGTCGAGGGTACGGGGAGTCATCGTCGTTGTTGTCGCCGTCGCAAGGAGGAAAGCAAGGGAAATGTAGGGTGTCCAGGAGGAGAAGCAGAGGAGTGGGAGAGGGGAGGATCAGGAGAAAGGAGAGGAGAAGAGGGATGATGCGACTCACGGATGGTGGGGTACCGGGAGTCGTCGCCGTTTTCGCCCAACTAGACAGACGGAGAAGAGGAAGGCCGTGGGGGCGGAGGAGATGGCGGGGAAGGCCCCGTCGTCGTCGTTGGTGGAGGATGGGGATCATGCAAGCACAAGTCACAACAACGACGGTGCAATATACCCTCCCTCCAAATTTCCTGTTCACAGGACCCTGCAAGAATTTGTTTACTGCGGGAAGTGCCCCATTGAAAGACAACCGGTTCAGAACCTCAAGCCGTGCAAAACACCATTCCTTGGATGCCAACGCCGCGAGTCAACGTGACGGTTGCGTCCTGACGCGCGTAAGTTGCGCTGGAACGCCAGCCTTTGAACTGGACCACCGCCGGCCAACGTGATGTTTGCGTCCTGACGGCCCTGAACCGTGCCAGCGCTCAGTTTCCGGGACCCACACGGTGCGAGTCCTCAGATCTGCGGCGCACGCCCAAACGGCGAGTGTGCGCGGCGCCACGGCGAGAGCCACATTCTGACAAGGAGCCGCCCTCCATCCGCAAACCGGATGCAAGCTTTGGAAGCAAGACTGCGCGCGGCGCTGCGGCGAGCGCCACAGTTTGAGATGGAGCCGTTCTCCACCCGTCAAGCTCTTGCGCAGCTCAAGGCACATCGGCGCGGCGCCCAGGCGAGAGCCATATTCTGGAAGCCCCCTGCCCTTCCTCCGTGACGCCGCTGCGAACTCCAAGCCTCAGAATCATACGCGGCCAGGCAGTCTTAGGCGGCCCGCCTGGCCCGCCCTACCAAGACGTCTGGGGGTGAGACAGGGAGGAGTTGTTCTTATGGAAAAAAGGGTCAATGAGGAGGAGAACCGTGAGGGGGAAGGGGTGGGGAAGGGAGGAGGAGAAGGACGAGCAGCAGCAGGAGGAGGGCGAGGATGGGCAGGAGGAGAGGAACGTTGAAGTGAAGCGGGGGAGGAGGGACGGAGGGAGGGAGGGAGGGAGGGAGGGAGGGGGGGCGATTGAAGGAGAAACCGCATCAGGGAGGAGGAGGATAATCCTAAGGAGAGAAGGGTGGTTTGTGGAAGGATGAAAGGAAAGGTTAAAACAAGGGCCAGGTGCTTTGCCGGTATTGGACCGCACTATTGCCTTGCACGTGCTTCGTGGGACGCCGCTCCGCGAGCGCCCCCGAAGCATCCGCGAAGAGCTTGCAGAATGGTTGCGACTCGATTGCGAAGGTCTGGCGAAGCGCGTGAGGAGACGGAACGACGAAATGGGGGGCGGGGAGGATGACGAGCAGGCGTGAACAAGTCAAAACGAAACACAGCCGCCCAAGTACGCTCGAAAGCCTCTCTCCTCAGGCCTTGGTGGTCGCAGGCAGGGCTTGGCGTCGCCGGCGCCGGAGAAAATCGGGCCCCGGACCCCTCGAGGGAGCCGAGGAATGGCACGAGCACGTCCGTGACGATGACGTCGCCGTCGTCGCCGCCGCCCACGCCGTCGTCGATGCCGGCGAGAAGTCCGTTCGACAAGAAGCCCCACGGGAGGACGAGCGCCCCAGCCGAATCCGCAGGCTGGTGGGCCGCAGGCCGCGCCGCCACCCCGGCGGCGCTCGCGGCGGCGCTCGCGGCGGCGGCGCTGGCGGCGTCCGCGCTGCGGAGGCCCGACGGCAGCGGCCCTCGACGACGACGACGGCTCCGACGACGACGAGACCTCGACGACGACGGCGACGACGAGGACAACGACGACGGCGGACGCGACGGCAAGTACGACGGCGAGCGGCAGCCGCGGCGAAAGCGCCGACGTCCACGGTGACGCCCTCTCGTCCGCCTCGTCCACCCTCTTTCTCCCGCTCCTCCTCCTCCGTATCCCCCTCCTCCTTCTCCTCCTCCCCCTCCTCCTGCTCCAGCGAGAAAGACATCGGCACGTCTCCTCCTCTCTGCTCTGAGGCTTCTGGGCCCCTCGTGGTGGTCGTTGCTGGAGGCAGATCGAAGAACTGGCTTGCATTCCGCCTGACGAAACATACGCAGACACCCTCCAATGGATTGTCCGTGGGTCTCATAGGAGGGTGGCGGCGTATCAATCACCACTGAGAGCCACCGACTTCATACGCCGCCCTCCCTCCACGGAGGTGCATGCGAAGTTCCTCGGAGGGTGCCTGTGTATATATACCTTCGTGGCGTATGGATGGGCCCAGGGAGCTGACTGGGGCCTCGCTCGCCAGGACCCCGGGCGAGGCCTCCTCTGCGCCGCCCCGGGGGGCGGGAAGCTGTGGCCGCGCGGCTCGCGCCGCGCCCCGCGAGCCGGCGAGCGGCCCCTCCTCCCGTGGGGCGGGCGCCCGCGCGCGGAGGCCCGCCTCGTCTCGCGGCGGCCCGAGGCGCCCACGCCGGGTGGCGACCGGGGTGTGCCGGGCGCGGCAGCGAGGAGGCGCGTCAGCGGCACCGTGACGGGTACTCCAGATTTCGTAATAAAGGGATGGGGGGTCTCATTTCGGGGGGGGGGGGGTCTCTTCCAGGCTATCTTGGAGGGCCTGGGGGGGTCTGGGGACGATGCTTTGGAGGGTTCTCCCACGGGGGAGGTCTGAAATGGCTTGTCTTGGAGGGTCCAGACCCCCCTCCCTTTTATTACGAGATCTGGAGTACTCGCTAGCGGGTACCTTTGGAGATCTGCCGAAAGTGTCCATCTTCGGGCCTCTTTCTGGCAGTGCAGCGTTGCCCACATCGGGGGGGGGGGGGTCGCCGGGTCTACTGGGCAAAGTGCCCGTGAGTGGAGTCCCCGTCAGAGGGGCGCTGAGCTCGTGGACTGAAGTAGGACTGCGCCTGAAGCGGACTGGGATCTGGGGACCCAGAAACACGTACACGTTGTTCACTTCAAATACTTCGAAAGGTCTTAAACATTTGTTGGGGGGGGCAAGATCCTTTCATATTTCTAGCTGATCCATCCTGGGCCCCTCCCTGGCCGCTATATGGGGCCAGGAACCATCAGAAGCGAGCACAATTTTGAAAGGAGCACGGTTAGAAATGAGCGACGTTTGCTCCCAACAACCGGCGCGTGTACTCCAGAATTTGTAATAAAAGGGAGGGGGTCTCATTTCGGGGGGGGGTCTCTTCCAGGCCATCTTGGAGGGCCTGGGGGGTCTGGGGACGATGTTTTGGAGGGTTCTCCCACGGGGGAGGTCTGAAATGGCTTGTCTTGGAGGGTCCAGGACCCCCTCCCTTCTATTACGAGATCTGGAGGACCCTCGCGCCCTCGCGCCCTCGCGCCGCCCCGACCCCCGAGAGGGGGCGTCGCGAGCCCCGCGTCGCGCCCTTCGCGCCCCGCGGTTCGCGGCGCGCGCGCGCCGCTCCTCGCGCTTCTCGCGCCGCGCCCCGCTCCTCGCCCTCGAGGGGAGCTCGGGCTCCCAGGGTCCTCCTCCTCCTCCTCCTCCTTCTCCTCCTCCCCTCCTCCTCCTCCTCCTCCTCCTCCTCCTCCTCCTCCTCCTCCTCCTCCTCCTCCTCCTCGAGGTCCGAGGAGGCTCGTTGGCCGCTTTCTGCCTCCGGGGGCCGTCTGCGCGGTAGAGCTTGCTTTTTTTTTCTCCAGATCCAGGCAGGTTTACTTGCATGGCGTTCCCCCCCCCCTCCCGCACCCCTTGCCCCTCCCCAATTGAATAACACGAGCGTACAAGTGCCTCCCGACGTGCGTGATCTCCGCACGTCAGGCTGCGTTCGGCCTGCTTGCTTCTGGCTCAGGCCCCTCACCCCCCCCCGTCCACGCAAGTGCATTTGCCTGGATCTCAAGAAAATCAATATCGTAGTCTCGAGGCTGGACTGTTCCTGTCCTGGCCTGGCCCCGTGCATCCTGGTCTGCCGTTGGCGCGGCTTCGGGGGCGGCCAAGAGGGGGTGATGACTAGGGGGGTGGAGATCATGGCGGGGGCCATGATATCTCCCCAGGTTCCCTGGCGCCTCCTCGTACCTCAATGCGTCCCCTGCCCCCCCCCCCCCCCCCTGGGCCGCGCACGTGCCGCCGGCCATGATCAGCGTCCCCCCCTCTTGGACACCCCCTTAGTGGGCCCTGGAAACGACAGGGCCGTTTTTTCACCGGTTCCGTTTTGCCGTTTTTGCCGGTTCCGACGCCGTTTTTGTTACCAGCTCCGTCGCCGTTCTTGTTACGGGTTCCCGCCTCGATTCCAATCCTGGAGCCGTTTTTGTTGCCGTTTCCGGTCGCCGTTTCTATGCCATTCCCATTTTCAACTGACACTTTTCGGAAACGGTGAAAAACAGCCCTGCCGCTTCCGGGGGCCACTAAGGGGTGGGCATACGGTCGACCCGACTCATAAGGCTGCGCGGTACGGCTGCAAGGGCCTGGGGGGGGGCATGTTGGCGTCCTTCGAGCGAGGCTGGCCAGCGAAAGTCGCTGAGGACGGGCCGAAGGGGTCACTTTTTCTCGGAAGCGGTGAAAAAGCGGCCCTGCCCCGTTTCCGGGGCCCACAACATGGGAGTCAGTTGCGGCACAGCTTGGTGTTGTCAGGCGAGCGCGCTCCCGCCTCGCAAGCGGGGGGCGCCCCCGCGCGCGGCCGCGCGGCCCCGACGACCTGCCGACGGGAAGGCTGCCGAGCCCTCGATGCCCTCGGGCCGCTGGATGCCCCGCTCCTGCCCCGCTCCTGCCTCGGGAAGGCTGGCCTGCGCCTGCCCCGGCCGGGCCTCCCGGGCCCCCCGGCCTGCCGCGCCGGCGCGCCGGCCGCGTGGCACGCGGCGGGCGTCCAGAAGGGGGGTGCGGCGCCCTCGCCTCGCGTCTCCGAGAGCCCCGCAGGGAACCGGGTGCACACGGTGCGCGCGCGTGTGTGTGTGTGTGTGTGTGTGTGTGTGTGTGTGTCGTCCAGCTTCCTGGTAGCTCCCACTATCTCCTCGGGCGGGACGGCGCGGGATGTCTATTTGGGTGAGGTGGGGGCGTGCTTGGATCGGCGCTGGCCCGCCCTGGCGGCGCCTCTGGCGCCGCCCCTGGCGCGCTCCGACCGCGACAGGGAGGGGGGCTCAGCGCCGATTCGAGAAATCCGCGAGGCGGAGGTCCGAAAGTTTCTTTTCTATATGTATGTGTGCTTCCTCTAAGTCTGAGAAGGACCAGGTTCGCCAGGCCCAGCGACTCAGAGGGCCCCGCCTACAGTCAACCCACATGGTAAGGATGAGCAACTTCCCAAGGCTCACTCTTCCATCCTTGCCCCTTCGGCCCATCCTCAGCGACTTTCGCTGGCCAGCCTCCCTCGAAGGACGTTAACATGCCCCCCATCAGGCCCTTGCAGCCGTACCGCGCAGCCTTATGTGTCGGGTCGACTGTATGCCCACCCTCCCTCCCAAAAGATGGGAGTCAGTTGCGGCACAGCTGGATGTTGTCCAGACAGACACAAGACAAGAAGCCGCGCCCTGACGGCTCATCGGCAAAGCGGATAACTTGAAGACGCACCTGTACTATTACATGCACATGCACGGAACATTGAATGGGACGCCGAACCAGTACAGTGCCTCGGGGCACACACGCCGGACACTTCGTCCCAGCGCGTCGCGAGGGTGAGCTGCGCAAGTCTTTTTCTCAGGGGAGGGGGAAGGGAAAGGAGGGGAGGGGAGATACTATCGGCAATATTCTCCTACGGCCTTGAGCCATTGTCCCGGAGCTCCCTCTAAAAGAGCGTGCAAGCGAACTGGGTAATTACCTGCTACTTCTAAAGCCCTCGCGTACATATATTTGGTCCACTGCAAGCGGGTGCGTCCCCTGGCGCGAACACTGCCCCATTCTGGGCAGCGTGTTGCACGCCCCTCCCGTCTCAAAAACCATACTTCTCTGAAGGCTGCCTGGGCAATCTGCTGCGAGTTTACCATAAAGTCGTAGTTGTCGCTGTAGTAGAAGTACTGATAACGGCTTGGCGTTTGCTGTCGCCCTCACTGTGGCATTGCTGATCCGCGAGTAGTACGCAGGGTGTATTTTGTGAACTCTTCGGAGGCACTTCGCTTGGAAAGCATCGAGTCTGTCCCGGTCGGCCTTTAATAACATGCAACTTTCCAGGCCCTACAGCAGCTTCAATATCATGCAACTTCCAGTCCATACAGCACTTTGGTTTTGTAGTATGTGCTGAGGTTGGCATGATTCCACACTGTGCAGGTCTTCTCGAATGCCCCCCTCGCTTCCCCGATCATTCGTGTAAGTTCTGTTCTGGGGCTCCCGTCGGTGCTCAATAAGCCACCAAGATATACTGCGTGGTCCTTGCATGTGATGGGGTCTCCATCCGGGCCTGCGACATTTGCTTCCGAACGTACTCTCATCAATATTGTTTTCGAAACGTTGAGCTCCAACCCAACAGATTTTCCAACTTGTATGATAGCAGCCAAATGAATCTGGAGAGCTTCCGGGTTTGTGGCCACGAGCATCGTATCGTCGTCATATAGGACATCTTCGCTGACCAAATAATTGTTTGAACCATTCATTATTGTAATCAGAGTGTTCCAGTCTTTTGTCGACCGCCTCCAAGAGCACAGACATCACGATGATGAAAATATACAGTGATAATGGGCATCCTTGCGCTATGCCTGCCGCCTGTACTCTCGAGGATGTACTGCCCTTCCGATCTTTGACTATAAACGCCCTGGTACGGTATCTCGCTTGTACCATGTCGACCATAGCCGGAGGAATGCGAAAATGACGGAGAGCAAACATCAAGCCTGCTGGTTCGATTCTGTCGAAAGCTTTACTCCAATCCAGCAGCAGTAAGAGTAGGCTCCCCTCTTTGTCTTCCAACGTGGCGTCGATCAGCCGTCGCGCCAAGAACAGAGCGTCTGTCGTACCGCGTCCAGGACGGAACCCGTAGTGAGATTCTCTCAGGGACCCCTCTGCCCCGCCATTCTTCAAGCGATGTAACATAATACTTGCCAAAACCTTGTATCCAACATCAAGCAACGAGATTGGCTTGTAATTGCTCGGTAAGGAGGTATCGCCTTTTTTGAATATAGTGACAATAGAAGCTTCCCGCCATTCTTCTGGAATGTCTTTCTGGTGCCAGCACGCATTGCAGAGATCCAGCAGAACAGCCAATGCTTCGTCACATTGCCACAGTACTTGCCACAGATCTGGCGGCACACCATCATTTCCGGCTGCTTCTTGTACTCGTGAACTCCTCACGGCTCGACGCAATTCTTCCAATGTAATGTCATCCGTGTCTACCTCTAGATAGCCAGGTTCGTGTCGCAAGTTGGGAAAATCCGCTGCATGTTGAACTAATCTCCATTGCTCTTTCTCCAAATAATCAGCCATAGCTTCTGCTTTGGACTCTGCGTCCTCAAGGTTCCCGTTGAGATCGCGAAGCCGCCCATGCTGAGATGGCCGGCCTTTTCTCAGACACCGGACCGCCTCCCAGCCACCGTGTTCGACCGAGTCTTCCAGCCATTCTTTCCAGTCCGCCCGCGCAGATGATTGAATTTGTTTGTTGATTCTTCTGACCTCGTCCTTGTCGCCATTGCGGTGTCTAGACGCGTTCCTTTGCTCGATCAAATGCAGAGTCCGCTGCGTAATCCACGGCTGGTGCGGGGTAGCAGCAAGAAGCGGTATATGCTCTTTTGCTGATTCCAACATGCATGTAGCAATAGTCTTGGCTATCGTATGGATGGAATCGCTTCGCGGTGTGCTGTTCCATCTTTCGACGAATCCAGATGCGTATTTCTGGGTGGTCTCAGGTTTCCGCAGGGCTTTCCAATCATATTTTGGCTCCCGGCGGGGACCTCCAGCGATAGGAATATGAATTTCCATATCCACGATGTGTGCAAAGTGATGCGTTTGCAATATTCTGGATCTGTCGCTCCACACGCACCGTATATAGGAGAGCCAGTCCAACTCGACGATAACATTGTCCAGTTGTTCAAAACTCCCAGGCTGTATGATGTCCATTGGACGCGCGCTCAGGTCGTAGTAAGTGGCCTTGGCGTCCTTCCCCACGTCGAAAAAGGTATTCGCGATACAAGCCTCCATGCCTGTACAGAGTTCTACCAAGAGCTCCCTGTTGGACAGAGGATCCCATTTCCCATATTCGTTTTCGAACGGAAACTTTCCGACAACATGTTCTTCCCCAGCATATTGTTGCAACAACCTTGCGTTGAAGTCCCCCAGCATTATCGTTGGCCCATGGGAGCGGCATTTCTTGGTAAACTTGCCCAGGTCAGAAAAGAAATCATGTCGGACGTCGTATTCGTGCTTATTGGTGAACGCGTAGACGGTGATCAGCGACAGGATGCCCCCAGTCACCCGTATACGTAAGCTCGCCATTCTTTCGTTATGTTGCAAATAGCTTTTTACAGCAGTCTTCGCACAAGGCGCGACAATGAATCCCACGCCAGCGTATTCCCTGGTTTCTTATTCACTCCCAGACAAAATAAAGAGGTGGCCTTCGAATTCGTACACGGGCGAACCACGGCAATGCGTCTCTTGGAGACACAATATTGCAATGCCCAAATCTTTCATATGCTTGATCACCTCGTACAGATTGTGCGGGCGATCCTGGCTGATGCCTTCGACATTCCAGGACGCAATACTACCGCAAGATATTGGCCAAGATGGAAATGTTACCCATTTGCCCATTGAAGCTGTACTCAGATTGCCGACGCGCCGTCCGAGTCCCTACTCATGGGACCTGCATCCTTTCTTCCTTTTCCCGTTCCCTTTCGAAGCAGCCCGCACCAGAGCGTCATTAGCACGTGACGTCAGGCTCCCCACTTCCGCATTCTTGGTGAGCTCGTCCCAGTTCGCCCAGACGCCTTCCCACTGGATCTGCACAGCATTGTTTACCGTCTTCTCTGTGACAACGGTCTCCTTCGCAACCGTCAGCTTGTGCTCGTTCGTGTTCACTCGTACCTCCCCCTTCGAATAGCCCCATCCCAAGAAAGCCTTATGAAGACCGAACAGGAAGCTTTCCAGCACGCGCTTCTCGATGGGCTGGTCGGCACGTGTCCATACTGTGTTTGTCTGGTGCTTGAATTGCGATTTCCCCAATTTGGTCACAAATTTGTCCCGGATTGGGGTAGTAGCGAACTTTGCGAAAAGGATGCTGTTGAAGTCGCCCTTCACGAAAACATCCAAAGGCTCTGGAAGTTGAAGAAGACGCACCTGCTCTGTGAGAAATCGGATGGCCGAGTCGGAGTCAGCAAAATTCCGCAATCCACCGATGACTTCATTACATTCCTTGTCGCGGTTGGTAGTGAGCTCAGTGAATTGACGTTCTAACTCCAACATTTTTGCTTCCACGTCACAGGTAATGACGATAGGCCGGTTGCGTGCTCCAACGACTCCACGCGGGTAGACAGAGTGGAAAGGTCCTGCTGGATTGGGGCGATTGCTTGTTTCAAATCCGCTGAGAAACTCCGTGCTGTTTGATGGCCCTGATATCGTTGTGTATGGGCTGAAGCTGGTCACGAAGAATCTGCTTGAAGTACCCGACTGTCAAAGCCTCTCCATCGTTGGCCGTCCCGGTTCCAGCTGCTTCTGCCAAAGCTTCTCCGAATTGATGTTGGTGCGCAGCTACAAGATCATCACCTCCTGCTGCCGGGCCGTCGTCCATCTCGTGCAGCGGGCTGTGGATCCTATGCTGCTTGAAAAGCTGCCTGACGGGGGTGCCTGCGCGTCGCGTGCCGCCATCACCCGAAGAAGCCATCGGTGTGAGATTGGAGTGCTAAGAGTCAGTACGCTGAGAGTAGAGGGACAGGCCCGACTTACACCTAGCGCTCGGGTCGCGACTTGAGCCTTGAGCCTGGAGCCTTGAGCCTTGGCCTTGATGTTGTTCAGGAGGGACAATATCACAGACACAATTAATTGTCGATTCCCCCGAAAACATGGGAACATATGGGAAGGGGGGGGAAGACAAGAACCCAGAAAATATATACAAAGATTGGGAATTCTGTTATGTGTGTGTATTTCTTTGTGTGCCCCGGGGCCCTTTTGGTTGTGATGGGAGCGCGCTCCCGCCTCGCAGGCGGAAGGCGCCCCCGCGCGCGGCCCCGCGGCCCCGACGACCTGCCGACGGGCAGGGTACCGAGCGCTCGATGCCCTCGAGCCGCTGGATACCCTGTGCCGGAGGGGCGAGAGCTTCGTGGGGGGCGGCCAAGAGGGGGGTGATGACTAGGGGGGTGGAGATCTGGGCGGGGGCCATGATATCTCCCCAGGTTCCCTGGCGCCTCCTCTTACCTCAATGCGTCCCCCCCCCCCCCCCTGGGCCGCGCACGTGCCGCCGGCCATGATTCGCGTCCCCCCTCTTGGACCCCCCCTTAGTGGGCCCTGGAAACGACAGGGCCGTTTTTGTTGCCGGTTCCGTTCTGCCGTTCTTGCTGCCGGTTCCGGCGCCGTTGGTTTACCGGTTCCGTCGCCGTCTTCGTTACGGGTTCCCGCTCCGGTTCCAATCCTGGAGCCGTTTTTGTCGCCGTTTCCGGTCGCCGTTTGTTTTGCCGTTTCCATTTTCAAGGGGCATTTTTTTGCGGAAGCGGTGAACAAACGGCCCTGCCGCTTCCGGGGCCCACAAAGGCCCACCCTCCCTCCCACAACATGGGAGTCCGTTGCGGCACAGCTTGGTTTTGTGAGGGGAGCGCGCTCCCGCCTCGCAGGCGGAAGGCGCCCCCCGCGCGCGGCCCCCCCGCGGCCCCGACGATTTGCCGACGGGAAGGCTGCCGAGCCCTCGATGCCCTCGAGCCGCTGGATGCCTTGTTCGGAGGGGCGAGAGTCACCACCCACCAAACCACCCCAAGCCAACCCGAAGGCTCAGATTTACCCTCGATTTCTAGTGGGTGGGGGGGTCCGGGAACGTCGAAAAAATACATCTGGAGCCCATACCCCCCCCCAACCCGAAATTCGGGTCTTCGGGTTGGGCTGGGGTGGTCTGGTAGGCAGTCCGAGAGGGTCGGTCTTCGCACGCGGCCTGCCGAGGGGAGGCGCGCCCTCGGGCGCCCCCGGGGGGCCTGCGGCAGCCCCTGGAGGGAAGCGCGCGCCGCGCGGACCCAGCGCTGCCGCTCTCACTCGCGAGTGAGTGTGTAAGACGCTCGTGGGAGTTACATCTCGTGTCGGGGCCTCATGGATAAATCTGAGGGTCTCGTGGGATGCCTCTCTGGGGCCTATTGGAGAGCTCTTGGGGGCATGTGAGAGGCTGGGGGGGGCGGCCTCGTGGAGGCCTCTGGGGGGCCTCTGGGGGGCGACTTGGAGGCCTCGTGGGGCCTCTTGGAGGGCCAGCGGGGGGCTCGGGGGGCCATCTCGGTGGAAGAGGCTCGACATGTCAGTCCGCGCTCCCCCTCCTGGGCTTCGCTGGGGCCCTCTCGCGAGCTGCGCGGCGCTTTCGGGCGAGGTCGGCACGTCGCCCGCTCTCGCGCGGCCCCGCCGCGGCGGCCGCGGGCGTGCGGCTCGGCGAGCGGGCCGTGCGCCGCGCAGCTCGCGGGAGCGCCACCGCCGAGCGGCTTGCGCACGGGGCTCGGGCGTCACCAGCCTCGAACTGAGCCCTATCCCTAAGATTGACACGCGAAAAGGAGATGACAATCTCAGGGATGCGCCCTCAGAAGCGAAGGGAATCCCTGAGATCGGCATCGTGAGGAGGCGATGTCCAGCACAGGGATAGGGATCTGCTCCAGGCTGGCAAGGGCGGGGGCGACACGTTGCCAACTCGCGCGGTTCCCCCCAGAATGTTAGGGGGCCACCTGCGAACCCTACCCCTACCCCCCACGATTTCTGAGGGGGAGGGTGGGGTTCACTTCGTTCGGGAGCTCCTGAGCGAAGTGAGCCCCACCCTCCCCCTCAGAAATCGTGGGGGGTAGGGGTAGGGTTCGCATGTGGCCCCCAGAATGTGCCAGTGAATCGTATGCGCCGCGTCGCGGCCGGGGCGTCATCTGCAGGTGAACTCGGCCCGACGCCGAGGCGACGTCTTCGCCAGCTCGCGCGCCGACGACGTGTTGCGTCGGGAGGCGCGCGCCGTGCCAGCGAGGAAGTTCCACTCCCTAGCAAAAGGTGTGCGGCGCCAGTGCGAGAGCGACATTTCGGCCGTTCGCGTGGGAGGTGCGCCGAGTCCCACTCCTGCCACGCAGTGGGCAGCGCCGGCGACAGAGAGAGCCCATGCCGAGACGAGCCAAACTGATTTTGTTTTGTGTTAGACAGGTCGGGTGAGACCCCTCAGATCCGCTTGCGATCGGCCAGCTAGGTGGCAGGGCAGTAGGACGTACCAATAAGGTTAAGTCGTGCGTGTTCTTCCACAGGGGGAAACTTCAATAATAGTGAGAAAAATAGAACGGGGACGATGTTTTGATTATTGTGGGCCATGTTTGAATATTTTGCCAATGTTTTAGCTTTCATCAAAAATCAGCCTGTAGGGGGACATGCCCGACCAAACAATCAGGAATAAAGACAATCAGCGAGGCAGCGAGGCAGGGGTAAGCAGAGGAACAATCGGATTCAGCAGAAGTTCTAGATGGAGTACAGTTTTCGTTTTGGGATAGTACCCGCGTTGGTTTCGGAGGGGGATCGGTGTTCCTTGGGTCGCTCGATTCGTTGATGTTCGTATGATTCGTGAATGTATGTAGGTGATTTCGAGGCTCAACAGGAGTATCGTGCCTTCTCCAAGGCCCCATGCATATGGCAACACTTTGACTGTAGGAGGAGGAGTATAAGGAATAGTTGGACGAAGCGTAACAGGCGGAGGACGAGTCATATGTGAAGGAGGGCAATCAGGACGTATCAGGACGACAAGGATGGGTGATAACAATCAGGAAGAGGAGGAACAGCTTGAGTAAGAGTGCCACCCATGCGAGAGCGGACCACATGTGCGAGAGGAGGAGTACAGCCAAGATACGTGGATGATGATGATGATGATGCTGCTGATGATGATGATGATGATGATGATGATGATGATGACGATGATGATGATGATGATGATGATGATGATGATGATGATGATGATGATGATGATGCTGAGAAGAAGGAGGAGTTTGAGGAGTAAGAGGGGGAGGATGAGGAGGGGGAGGAGGGGAGCTGCAGGATGAGGAAGAGTACGATTGAGCAGCAGGGGGTCTCATTACTTGTGTGCTTTCCGCACCTCCTCCTCTTGCTTTGCTTCGGATACCCCCAGGAATTCGAGCACTTGCCCAGTTAGCCGGTAAAAGCGGGTGCTATTGCATAGGCCGCGGCCAACGGCGAAGATGACGGCGGTATCGACGCACGCGGCGGCGGCTGCGACGTCGACGGCCGCGACGTCGACGACGACGACGACGACGGCGACGACGACGACGACGACGACGACGACGACGACGACGACGACGAACGGCGACGACCCCCGACGGCCTCTGGAAGACTCTGAAGGTCACCCCGTGCCTGGCAGCAGTCCCACTGGTCCTTCTTCTCGAAAAGCCCCGAGCCTGCCTGCCTCCAACCCCCCCCCGGCGTTGACAGAGAGCTGTTCTGTCCCGCCTGATCTGTTCCTGGTTCCCTCCCCGCGGCCGCCCGCGTTTCCGTCCTTCCCTTCTCTTGCACGATGACCAATTCGCTACAACGGTGCCCCCCTTTAGCTGGCTCCTCCGCCGGCGCAGACGGCCCCTGCCTAGCCCCCGACGCCAAGCAACTCGGTTCCTGGCCGCCCCTGGACCCAGATCCTCCACCCTGGCGTCGGCGGCGGTGGCGGCCGCGGCCGCGGCAGCGGCGAAGGCCACCGGCGGCGGCGGTGGCCGCGGCGGCCACGGCGACGGCGTCGCCGACCCCTCGGAGGCGCCGCGCGGGCACCCCGGACGGGCCAAGCGGCGCGGCGGAGGGCCTGGGGCTGCTCGGGCACCAGAGCGAGGGGCTCTGTGCCGCGGCGGCGCCCTGACCGAATTAGGCCCGTGGGCCTCGAGGGCGTCGATGCCGTCGTGGTGGCCGTTGTCTGCGTCGCCGCCGTCGGAGGCGTCGTCGGCGTCGCTGTCACCTTCGTCGTCGCCGTCGGAGGCGTCGCCGTCGCTGTCGGCCTCGTCGTGGCCCTTGTCGTGGTCGCCTTACCTTCGCAGTCGTCGTCGCCGCCCTGAGGCTGGCAGGGCAGGGGTGGGGAGGGGGGCATCATGATGAGGACAGGACCTCGTCGTCATCCTCGGCCCTCTCCTCCACCCCCTCCCGCATCCTCCCTTCTCTTCTCCCTCATTCTCCACATCCTCACGTGCCATCCTGCTTCCACTTTCGCTGCTCCTCATTCTGCGTTGAACGGACTCTAGGTGGAAAGCTTGTATCGTTCGTCCGCTGGCAAGAGCAACCAGTAAAACTGCTTGAACGCATACTGACAGGTGCAGGAGGTGCAGGCAGAAACAGACACGTGGAGAACCCGCGAGGGCAAAGAGTGTTAGAATTGCAGGCGTCGGCAAGGTAGTCCTCCTCCTCCTCCTCCTCCTCCTCCTCCTCCTCCTCCGGCGGACGCGGGTCTGCCGCGCGCCGGAAGCACTGTGGTCGGGAGCCGGCGCAGCCCCCCAACCCCAGGACAAGCACACCGCTCAGCGGCATGCAAGCCTCAGAGCCGAGGGGGTGCGCCGACCGGGGCCTATACCTCGCTTGCACGGGAGCTTGGCGCCGACGGACAGCATGGCGTGGCCGAGCGCGGGCGCCGGTCGCCCGCCCCCGGCGCCGTCCGCAGCTCTGCGCCCCCCGGCCGCCGTCGGGTCCTGATGGCTCGGCGCCTTGGGCCCCGCGGCCGCTGCGCACCCAGCTCTGTCCGCCCCAGCCGCGGCGGCGCGTCTCCCCAGCGCCGCCCCCCGCAGGGGCAGCAGCGGCAGCAGCGCCGCGCCCGCCAGCGCCCCTGCCAGTCGAGCGCTCAGCTCCGCGCGGCCGCCGCAGCGCCGCCCTGCCCGCGCCCCGCCGTCGGTCCAGCGCGGCGCCGCCGCCCGCCCGGCGGGCGGCGCCGTCAGCTCGGCGCCTGCGCGCGCGCGGCTCGGGCGTGGCCCGCGGCGTCAGCGGCCTGCCCAGCGGCAGCGGGGCGCCCGTAGCGCAGGTCTGTCAGCAGGCAGCTCAGCCCCCTCCGGGGTTCCCGCGCCGGGCGCCGGCGGCCCAGCCCTGCGCTTGCGTCGCCGCCAGCACCGCGTCGTCGGCGTTGCGGTGGAGGACGCACCCGAGCGACTGGTGCAGTCGCCGGATGGCCGCCGAGCGCTCCGTGTCTTGCGCGGGCGCCAGCAGCCGCGTCAGGGCCAGCGCCTCCTCGCCCAGGCGGCCGTGGTCCTCGACCACGAAGGGCACCACGGCCACCCCGGGGTAGCGGGCCCGCTTGCGCCGCGCCGCAGCCGCCGCCGCCGCGCCGTCCCGCCGCGCAGAGCCGAGCCCGAGCGCGTCCTGCGTGAGCGCGCTCACCACGGTCAGGTCGACCATGAGCGGCTCAGCAAGGCGCGGGGCGTGGACGACGAGGTCCATCCGCGCCTCGGGGCCCGCGGGCGCAGCGTGGGGGAGCAGGACTTCGCGGTGCACGGTGCACCCCTGCTCCTCGCACCACTCCGCGAGAGCCGCGCAGCCCGCGTCGTGGCGGCGGACCAGCCACCCGCCCACGGCGCAGCCGCGCGCGTGCCGCCCCTTGGGGTCCAGCGGCTCGCCGCAGATCCCGCCGTGCGGGTGCCGGTGCTGGCAGAGCCTCGGCTGTCGCGGCCCCGCTGCGCCCGCCTCCAGCGGGGGGCCTGTGCAGCCCGGCAGGTCGAGGTGCAGCCGGCGCCGCAGCGCAATGTCGAACTGCGCGTTGGTCAGTCGGTGGCAGGGCAGCGTCGGCACCTGCAGGAGCGCGCCCGCCCCGGGGCCCCCAGCGGAGCGCAGGGCGGCCGCCGCCAGGGGGTCCGCGGCCGCTTCGTCGGCAGCGAGGCGGGCAGCCGCAGCGAGGGGGGCCGTAGCAAGAGTGTGCTGCGTTGCTGCCAGTGCCTCGTCGCCCACGTGGGCGGTGTCGTCTCCCAGAGCGGCCCGGAGCGTCGCTGTGGCCGCCGGCAGGCTGCGGCGCGCCCAGGGGCTCACCGCGGTCAAGGCGCTGGCGCTCTCCAGGCCCAGCCGCCGCAGGCAGTGCGGCAAGCAGAGGTGCCAAGAGGCGGCGTGCGCCGCGGGGGGAGCTCCGCGCTCTGCAGCCCTTCGCCCCCGGCCGCGCCAGCGAGGAAGAGTTTCCGGCAAGCGGTGTCGCCCAGCGCCTCGCCCAGGGCGTGCTCGTACTCTGCGGCCAGCGCCCGGTCCAGGGCCCGCGCTTCCTCGCTCGGGAGTCCGCAGGTGCGCGCCAGGAAAGTGTAGTCAGAGCCCGTCCTGGTGCGCAGGAGGGTCACCGCCACGTGCTTGTCGAGGCCCGCCGCCCGGAGAGCGCGGAGTCTCTGGTAAAGCCGCCCGCGGACCGTCTGCAGCGCAGCCACCTCGGGGCTGCCCGCGGCGAGGAGGCTCCCCGCGGCCGGCGCAGCGGCGGGGGCCGCTGGGACGGGCGGCAGCGCGCCGTGGCGGAGCACTATAAGGCCCGAGGCTCCAGCTCGCGCTGCCCATGGAGCGCCGCCACGTCGACCTCCCGGCCCGGGCTCAGCTTCGTCTTGTCCGGGTTGCCGCGGAGGCCAGCCGCGGCGCAGGCGCGGGCGAAGGCTCCCTCGGCGGCCTCAGCTCTGCGCGGGTCACAGATGACGTCCAGGTCATCCTGGTAGCAGTAGCACCGCGCCGGCTCTGTCGCTGCGGCTGCTGCCTGCTCCACGGCGCCAGCCACCCCAAGGTAGCACAGAGGGAACACCTGGTTGGTGAGAGCGTCTCCCTTGTCCCCGCCGCGCTCCTTCGGGAGGGGGGTCTGCGTGCCGTCGCGCGCCGCGTGCACGTGCGTGGTAGCAGTGCGCAGGCCCAAACGAGCCCAAGGCAGCAGGTCCGGAACCATGGTCGACACAGCTGTCGCCGCGGCTGCCCGGTCGAACTCGTTGTGAGCGCTGCTTACGTCCAGGCTGAGTTTGCAGCAGTGCGGCCGGCTGTCGAGGTCGAGCAAGGCCTCCTCCTCCTCCTCCTCTTCCTCCTCCTCCTCCTACTCCTCCGTGCAGGAGTTGGCAAAAACGGTGCAGAAGGTCCTGGCCGTAATCGGGCGGCTGTAGTCTGTGGCTTCGCGCTCGTGGGATAGCCCCCAAGGAAGGTCAGCGGCCGTGTCTCGCTTTTTTGTCGCCGCCGTCTGCTGGATCTGCTTGTCCTCCCCTTTTTCCGCCCGTCCCTGCTGGCCAGTGCCACTCCCCCTTTTCCTCCTTCTCCTCCTCCTCCTCCTCCTCCTCATTATCGTCGTCCTCCTCCTCCTCATGATCATTCCTCCTCCTCCTCCTCCTCCTCCTCTTCCTCATTATCGTTGCCCTCCTCCTCCTCATGATCATTCCCCCCCTGCGCCTCCCCGACGCCCGCTCCTCCACCCCCGGAGAGGCGGGGGCGAGCCGCCGCCGCCGTCTTCAGCGTCGTCGTCATTGCCTAAGTCGTCGTTGTCTTTCTCTCGCCGTCGTCGCCATCGGAGGAAAAAGAGGAGGAGGAGGAGGAGGAGGAGGAGGAGGAGGAGGAGGAGGAGGAGGAATAGGAGGAAGGCCGGCGCCTCCTCTCTTCCCCCCTCCTCCTCCTCGTCCTTTCCTCCTCCTCGGGCCCCGTCGGCGCTGCGGCCGCTAGCTTCAGGCGGTCGCGGGGTGGGCAATGCCCCATCAAGGTCGGGCGTTCGTGGGGGTCGGATCCCATGAGCGCTTAGTGCGTGCGCAGGAGGAAGAGGAGAAGGAGGAGGAGTGACTGTCCAGTATGTCTTCGACGTTCTCAGATTTGGCGCCTCAATGGCGAGGCGCACCGGATGTGGACTCAGTTCGAGTCCCTAGGGGCATAATTGTGTTCATATTCAGTGCGCTGTGGGCTTCTGGGGAAGGGATCCCGGAACTCCAAGCTGCAGTGGATATGGACACAAGTTTTGCCGCATTAACAAGGGGATGATGGGCTGCCGTCGTGCTCGTCGTCCTCGGCGTTGTCGTCGGAGAAATATCGCCATGTGGAAGGTGCGCGCCACCAAGCCCATGGCCGCGCGCGAGGCTGGCCTCGGTGAACAGAGCTTGGCGTTTTCCTCCTCCCCCCCTCCTCAGCTGCAACTTTTGATGCCTCGGCATCGTTCGGACGTGTGCGTTATTTTTCGGCGAGGACCATCGAAGAGAATCCAGGATCATCGTGCGATCCATGAACGGTGATTTCATCGAAGCGAATCCAGGATCATCATTATTTCCAGGACCATCGAAGCGAATCCAGGATCATCATCATTTACCTGTGATTTCCTGGCATCCAGGATCATTCTGCGAACAATGAACGCACGGAACCGAAACGTGCACGGGGAATGGACGTCCGAGAGATGGCTAGATGCGCGCCCCTCTGTGTCCAGGGCGGCTGGCCTGTCCGCCTGCCTGCCCGCAGTGCGCCTGTCTGTAGTGGGCGCCCCGCGACTGGCGG
Source organism: Prorocentrum cordatum (assembly GCA_963575745.1). NCBI lineage: Eukaryota > Dinophyceae > Prorocentrales > Prorocentraceae > Prorocentrum > Prorocentrum cordatum. Next base: position 1,295,456 of record CAUYUJ010014949.1, on the reverse strand, counting down.
AGGACGGGTGTGGTTTGGTGGGAGGAGGGTGAGATGCGTTTTTTCTCCTACTTGGCATCGCTCGGACGTGTGCGTCGTATTTCTCAGCGGAGAACATCGTGGACCATCCTGTACAATCCTGCGAACACAAAACACACACGAGACCGGAGCATGCACGGGGAATGGACGTTCGAGCGATGGTGAGCTTGACCAGCTTGTTTTTTAGTGGCTCCGCAGGATGCCAGACCGGATCGGGGGAGCTCCCGATGGTCCGGGACCCGGTTCCTCTGAGGATCTAGTGCGAAGGTCTTGCGGCCAGTGCGACCGACCTTGAAGGGGGACGACGACGACGACGACGACGACGACGACGACGACGATGACGACGACGACGACAACGGCGACAACGATGACGGCGACAACGGTGACGACGGCGACGATGAAAAACATTCAAACAGCATTGGTAGTTTGGGGAGTTTTGATCAAGACCATGTGGGAGAGGGAGGGGCGCAGGGTGGCCTAACCTCGCACCGTGATCGCTCTGTCGATCCGAGGCAAAGAGGCAAAGTGGCATGCCCCCATCTTTTAACGCGGCATCGGCCCAAGTCTTTTGCGACTCGGCCTCTGGACTCTGGACCTCTTGACCTCACCCCGGTGTCGAAATTGGCGGTGCTAGCCTCGTCGGTTCGCCGTCCTCTTCCGCCCCCTTCTCCTCCTCCTGTTATGCCTGCTGCCGCCATTCCTCGCCCACGTCGTCGTCGAGAAAGATGTCTTCACCGGCCGAATGGGACCCTTCACCGGCCAGATGGGACCCTTCACCGGCTGACCGGCTGGTCGGCTGCCCGGCTTCACCGTCTGACCTCGCCTCGCCGGTACGCACATGCTTGTTGGACGCAGAACTCTGTGCACGCCGGCAAAGTGTCCTACCGGAACCTGTGGATTACTAGCGAATCCTACCGAAACCTATGGATTACTAGCGAATCCTACCGAAACCTATGGATTCCTAGCGAATCTTTCCGAAACCTACGGATTCCTAGCGAATCCTACCGACACCTATGGATTCCCAGCGAAATATCCAGAAGCCTATGGATTCCCAGCGAAATATGCAGAAACCTACGAATTCCTTGCGATTCCTATGAAGAGGAGGAGGAGGAGGAGGAGGAGGAGGAGGAGGAGGAGGAGGAGGAGGAGGAGGAGGAGGAGGAGGAGGACGTATCTGCGGCACCGAGCCCCACAAGCCGAGGGTCGCAGCACAGCGGGCACCCACAGGCAAGTGGAAGGACGGGCCTCCCAGGACTGCTCCTCCGGTGCCTGTCTTGTCTGAGGAGCTCGTTGCGGTGTACGCCAAGATGGATCTCGCAGGCTATGCCATCGTGTCGCAGGGGTGGTCTGCAAAGCAATTGGCTCGAGTTGCCGCGGCTCGTAGTCTTTCCAATGGCGAGGTGCTGCCCACGGCGCGTGCCGCTCGGCAGGCGTCCGACGCCATTCAGCAGAAGCTCGAGCAGGCCCAGAGTAAGTATGACAAGGCAGCGGCTGCGGCGGCCAAAGCCATGCAACATATGCAGCAGTGCGCCACCAGCTTGGCTGAGTGCAAGGCCAAGGCAGACGAGGCCGCCAGCAAAGCCGCCGCCGCCTATGCAGCTGTCGGAGGCCGCGCGGCCGCTGTTGCTGACCCGCTCGCACAGCTGCAGTCCCTCGCCGCCGCCCTGTCAGACATGCTGCCTGACGCAGCCGCCGCGCTCAAGCCCATCGCCGATCTTGTCAAACAGCAGATGGACAAGCAGCGCGCCGATGAGGAGGCCGAGGCTGCACGACAGCAGCAGCAGCAGCAACAGCAACAGGAGCAGTCTCCTCCTGCGGGTGCTGGTGTGCATGGCGTGCCAGATGCCTCTTTCTGGGAGCACTTCGGCAAGCCCGAGTTCTTCGACAGCTTCCTCAAGGCCCAGGGCATCCCAGTCAGTGGCGACGACGACGCCATGGGCGACGAGGGAGCCGACAACGACGACGGTGCCGACGGGGAGCCCAAGAAGGTCAAGGTCGGCCGCGCCCTCTACACCAGTCTTCTGCAGGCCATGCAGGAGCACGCGGTCAAGAAGGCCAAGACGTCGGCTGCTGACTCGTCTTCCTAACACGTGGGTCTTCGTCACCGCCAATGTCTCAGGCCGAGCAGGGCTAGATACCATTCTCAATTCACAGTCAGTCATCGACGCGGACGCTGTTGGTGTGCAGGAGCATCACTTCATTGAGTGCGCAGGCTGGGAGCAAAGGCCCCGACACATGGGCTGGAAGGCTTCGGCTACCGCAGCCAGAGCAACAGGGCAGGGAGGCACTACAGGTGGTCTCCTTCAGATGGTTCAGCAGCGGCACGGACTTTCGCTGCTAGTTGGCCAAGCTCCAGTTCTTGAGCCAGCGCGCATCGCAGTCAGGCACATGTCAGGAGTCGTGCCTGGTGGTATCCTATGGGCAGTGGTGTACATGCATGACTCGCAGGGTTTATCGGCGCTCAATTGGGATCTTTTGTGCAAGCTTGGGGCGGTCATCAGGCAGTTCGGCATGCCGTTTATTCTTTCAGGAGATTGGAATTTGAGCCCCGACGAGCTGGTCGGCTCAGGGTGGGTCGAGGCTGTCTCTGGACACATTCTTTCCCCTCAGCTAGCCACGTGTACGGGTGGAAAAGGCAGGGTGCTGGACTACTTCATCGTCTCAGAGGGTCTGCAGTATCGTCGCAAGCTCGCCGTGCTCACCGAGGTTGGCACCACGCCGCATTACCCAGTTCTTTTGTCTCTCGAGGGACTGCGCCAAGTCCCCACGCTACCGCAGATTCGCGCGCCTCGAATGTTCCCTCGCCAACGGCCTCACGGACCCATGCGAGAAAGCAACCGCTGGCAGTCAGTTATGGAGCAGGCGCTTGCACAGGTGAGCACTCAACAGTTGTGGGAGAGCTTCGTGCATACCATGGAGCTCGAGTTCGTTGACGTCTACCAGATCAGCAGTGACGAGGCGCATCTGTACCAAGGTAGGGCCAAACCTTTGCAGCGCAAGCGTGCCGCTGCGCGCGAGCCGTCAGCCATGCCCTATCCGCGTCTCTCGCCTTTCGCCACGTGGTGGAGGCGTGTGACACAAGTCTTTACCGAGCTCGGCAAGTTTCAGTCCCCGTCGTATCGTCGTGCCACTTTGTCGTCGTGTGAGAAGCTTGCCGAGCAAGGGTGCAGGTTCACCGATGCCAGTGCGCAGCCTTGGGTTGTTCTGCTCTGGACCGCCCCCTCGCTTTCCTGGGAGCTTTCGGCGGAGCTCGCCCACCGCGCCAGACAGCTCTCATCCAAGCATCAGCGCGCGGCTGAGCAGCACAGGGACGCCAGCTGGAAGAGCTGGGTCAAGTCTCACAGCAGCGCAGGCGGAGGAGCCCTTTTCAATCTCTCCAAGCCTCCCACCCCATGGCACAGCAGCCCCAGTTTTAGACATGACGGCTCGCTGCCGCCAGCCCCAGCCAGTCAGGAAGAGGAGATGGCGCTCTTGGTTTCCGAGTGGGGAGCGTATTGGGAGGTGGGATCCCTGGCCGACCCGCTTCTGTGGCCGACAGATATGGGCCCTGAGCTGCCTGATTTCGATCTGGACGATCTCAAAAGCGTGTCTCCGAAGTTTTCGAGCCAGCAGCGGCGCAGGTTATGACCAGATCTCGCCCCGTCAGTTGCTCGAGTTGCCAGACGAGGGCCTTGAGTGTTTTCGCCAGCTGATATTTACCATAGAGAGCAGCTTCGAGTGGCCTCAGTTGTGGTCAAAAATTGTCTTCATTTTGAAACGTACAGGTGGATTGAGACCCATCGCTTTAATGCACGTCACGTCCAGGGTCCAAGGACGACTCCGCCGACCCCTCATTCGGCGTTGGCAGCAGCAGAACTTTCGGGAGTTCTGGTGGTCGACTCGGGGGAGGGGGTCGGATCGGCTTGTGTGGGTTCAAGTTGCCTTCGCCGAGTGGGCCCAGGGACGCAATCTTTTCGCTGGCACGGTCCTGTTAGACCTTCACAAGGCGTTTGAAAACGTTCGGCACGGAGAGCTGCTCAAGGCGGCTCAGACCACGGGATTTCCCCTGCGTCAGCTGCGTTTGTTGGTGAGCCTGTATCGGGCTCCGCGGGTCCTGGACCATGCTGGGGCCACCCCGGCCCCCATCTGCACCGAGAAAGCGGTGCTCCCAGGCTGTCACTTTGCCACCCTCATGCTGCAGCTAGTGCTGCTCGCACCGCTTGATACAGTGCAAGCAGCGTTCCCTCTTCGCACTGCTCGTGAGGTTCAGATCGGGGTGGTTGTGGATGACTCGGGGCTGCGCAAGGTCGGATCCTCTGAGCAAGTGCGAGACACATTGGTGCAAGCCACACGTTTGCTTCATCAAGAGTTGCGCGCCGTGCATCTGCCAGTCAGCAAGCATAAGTCACGTGTGCTTGCCTCCTGTCCTCAGCTTCGTTCACGCTTAGCCCTTGCGCTCAAAGCCAAGTGTGTGCTTGGTGTACAGAGTGAGCGCAATCTTGGAATCGATTATGCTGCAGGAGGCGTGATCAAGAGACACACCAAGTCAGGGCGTTTCACTGCTGCGAAGGTGCGTCACAAAAAGATCCTCTATCTGTCTAGCAAGCTGTGTAAAAGGCGGATGCATCACATGGTCCGCGCTGCCGTTCAGGCCTCCACCTCTTACGGGTCGGGGGTGATGGGCAGCAACGGACGTGAGCTCGCGCGGGCTCGTCTTCATCAGGCCACCGTGCAGTCGCAGAGGGTGTCGGGACGCTCGATCACCCTTATGCTGCAGCTTTCTGGCATTCCTCGCATCGATCCTGCGTACCACCTCAACGTCTCTCCTCTCCTCTCTATCGCTACCTCGCTCTGGGACGGTTGGGTTCCTAGTGGGGTGGTGAAGCAAGGCCTCGAAGGCGCGAGGCAGAGACTTCAAGAGCACGGCTCTCCTTGGCAGGCCATCAGAGGCCCCTTTTCCGCCGCCGTCGCCACGGCCATGCGGCTCGGCATCCAGATGAACGGGCTCGAGTGGCAGCACCCTAGCGTGGGCGTTTTCTCGGTTGAAACGTTGTGTCCCCGCGCGGTCAAAACTGCCCTCGAGACCGTCGTCGAGAGTTGGCTTTGGAGCAAGGTGGCCGATCACCTGCAGATGCCCGGGTTTGTGCAAGGACCCTTTTTGGCTCCCATCAAAGCAGGTGTGCCCAAGCTTAAGGCACGCGAAAAGGCTTATGTAGTCAGTGTAGTTTCTGGCGGCCAGTGGCCGCAATATAGACAATATCAGCTTGGTCTGTCGTCTCAGCAAGAGTGTCAGGTCTGCGCTTCGGCCCCAGGGGCCCTCTTGCACAGGCACGCTGGGCGCGCTGCCCATCAAGACTTGCTCGAGCTTGAGCGGGGGCCCCCAGCGTGCACGCAGGCCATGGTAGCAGCAGCAGGTAATCCTCTCGTTCGTCTCCTCCTCGAGAGGCTGCTCGCGCCGCTGCCTGCTCCTCCTCCGCCCCGACCCAACCCCCCCGAGGAACTCTGGCTCTTCGGAACACCCGATCAGCTAGGAGGGGATTGTTTCTCGACGGGAGTCTCTTTGACTCCGAGCTCCCGCCCACCGCGCGATCGCTAGGTTGGGCCATCGTTTCATTGCACGACGATCCGAGCCTCCCCGCTTCTCGAGCGAAGCGCGCGGTGGTGGCTGGGGGTATACCAGCTGGGCACTTTGACATTGATGCGTGCGAGCTTTGGGCGTTTTTCATGGGCCTTAGGCAGGCCCTTCCTGGTGCCGTCTTCTGGACTGACTCCAATTTTGTTTTCCAAGGGGTCTGGAATCGAGGGCGGCAGTTTTGTTGCTCGGCCAAAGCTGCGTGGGCCGACATCTGGAAGCTTGTCTGGCATGCCGTTGAAGACAGAGGTGGCCTCGACGCACTGCGCCTTAACAAGGTTAAGGCGCACGCCTCTCGCGCCGACGTCACCTCGGGTCGTCTCTCCGCCAGAGCTCAGTTGGGCAACGAGCTGGCAGACCAGTATGCCAAGCAGGCCGCAGAGTATGGCAGGGTCGCTCAGCAATATCGCGACCTGTTCAAAAATCAGTTTAAGGCTGTGCAGGCCCTGACCCAATGGGTTGGCGTGCGTGGGCCTCCCATGGCCGACCTGGACTGTTTGCATGTTCCCGTGTCCAAGCGTGCCAGGGCTCTCAGGACCGACGTGCCCAGGTTGCATGTAATTCCTCCTCCTCCCGTGGTCTCGTCGGTTGAAAGTCGTGCCGATGTTGCGATCGCGGTCCTGAGGAGAGAGGGTCACGCTACCCATCGAGCCTTTCCCTTTACTCTCGCGGGGGGGAGGCGGGGGGCGGTGTGCGTCCTCTGCGGTGCTGGCGGAGTCACCGTGTCCAAGCAGTTTCGTGACCCATGCCCGCCAGTGCCCTCTGTCTGGGGCAGCCGCGTTTTGCGAGGCCTTGAGCAGGGCAAGTACAAGCAAGGTAAGGAGTGGATCCTCCTCACCGAGGCTTGGAACCCTGCCAGTCTGGAGAGAAGCGGTCAGGGCCCAGACCCAAGCCGCCCTCCCCCTCGAGGAGAGCACCCTGTCGCTGGCCCCTCGACTGGGTGGCGCCCCCAGTCGAGGGTGACAAAAAGGTCGTCCTGATGGGTGCTCTCCCGAGGTTTTTGTCTACGGAGGCCTTGCTCCGTCGGGGCTCGTGGGGATCTCATGAGCGCCTACTGCGTGCGCAGGAGGAGGAGGAAAGGGAGGACGACGACGACGACGACGACGACGATGAGGAGAAAGGGGAGGTGAAGGACATAGGAAAACGCGGGCGCCCCAGGGAGGCTCGAGATGAGCCCCGATGCCTCGGAGAACGTGGGAGCCCCAGGGAGGCTCGAGATGAGTGCCGATCCCTGGGGAAACGTAGGAGTCCCTGGGGTCTCGACAAGAGCCCCGATCCCCGGGAGAACGTAGAAACCCCAGGGAAGACTCGGTAGGACTCGATCCGTCCCCCCGGACGCTCTATATGAGCCCCGATCTCTGGGAAAACGTGGGCGCCCCAGGGACGCTCGAGATGAGCCCTGATGACTGAAGAAAACGTGGGGGCCCCAGGGAGGCTCGAGGTGAGCCCCGATCCCTGGGAAAACCTGGGACCCCCAGGGAAGTTCGAGATGAGAACCGATCCATGTGAAGACGTTGGAGCCCCATGGAAACTCGAGAGACGCCCCAACCTTGGGAAAACGTGGTTGCCCCAAGGGGGCTCGACATCATCACCATCATCATCTTCACCATCATCATCAGCAGCATCATCACCAGCAGCATCACCATCATCGTCATCATCAGCATCGTCATCATCATCATCATCACCACCAGCACCATCATCATCATCATCATCAGCATCGTCGTCATGATCGTCATCATCAGTATCCACACCATCATCGACATTACCATCATCAGCACCATACTCAACATCATCATCATCATCGTCATCACCGTCATCATCATAATCATCATCGTCGTCATCCTCATCCTGATCCGCATCATCATCATCGTCATCACCATCATCCGCATCGGCATTCGTATCGTCATCATCATTAGCATCATCATCATCAGCATCATCATCATCATCGTCATCGCAATCGTCATCATCGTAATCGCCATCGTCGCCATACGCATCGTGATCATCGTCGTCATCATCACCATCGTAAACATCGTCAGCACCACCAGAACAATCATCATCACCGTCGTCGTCGTCGTCATCGGCATCATCATGGCCATCGTCACCAGCATCGTCATCATCATCATCATCATCATCATCGTCGTCATGGCCATCGTCATCATACACTATCATCACCATTATCATCATCATCGTCATCACCATGCCGATCACACTTCGCCCGCCTCGAAGCTTCTCCTGGTCCTGATCATCTTGTTATGCTAATGATCCCCTTCCTCCTTTGCCTTCTCCTCTTCATCGCTATCGTCGTCGTCACCACCGCCACCACAATCACCATCGTTTTCATGTCCCCCAGCAACACAATGTGGAGGAATGCGTCACATGTTACGGGTGTCCCCAGCCTCGGGACACGACATTTCGCCTGTTACGGCGCGCCATCGAACAGTCGCCATCCCAGGTGTTGAAATGGCGCGACGGCGGGAACTGCCGCAGGCAATTGCGCGGCATGGAACAACATCCTATGCCATCACAGAGAAGGCCAAACAGCCATGTGCCAAAGTTTACCCATCCAGTGCGCCTGTTGAAATATGGTTATGTACATGCATCGCATGCTTACATGAGGTACCCTTTGGCATGATACCTTACCTTGGGGAGAATTCCACCGACCTCCCCTCCCTATTCTTCCTACTCTTTCCTGCTCCTACGCATCCTCTTCCTCCTCCTCCTCCTCCTCCCACCATGCATGCCACGTTGGTACACGACCAGAATTGGTCTCTTCACCGGCCTCCACAAACAAACAGAAAACAATGAATTGCAGAAGCGGTTGTGGCAACCCTTAGCACTCCACACTTGTTCTTGGTGGCGTACACGCGAACACTACAAGCAACTTTCAATTGAAAGACGTAGCCGGTGAAACACCCAATCAGCCGGTGAACGGATCAGCCGGTGAAGGGTCCCATCTGGCCGGTGAAGGGTCCCACTTGGCCGGTGAAGGGTCCCACTTGGCCGGTGAAGAGACCAATAGCCGTCGTCGTCGCCATGTGCGTGCCAGATGTTTCGACAGGGGCGGTCCGACCTGATCCGGCTGCCCCGCAGGGCCGCGGCCGCCGAGGCCCCAAGGGCCCTGCCTCAGTGCCCTTGGTGTCCCAACCCCTGCGGGGCTGTGCCAGAGCGAGCCCTCCTCCTCCTCCTCCTCCTCCTCCTCCTCCTCCTCCTCCGCCTCCTCCGCCAAGGTCGGTGTGTGTCTATGGTTGGCGCCCCCCGAGCGTCGGGCGAGAGCGGCAGGGCCACGACGGTGCGCAGCGCGCCCGGGAGCGCTCCTGCGAGCGCGCCCGGGGACGCGCCTGGGGGAGCGCCTGGGAGCGCGCCACGGGGGGGCGCGCCTGGAGGTGCGCCTGCGACGGCAGGCCAGAATCAGTCGTTGAAACAATGGGCACCGACGCAAGTCGTCATCGAGGTCCACGAAAAGATGAAGACCATGAGAGATGGAGGGGAAGACGAACATGCAGGGACATGTTGAATCATGTTCTGAATCCTGGAATTGGGGGGCGCCTCCAGGGCCCCTCTACAGAACTGCTACTCGCCGCCCAGCAAGGTGGGCCAGAGCTCGAAGCGGGCCTCGGCGGCCTCGGCCCCACTCAGAGGGACGACCTCGTAACGCGACAGAACCACACACGAACCTCGCGTCTCGAGGATCAAGAGCTGAGGCAGAGGAGGAGGAGGAGGAGGAGGAGGAGGAGGAGGAGGAGGAGGAGGAGGAGGAGGAGGAGGAGGAGGAGGAGGAGGAGGGGGGGGGGGGAGCAGGAGGAGGGCAGAGGAGGAGGAGGAGGTGGGAGGAGACAGGAGGAGGGGGAGACGTAGAGGAGAAGGAGGAGGAGGAGGAGGAGGAGGAGGAGGAGAGGAGCAGGAGCAGGAGCAGGAGGAGCAGGAGGAGGAGAAGAAAGAGGAGAACAGGGGGAGGAGGAGGAGGAGGAGGAGGAGGAGGAGGAGGAGGAGGAGGAGGAGGAGGAGGAGAGGAGAACGAGAACGAGAACGAGAACGAGAACGAGAACGAGAACGAGAACGAGGAGGAGGATGACGAGGAGGAGAAGGAGGAGGATGCGGAGGAGAGGAGGAGGAGGAGGAGGCCGAGCAGGAGGAAGAGGAGGAGGACGAGGAGGAGAGGGAGGAGGAGGATGAGGAGGAGGAGGAGGAGGAAGACAAGGAGGAGGAAGAGGAGGAGGAGGAGGAGGAGGAGGAGGAGGAGGAGGAACAGGAAGAGGTGGACGGAGGAGGGGGGCAGGGGGAGGGGAGGTGGGACGCGGGATGGGGAGCGGGGGGGGACGGAGGAGGAGGAGGAGAAGGAGGAGAGGAGGAGCACCGCGGCGATCCAAGTATTGACCGAAGAAGAAGAACATTAAGAGGAGGAGGGAGGAGGAGAAGGAGGGGGGGAGGAGGAGGAGGAGGAGGACACAGAGGAGGATGAGGAGGAGGAAGGAAAAGGAGGAGGAAAGGAGAATGAGGAAGGAAGACACAGGGGCAAGGACAGGAGCAGGACGGGGCGGATGAGAAGGAGGAGGAGGAGGAGTGAGGAGGAGGAGGAGGAGAGGAGGGAGATGGATGGCAGTTGGAAGGAGGAGGAGGAGGGGCAGGTGGAGGAGTCGGAGGAGGAGGAGGAGGAGGAGGAGGAGAAAGAGGACATATGAGGAGGAGAGAAGGATTGCGGAGGAGAAGCAGGAGGAGAGGGAGGATGGAGGAGGGACGGAGAGAGGCGGAGGGAGCGAGGAGGAGGAAGGGGAGGGCGGAGGAGGGAGTGAGGAGGCGGACGGGGTGGAGTGAGGAGGAGAGGGAGGACAGAGGCGGAGGCTGAGGAGGAGGAGGCGGAGGATGAGGAGGAGGAGGAGGAGGAGGAAGGAGGAAGGAGGATGAGAGTGACGCGCGGGATGAGGAGGAGGTGAGGGAGAGCGGTAGGCGGAGGAGGAGGAGGAGGATGAGGAGGAGGAGGAGGAGGAGGGAGGAGGAGGAGGGAGAGGAGGCGGAGTAGGAGGAGGGAGGAGGCGGCGGAGGGAGGAGGGAGGAGGAGGAGGAGGGGAGGAGGAGGAGGAGGAGGCGGGGAGGAGGTGGAGGTGGACGAGGAGGAAGATGAGAAGGAGGAGGAGGAGGACGAGGGGGAGGAGGAGGGGGTATAAGTAGGAACAATAACGGGAGCAGGAGCAGGAACTGGGAGCCAGAGGAGGAGGAGGCGGAAGAGGATGAGGAGGAGGGAGGAGGCGGAGGAGGAGGAGGACGGAGAGGAACTATCGTTCAAGAGGAGAAGGGATGAGGAGCTGGAGGAAGAGGAGAAAGAGAAGGTGGAGGAGGAGGACGACGAGAAGGAGCAGGAGGAGGAGGAGGAGGAGGAGGAGGAGGATGAGGGGTAATAGCGAGGAGGGAGGAGCAGGCTGTGACGGAGACGGAAGAGGAGGAGGAAGAGGAGGAGGAGGAGGCGGAGGAGGAGGAGAACGAGGAGGAGGAGGAGGAGGACGAGGAGGGGAAGGAGGAGGAGGAGGAGGAGGAGGAGGAGATGACAGGATGAGGAGGAAATGGCAGCAGGACGAAGAGGGAGGGTCGAGGAGGGCGGGGATCAGGAAGGAGGGATGAGGGTCAGGACGAGGAGAGGGGGAAGGAGGGAGGGTGGGATGAAGGCATGAGGAGGAGGAGGCAGATGGGGCAAAAGAGGGAACGGGGAGCCGTTCAATCAAAGGCTTTTCATCTGCCTGCAACATGCCGACATCAACTCAGTATGCTCGCGCACCATTGCAGAACACGTGCGCGACGGACGGCGACGGCTTCGAAAGCGCCTACATTCTCGAGTAAGTTTCCTGCGTAAGGCTGTGCATGAGCGCTCTCTTCTCCACGCAGTGTGCCACGCTGGCGGCCTTGCGCAGTGCCGCGGCGTCAGGTTCGGCATCGCTCGGGCGTGTGCATGTTCTGTGCTGGCCAGCGCCAGAAGATCTTGACCGTCTTGGAGCGTCTTTGGCCACCTAGAGACAAATGCGCGCACGAAACCAAACAATATACAGGGGTGGACATGCGAGCGATGGCAAGCACGTCGCCATGTCTTCTTGCGTACACGCCATTTCCTTCAGCCGCGCTTTCGTGCAGGAGCTTCTCGGCCTACGGGCCCGTTTCCTGCACCCCGGACGCTGAGTCGCCAGAGGTCTGGGCCTTCTGTCAGCCACGCGCAGAGAGGGGGGTAGCGGGGGGAGGAAAGGCTTCTTAGAAGCACGCCTGCTTCTCAAAGGACGCGGGCCTTGTCTGTAGATGTAGGGCTGGCGCCTGCTAAGGAGCTGGCTCCTTCTAGGAAGCCTGCTCCCCTCCCCCTGCCCCTGTGCGTTCACCGCCCATTCCGACGTGGCATTTCGGGTCCACATGATGCTGCCCGCTGGCATCTTACTAGACTACGCCGTGACGCACTGAACGCAGTATCGTCCCAGGCCTCCAGCGCCGTGATCTGTAATGCTTATTTGTGCGGCGAGGTCCGTACATATCCACTGCCCCTGGCCAGACACATCCTGCATCCTGGTCCCTCCAGCGGTGTATATGCCTCCCTTCCCAGGCCAGGAGGGAGTGTGCATATACATGGATATGCATAGGTATACGTGTGTTTATCTACCATATATATATGTATATACATATATAATACCGCTCCAGGGCCCTGGATGGGCCTGGCCATGGGCAGCGGATGTACACAGATCTCGTCGCCCCGATGAAGGCGTCGTGTGCTCAGGAGCCCTCGTTACTTGTCGTCGTCGTCGTGGTCGTTGTTTGGTTTCGATGGCCCCGAGTCGCAGAGACGGCCCCCCGCAGGCCAGACTGCCGCCGTGGCGATTTTCGTGCGACGCCGAAGGTCTGGAGACCCAGGCTCCCGACGACGCACGAGCGCACGGCTTTCTCAACACGGGGTCCCCGGAAGTCCCTGCGCCCACCCCCCCAAGTCGGGAGCCTTGAGACGGGGGTCCATGCAAACGGGGGTCAGCCAGAGCGCTGGATCAGGCAGGATCCGGCAAAACCAGGGTTGTATCGATCAGGAGGGGAAAAGCACAGACACAATTCGTCGTCGACTCCCAGGAAAATATGGGACACTATGGGAAGTGGGGGGAAAACGAAAAGAAAAAAAAATGTGAACATATGGGGAATCCTGTTATTTGTGTGCATTTGTTTGTGTGTCCTTGGACCCCTTCAGTTGGCCTGGGCTGGCGCGCGGGATCCTGCAGTACCCTGAAGAATCTTGCAGGATCCGGCGCAGCCTGACTGGCCCAAGTTTTCACTGACCATGGTCAGTGCGTCTCCGACCGGCGGTCTGGTTTCTTGCCGCAGGTGACCTTTCGAGGACCCGTGGATCCCTTCGATTGTCTCCTGAGTATTTCCTCCTCCTCGTCCTCCTCCTCCTCGTCCTCCTCCGGGATCGCGGCGGCGGAGTCGACCGCGGTGCCCTCTGCTCTCGAGTCCTCGAATCCTCGTCCTCCTCCCCCTCCTCCTCCTCCTCCTCCTTCTTTTCCTTCTCCTCCTCCTCCTAATCCTCCTCCCTCTCCTCCTCCTCCTCCTCCTCCTCCTCCTCCTCCTCCTCCTCCTCCTCCTCCTCCTCCTCCTCCTCCTCCTCCTCTCCTCCTCCTCCTCCTCCTCCTCCTCCTCCCCCTCCCCCTCCCCCTCCCCCCTCCTCGCCCTCCTCGGACTCCTTGTCCTTCTCCTCGTCCTCCTCGTCCTCGTGTTTTTGTTACATTCGACGCCAGGCAAGCATCAAGCGCTAAGCTTGTTGCGTTATGTTGTTCCTGCTCTTGTTGCTCTTCCTCCTCCTCCTCCTCCTCCTCCTCCTCCTCTTCCTCCTCCTCCTTTTCCTCCTCCCCGTAGCCATTTTGGCTCAAGACGGAGCTTACCTCCCGTCCCGACTCCAGAGGCTCGAGGACCGAGGTGGTACGGCAGCCCGCCTCAGGCCAGGCTGCCTCGGTCCCAGGCTTCCAGCAACGCACTACCTCAGTTTCTTTCTTCTGCTGGTCGCCGCGGCGAACGGCCAGCACCCAGTCTCCCCTCAGCCATGGGAGGCTACAAGCAGTGGAAGAAATGCTACTGCCAGACGCCCAGCTGCTGGGGCTGGACCTGGCAAGGACATGGTGGACACAAGCATTGTTCAGAATGCGGACGCAGTTTCAAGCCTCAGTCTCATCATTCCCGTCCAGCAGGTAACAAATCGGCAGGACACGATGATGGCGGCAGCACCCAGCAGGCCCCCCGCAACAGGTGAATTCGCAGCCGTGGTGCCTCCCGTGGTCATGAGGCTCAACAGCAGCAGGATCATGGACCCAAGACGTCCCTCGCTCCCGAGGGCACTGACCCAGCCAAGGACGACGTCGCCATCTGCATTCAGGCTGTCAACTTTTGGAAGAAAACGGTCGGCCAGGAGGGGAAGCAGTACATCCAGGCCTGCGAGGACCTCCGCCTGGCCAAGACCAAGGCGCTCGAGGGCAAGTCGCTGGACGCCAAGACCCAGTCGTTGGCCGACCAGCTCCAGCGGCAGAAGCGCAGGCTCGAGTCGAAGAAGGGCGAAGTTGAAAAGAACCTCATCAGCCTGGACAAGGCAGCCGAGGTGTATGACAAGTCCGTGGAATCGTACAAGGAGCTGCTCGCCGAGGCCTCCCAGCTGGAGGCTCAGCACAGCGTGGCAGCGAAGGCAGCAGTGGCGGAGGCGGCTGCTCGCCTCAATGGCCCTGACACCAAGGAAGACACGACCCTGCTCAACTTTGTGGACAGTAGGTTCCCGCAAGGACTGCCAGCCCACATCAAGCAGGAGCTCGTGGAGGTCAACAAGAAGCTGGAGCAGGAGTGGCAGCAACGCCAGCAGCAGCAGCAGCAGCAGCAGCAGCCGCCGCAAGTGCTTCAACCTGGTGCGCCTGATGGTGGTGCTCAACCTGTTGCAGTCCAGACGCCCACTCCACCTGATCGACCTGGAGAAGGGCTTGGGCCTGCTGCAGCCGCCATGGAGGATGACAGCCACCGCGGCGTCATTCGCAAGCACGCGGGGAACGGCGAGCACCTCGTCCTCTCCACCGCCACGGGCATCCAGTGCCTCAGCGAGGAGGCCCAGGGGGCGCAGGACCGCCTCGCCAAGCGCCAGGCCCGTCTGGCCGCTGGTGCACCTGGCGGCACAGGCTCGGGCGAGGCCAAGCCGTTGGATGGGTAACAATCTCAGAATATGCACGTTTAGTTGTAGCAGTTGGTCTGGAGTCCGTAAGCTCATGGTTTCCGAGGAGGCCAAGGAAATCCAGATTACCTGTTGCCAGGAGACGCGTATTCGGGAATATGATCTGGTCAAAGAAACGGAGTGGTGTGCTAACAGGGGATGGTTAGCAATTTTGTCGCCAGCTGTTTTGAGTACCAAGGGTTTTCCGTGTCAGGGTACTGGTGTACTAGTACGTTCTGGCCTAGATCTTGGAATTACCAAGCTACCTCTTCCTGAAGGTTTCCAGAAGTCTCGGGCTACTGTCGTCAGCATTGAGGCTCCAGGTCACCAACCTTTCTGTTTAGGATCGCTGTATCTGGCCGACTCCGTCGGCTTGAATGAGGAGAACCTCACAGTGCTGACCAGTGTTGTGCAAGCCGCCTCCGACCATCTTTTGCCGCTCTTGCTAGCAGGTGATTTCAACGCGTGCCCGTCCAAAGTGATCGAAACGGAGTTCCCGACCAGGGCTGGGGTCCAGGTGATCGTTCCAGACACGCACACCTTGTTCACTAAGAAGTCAAAGACAACTATAGATTATTTCATGGGGTCGTACTGTTTCGAGCACTTCTTGAAGCAGCCTAAAGTTCTAGTTGACTACCCGAGTAGTCCACATAGGCCAGTCGTCTTGGATATGGTGATTGGGGCCCCATATCTCATCCCCGTCCTGGAGCAGCCTCAGTTCATCCCAGTGGTAGCCCCTGTGGGTCCTCGCAACATGGTCCCACCGTGGTCTCGAAGTCTTGGGGCTCTGGAGTGTCTGGAGGGACTTCTTGAGGAACGTGATCAGTATGCCGTGTGTGGGGACACGGGGCAGCGTTTTCCTATTCAGCCAATTTCGCTTGATGCCTTAGTAGCTGCCGTGGACGCGGCGTATGGCTACCTAGTGGACGACATGTCCACCACGCTCAGTATCGTTACCGACACGCCGCTCAAAAGTAAGAGGCGCCGAGCTCAGGTGCCAACGATAAGATGGATCCCCGCCAAGGCTGTTGAGGCCAAGGATAGGAGGAGTTGGAGGAATGCAGCAGCTGCTTTTAGATGGTTAAGGAACAAAGTTATCAACATCAGGAGGGGAGTGGAGGAACAGGACCTCGAGGAGCTCCACCAGGCTCAGCTCGACCTCGCCTCACCGCCGGCTGATTTGGAAGTAGTTGCAGAGTTTGAAGCGTTAAGAACCAGTGTACGCACGTGTACTCAGGCTACGCTTTTGGATGCCACCCACAGCGAGCCCAATTTCGAGCTCATCGCCACCGTTTTCGAAGATCTGGACTCGGAGATTTCAAAAGCTTTGGACCGTGAAATCGCCAGGGGCCGTTCCGACGACCGTCAATCCTGGAAACTTTGGGTCACAGAAGCCATGGGGAAAGGTGTTGGGTGGGCCCACAGATGGAGTAGTAGACTGACGGCTTGGCAACCATCAAGAGTCTGGAGCTCTGCCAAAGCCCGCTGGTCTGGTCGTCCGATCGATATGTTGGAGGCTGAACAGCAACGTTTAAGTAAGCTGTGGCGAGCTCGACCTGAGGAGCCCGCCCTTCTTCAAGCCGAATTGCGAGGTGAAGACCTTGCAGACATTTCAGCAGATCAGTTGCGCGCAGCCAGTCGCAAATTCAGTAATACCACTGCTAGGACCTGGGACGGGATCCACCCAAGACACTTCAGCCTCCTCGAGGACGCCCAGCTGGCTATTGTGTGTAGGCTCCTGAGGTCCATCGAGAAGATAGGGGCCTTTCCGACGCAGATAAGAGCCATCGTGACGGTTCTGATCGAAAAGCACAAGCCAGATCCTAACCCAGGTCCTAGCTACAGGGGTATAGGTATGATGCCTGGTCTTTGGAGAGTTTGGGGCAAGCATCGTCAGCTTGAGCTTCGTGCCTGGGAACGCGCTCACCCTCGTAGATATCTAGCACATCAAGCTGGCAAAGGTGTTTTGGAAGTAGTTTTCGAGCAAGCAATGCAAGCTGAAGGGCAATTCTTGGGAGATAAGAAAGTCTTCTCAGCTGCTGTTCTTTGGGATTTATCCAATTATTATGAATATGTGGATAGGGGACTCTGGAGGGACAGAGCTCAGGATACAAATTTTTCGGATTCCCTGGTAGTCATCATTTGCAATCAGTACCAGGCGCCCAGGACTGTAGCCACGAGATCCTCAGCCTTACCTGCAGGTTGCCCAGAGAGAGGTATAACTGCAGGCTGCTGGGCCGCCACTTTTGTTGTACAGCAGTACTGCTTGCCGCCCATCGACATCTGGGTGGCTCAGAACCCCAGAGTGCAGCCTACCATTTTCATTGACGATTTCCTGCTTGCCAGCCACAACAGCAAGCCGAACAAATTGATAGCAGATCTAGTCACGGCCTCAGCCAGTATGCATCAGTCGATCGTCGTCGATCTAAAGTGTGATATCGCTAAGCACAAGGCTGCTGTTGTGGCTTCGACGCCGAGGATCAAGGCCGATCTTGCGGCCAAGCTTGGCCAGTGGGCTGGCCCTCAGGCTGGTCTGGCCGAGACGGCAGCCACTAACTTAGGAGTCGACTTCACTGCAGGAGCCAGACTAAGGAGCAAGGGAAGGAAAGCATTGAAAGGAAGAGCCTGCAAGTTGAAGCTGAGACTTCGTCGCCTGCGCGCCCTTCGTGCTGCTGGAGCTGACACTCGTAAGGTTTGGAATACGGGGCTCCAACAAGCTGGTTATTTTGGGACTGAAATTCTTGGGATGTCTGTTCAGGAGCTCCAGGAGGCTCAATCGCTGTTCTTGAAGGTCGCTGGGCCCAAGTGTGCTACGCGATCTCGGGCCTTGTCGCTCGCTATCCTAGAGGACCCTACCTGGAGATCCGCCCTGGGGCCATGCATGTACTGGAGCATCATAGTCTTCCGAGCCGCCCAAGACCCAAGGAAATCAGAATTCACCCTGCCCGAACTCCGACAACTTGCTGCCAATATCCTGGACAAGCCACCCTCGGGATGGGGAAACATTCGAGGTCCTCTTGGGGCGGTGTATTTAAGTCTGCCTAGAGTTGGCTGGTCATGGACCAGCCCCATGGAGTTCATGAGTGGGGAGGGCGAGGTCTACCCGCTCACCACCAGTTCGCCTGCGCTCATCCGTCAGATGCTGGAGGCAGCTTGGCATGACAGGCAGGCGGAGCAGGCGGCCATCAAGATAGGAGTGCCAGCAATCGATATGTCGCACGCCAAAGCAGCAGTTGCAGATACAAGATTATCTAAGCAAGATCGAAGTGTTCTCGTCTCGTACCTGACCCAGTCGATATGGACCAAGTGTAGACTCAAGGATGCGGGTTACGACATTGACACCACGTGCATATGCGGGGGGCCCCAGGACCACATATTCCACCGCCTTCTGGAGTGCCCCAACTGTGCTCAGCTTAGGGAGGAGTTTCTTGAGGAAGGAGATGTGGAAGCCCTGAAGGACCCAGCTGCCTTTGCCACGTGTGCGGGTTTTCCCGAGCCGCCCCCTTTCAAGGTCCCGCGGCCCGTAGGATTAGGTTTGAATGAGGCTGTGTTTTGGTCCCGTGATGGCCGTCAACCCGCGGAAGTTTTCGCTGGCGAGGTTTACGTCGACGGCAGCGTGGCCAAATCGGGCCACGCTTGGTTTCACGCCCCAGGCTGGGCTACGGTAAAATGTGACCCCCAAGGGGAAATAGAAGCCTACCTGTGTGGGCCCGTAGGCAGCGCGCTGCCGCCCACCTCCCCAGCGGCCGAATTCCTAGCGTACTTAGCCAGCAGCCAGTTTAGAGGAGTAACTAAGATCTACTCCGACTTTAAGGGAGTCGTGGCCTGCCACAATTCTGGACTCCCTGCCAGTAGGAAGAATATATATGACGGGCTAGGTGCTATGGCCAAGCTTGGAGAAGCCAGCCGCGACGGGGGTTTCGAAGTTGTCAAGGTCAAAGCCCATCAAGATGTAGATTCCCTCGAGCGCTACTCTGAAGAGTGGCGCCACGCCTCGGGAAACGATGCAGCCGACAGAATTGCCAAATTAGCTGCCTCTCGCCTCCCCCAGCCCTCGGCCAACGAGCGTGACGCCCAGCTGCTGCTCGACCAGCGACTTCGAAGGTTCCTTCGGTTTGTACCGAAGGCCCTCGTGTTGTGGCCTCCTATTGCGCCGAGGGTTGGGGGAAAGGCCCTGGAGGGGCCTGTGAAGGCTGCCAATCCCGTTGTCGGAGCTGGCTCAATCGCGGAAGTGTAGCAAGGTGGAGCTAACCCAGGGGGCTCCTCGGGCTCTGGAGCTGCGGCGGCTCCTCCCCCTCCCCGTCCCCTCTGGGCCGCCCGTGCTCGCGTCGGGCACGTCTGGACGTGGCAGAAGAATCGTTGGCTCTGCTGTGTATGCCACTCGCGTTGCCGCTCCGACAAAGCAAAGGTTTCACGAGATAAGGAAAGGTGCCCAGGCAATGCTGCTCGACTAGCTAAGCTAGGCATGCAGCCCAATGGACACAAGTTATTTGTTTACGATAGCTGTGTTGACGAGAGTTTTATTGTTGCATGTCACCTGTGCGGCAGTTATTCAGAGTGTACTGTGAAGAGCCTCCAGAAGAGTTGTCTCAGGAAATTCAAGTCACACTTTTCAGAAGGCGCCCATGCGCGCCTCCAGGAGGGGAGACATCCACGGGCCTCTAAGACGAGTCCCATTGTCTTCAAGCCTCCGATTTCAATCGAAGCGGTTGCCACCCAGGCAGCCCAGGCGCTCGAGTCGCAGTAAGCGAAGTCGAACCCCTTCCGAAGCCGTGCGATGGTCCTTTTCCTCCTCCTCCTCTTCCTCCTCCTATTCCTCCCCCTCCTCCTCCTCCTCCTCCTCCTCCTCCTCCTCCTCCTCCTCCTCCTCCTCCTCCTCCTCCTCCTCCTCCTCCTCCTCCTCCTCCTCCTCCTCCTCCCCCTCCTCCCCCCGCTCCGAAGCATGCCGAACGATCCTGGATGGTAGGCAGTCGCTGCGCCGGAGGCCTGGGTAAGCCGGCGTCACGCACGGGGGCGTGGGGCAAGCGGGGGCGGCTTCTCGTGCTCGGGGGCTCCTCAGAAGCCCTCCCTTAGGGGAGGAAAAGGTGGCCACCGGTCGTTGAAAGTAGGTCTTGTCGGACATCCAGATCCCTCCCTACTTCAGTCGCCTTCCTACTTCAAGAGTCGCGTGGTTGTCCCTCTTCCCTCCTCTTCAGGATGCGGGCGGAAACCTCATCTACCTTCAACGCCTTCCTACCTCATGTGTCGGTTTCCCCACTCCAGGCCTCCGAGCCGGCTTGCGGAGCGCCCCCACGCCTTCTCAGAAGGCTCCGTCGCCTCTCCCCTTCTCCAGGATGCAGCTCCTGCGAGGTGAAGTTCAGCATCGTCGCTGGTAGATCCGTGTTCGGTAACACGCCTCCAGCCAAATTCGGTTCAATCCCAGGCATGATCCCGCTGAATCCTTCATAGAGCGGCTCAGTGGCCGCTTCATCGGGCTCAATCGCCTTTCGACGTTCTCGCGAAGCCCCCCAAGAAGTCACTTCCTAACCTCGGTGGGGCTAGAACAAGCATACGTCCGTTCCAGAGCATTCCGGAACGCTCTGAGAAGGCCGCGGCGCCCGAGACACCCTCCAGAGCCGCCAGATCTCAGAGACTCCCGAGTTACCCTCACCCGATATTATCCTCGCCCTGGCTTCGTCTGATAGCCTTCTGCGCGCCTTCGAGGAGGACCCAGCAAGTTTTAAGCGATCTTGTTTTGCACTCCCTCGGGGCCTGCGGTATACCGCCAGAGGGGCCGGGCTGAGCGCCCCCGGGCTGGCCCGCACCGGTCTCAGGGGCGGTCCAACCGACCCCTAGCATCAAGTCGGGCATGTCCTTCTACAGGAGGGATCTACCAGAATAGTCAACAAATAGTATGTGGACGATTGTTGCACCATTTGTAAGTATCTTTTATGAGCACGCTTGTGCTATTTCTAAATGTTCGTCCAAAATCCGCCTGTAGGAAGGTATGCCCGACGTAACCCTAGCAAACCATCTCCTTCCGTGACGTCCCCCTCGCCTCATCCCAGTACGTATTTATGCGGCCAGAGGGAAGCTTGAAAGGCGAGGTTGACGTCACGGAAGGGGATGAATTGCGGGGAGGTAGCTTAATCTCTAAGGGTCTTCGGCTTTAATCCCCCCACCTTTTCGCTCGTCGGTGAAGAGGACTGGTCCTAAAGCCTCGTCGTAGTCGCAGTCGCAATCGTAGTCGTCGTTGCCGTCGTGGTTGTTGCGCGCGGGGGCCAGGGAGAAAGCATTTCAAAAAACATAAATGTTACCCCCGATTGGTGGGGTCCCAGTCTTTCGATAAGACCGCCGAGGAAATAGCCGGTCACCCCCTATTTGGGGAGAGGTTTTCGAAAGACCTTTCGGGGTGATCGAAGGATGAAACAAAAAAAACCACAACACACAAACTGTTGGTGCTCTGCGCGGGTTTCTTGCATCCGCGCTGGGCCCCCCTTGCGGCGTCTCCGGCGCCGCCACTAGCGCGCTCCGCGCGCCAGGGAGGGGGGTCCGTTGCAGATCCAAGAAATCGGCGCGGAGCACCAAAAGTTTATGTTCCTGCCGTTCTTCTATCGGAAGACCCTTCGGAGTTAGGCCGCGCCCGACGATCGTGTTTTGCGCCCCGGTCTGCCGCAAGACGGGCCGGGCGGAGCGCCGCCGGGCGGGCGCGAGCGTCCCGAGCGGCAGCACGCGCCCTCCGCGCCGCCCGCGCTGCCCCGCCCTCCCGGGTCCGCGAGTCCGAGAGTCGGCGGTGCGCCCTGGTGGGGGGGAGGAGGAGGGGGAGGGAGAGGAGGAAGATGACACAGAGGACGCAGAGGAGGAGGAGGAAGAGGAGGAGGAGGAGGAGGAGGAGGAGGAGGAGGGAGAAACAGGCACAGACTAAAGTAAACGTCGATTCCCAGGAAGAGATTGGAAACGACGGGAAGAGGAGCGGAGGACGAGGATCTGGAACACATGCAAGGATATAGGGGGGTCTCGGAATTTGTGTATCTTTGTTGTGTCTCCCTGGGCATCTTTATAGAGGAGGAGGGCGACAGGAAGGTGTTCGATCTTATGGTGTTAACGGGAGAGTCTTGAAATCTGCGTATCTTGTGATGTGCTGGGAGAGTCTTGAAATTTGTGTATCTTTGTTGTGTCTCCCTGGGCATCTTGAGAGAGGAGGAGGGCGACAGGAAGGTTTTCGATGTCATGGTGTGATAGGGGGCCCTGTCGAAGTCTCCCTTGTGGAGGCTGCGTGGGGCGAGTCAGTCCGTCGGGGGTCGTCGCTTGGGCCTGCTTAATGCCAAGTGGTTCGGGGCGGGCTCCTGGGGAGCAGGATCCGGGAGGAAGGCGTGGGCACGAATCTCCGACGATCTGATTGTTCTTGCTCTCCAACGTGGGTCTCTGGCTTTGTCTGCGCACTCCCCGCGCAGTATCACCCACATCTCATCATTAGCATCATCCTCATCATCGTGATCATCTTCCGCATCATTCTCCTCATCATCAGCATCAGCATAAGCATCATCATCAGCATCACCATCAGTATCATCTTCATTATCATCCTCATCCTCATCATCCTACTCTCCATCATCAATCGTATCAGCATCACCATTCGCATTCGCATTGTCGCGATCATTATCATAGCAGTATCGTTCTCATTAGCCGCAGCATCAGCACCACGATCCTTTTCACCAGCATCAGCATCATATTCATGATCATCATCAGCAGCATCACCATCATCCTCGTCACCATCACTACCATCACCACCATCATCATCAACAACGCCATCAGCACTATCCATAGTTTAGCTCATATGTGTATCTAGCGCGCTCAACCGTGCACACATACATTCCCAATTGCACACTCACATTGCGAAGGTCTGGAGCGGGAGTCTCATCTGTGAGTGAAATGCGAGGACGTCTCAGGCAGGAGGCCCTCCATATAGGGCCCCCCAGATCTTGTTACCAACCGGAGGGGGGCATCCAAACCCTGTAACTGTCTTCACCGTTGGCCTCTGGAGGATTGATCTTGGAGGGGGTCTCGAGCGGGCTCCCCATGGCTGCGTGAAGTGCGATGAAGTGTCTGGCCGGAGCCTTTCCTTACAGGGTCTCCCAGATGATGGTACTTATTCGAGGGGTCATCCGAATGTTGTACAGTGGAGACCCATGCCAAGAAACACCATGCTTGCCTCCAGGGTGCACTGGGTTTCTTGGGTTCCTCCTCGTCCTTCTTCCTCGTCCTTTCTCATCCTCGCCCTCTTCCTCCTGCTCGTCCGCCACCACGTCCTCCCATGTGCCCAGCTCCCCTCTGCAGACTGCACGGGACAAGAAGTGGTCCACTGCGAGACCCTTGGGCACACAGAGGGAAGTCCACGCAATGGGAACAGATGGGCGGGATGCGTAGGGATGCTAGACAGGGCGCGAGCGCACCTGGCCTACCTGTCACTCCTGACATCCGTGAGAGTACACGCCGGTCGCTGAAAGTAGGTATCTTTGGACTTCCAGATCCCAATCTATTTCAAGCGCCTCTCTACTTCAAGAATCGGCGTGCTTTTGCTGTGTCTTGTTCTTCTCGGGAGGACCTGGACCCAATCTACTATATCCGCCCTCCTACTTCCTGTTTCTACCTAAAGCAGGAGGACAGATGGAGGAGGAGGAGGAGGAGGAGGGGGAGGAGGGAGGAGGAGGAGGAAAAGGAGGAGGAGGAGGAGCAGGAGCAGGAGGATGACAGAGCAAGCAGGAGGACAGATGGAGGAGGAGGAGGAGCAGGAGGAGGATGGTCCGGCGTAGAAACCTGCGCGAGCGGATCGGCTCGCCCGGCACGCTCACCGCTGCCTTCCGTGCACCAGGCGGAGTAGGGGCCGCCGTCTGCAGGCAGCTGCTAGCTCAGAGCTCCTCGCTCCTCCTCTCGCCCCTCTCCTCCTCTTCTCTCGCCCCTCTCCTCCTCTCGCCCCTCTCCTCTCTCCTCCTCTCTCCTCCTCTCGCCCCTCTCCTCTCGCCCCTCTCTCTAGCTCAGAGCTCCTCTCTCCTCCTCTCGCTCCTTCGATGGCGGCCCACGGGGTGCGCTCTCTTCTGTCGGGGGAGCGTAAGACCCGGGTCTGCCAGGACTCGGGTTCGCCATCGTTTTTTGACGACCGCGCCTCGGATTTTGACGAGGAGGAGTTTCGTGGGATGTCTGCAGCGGGAGGCCTCGTCAGAATGCAGGCTCGGCCTCGTCATTTTTTGACGACCTCGTCGGGGATTTCCGAGTCCCCTGTACCCAGGTCTTACGTCCCCCTGATCAGAGCTCCTCTCTCCCCCTCTCGCTCCTTCGATGGCGGCCCACGGGTGCGCTCTCTTCCGGATGATGGTGACCTGAAGTGTTGCTTGTGGCTGCGTCTTTTAGCATGCGTAGTGCACTTCTTTGCATGTCTGTAAGGGGTACCAGAAGCAGCTGGAGGCCACTAAGGGCTGCCAAAGGCAGCTGAAAGCAACCAGAGGCTGCTAAAAGGCGATGAATGGGCCACCAAAGGCCGCTGATAATTTGTGCAAGGCCGCAAAAGGCGACTAAAGGCCACTAGACCGAGGTGCAAAATGAGCTTCCAAAAAAGCCACCCAAATCACCCTCACGAGGGTGGCGCGCCTCGTGGGCCCGAGGCCTCTTCCGTATCTGTGGTCCAGTTGTGGGCCGGGCGCCCCGGCCCACAGCACACGGCAACCCTCGCGAGGATGGCGCCCCCACCCGAACGGGCGCGAGGCCTCTGCTGGCTCTGTGGTCCAGTTGTGGGCCGAGTGCCCTGGCCATCGGAAATCCCTGGTCGAATTCGACAGCCAGCCCCCTCCCACGAGAACACGTATCTATCTTGTCCCACGGATGTTCAGGTCATCGTCTGGTTCGGAGTTGGTGCACGTTGTGCTGTTTCCGTGTCTCTCTTCTCTCTTGCCAGACATCGGTGGCTTTTGCGAGAGGGCCTCATTCAGTTCGGGCACGCTTGGCGCTGGATGTTATGGCCGCCGCTGCGCGCAGTGCCCTTCCGAGGCCGCGCTGCGGAGGGTCGACGAGGGTCCCTGTACAATAGAGAACAAATATAGAAGACAAGGCAATACAGAAAACATAGGCATAGAAGACACATGTATAAAACACATATAGAAGATAAGCACATATCATATGTTCCATATAAGACAATACATACTATAGAAGACACGCTAGACGACAAGACACTATAGAAGATGGAAACAAACAATGCGAGTTCCAAAAACTCTTCCTGCCGAAGGGCCTAACCATAGCAAGTTGCGAGTAGCGCAGTTGTGAGCAGCGTCCTGTGAAGAGCTCCCTATGGGGTCACGGAGCGTGTGAGGGGTGTTCCGAAAGCGGCACGCGGTGGGCGGGGAGCCGCATGCGAACCTTGCCGTTGGGGCCTTCGGTGGAGCTCCAAATGGGGCCACGGAGCTTGTGAGGAGTGTACCTTGATGGACATGCGGTGGGTGGTGAGACCGATGCGAAGGCTGCCACGGGGGCTTGGGTGGAGTGCCCTTTGGGGCCGCGAAGCGTGTGAGGTGTGTGCCGACATGAGCATACGATAGGCGGGGAGCCGCATGTGAACCTTGCCACTGGCGCCTTCGGTGGAGCTTCCTATTGGGCCACGAAGCGTGCGAGGATTGTGCCGAAGTCGACATGCGGTGGGATGGGAGACGCACGCGAACCCTGCCACTGGGGCCATCGGTGAAGCTTCCCATGGGGCCACGAAACGTTTAAGGGGTATGCTGACACTGACATGCAGTGGGCTGGGAGCCGCAATGGAACCCTGCCGCTGGGACCGTTTTGAAGCTCCTTACAGTCAGTCCTGTGAAGCAGGTGTGATGTTCCTGGACTGGAAGTGTGACGGAATCAACGCGTGACACGGGTGTGACCCTCAAGAAGGCGCACGGGCGCGAGCGCGCCCAGGCACGGCCACGAGCCCCCACGGCCGAATCGGGGAGGGGCCGCTCGGGAAAGGTCCAGGAGGAGCCGCAGGAGCAAAGGTTCCAGAAAGAGCCGCCTGAGGAACGTCCTAAGAAGGAGCCGCCTCAGGAAAGATTTACAACACGCTCCTGGCTAAAGTTCAAGAAGGCGCCCTTCCCCCCTTTGCCGCGGCAGGCCCGCGCCCTTGCGCAAGTCGTCCTCGGAATCCTTCGCTGCCCTTACTTAGTACGAACAAAGGTACAGCGGTCCGACAGGATCCGTGCCAAACGCGCTATTTCCCCACCGTCCACAACCAATCGACTTCGCATAGGATCCGTCCAGCAAGCCTCGGATCCACATAGGATCCGTAGCGGATCCGTACCCGGATCCGACGCCCGAGGCGCGAGGTTGACTCTCCCGGAACAGAGACCGTCGTCAACGTCTGCGGGGGCCCCTGCACTCGTTTTCGGGTGTCCGGCGCTGCGCCCATCGCCCGCGACCTGCCGCCAAACCTCTTTTCTCCAGGCTGGCTGGGCCGACGGCTTCTGGCCTGGCTGAACGGACAATCAGGCACTGTTTTGCGATTTGAGGCATCGGGTTGAGCTTTCAAGACGCACCAACTGACCTGACTGTGCGCATGGGGCCACGAAGCGTGTGAGGTGTGTGTGTGTGGGTGTGCCTACATGCACATGCTCTTGGTGGGGGGATCGATGCGAAGCTTGCCACTGGGGCCGTGTGTGGAGATCCTTATGGGGTCATGAAGCGTGTGAGGTTTGTGCCGGTATGGACATGCGGTGGGAGGAGAGACGCATGCACATCTGTTCCTTGAGGGGCCAAGATGCGTGTGAGGGGTGTGCCGACATGCGCATGCTGTTGGCGGGGAGACGCATGCGAATCCTGCCGTTTGGGCCTTCGGAGGTGCTCTTTATAAGGCCACGAAACGTGCAAGGACTGTGCCGATTTCAAAACGCCATGGGCGGTGTGCAGCTGGGAACCCTGCCATTGGGGCCTTGGGTAGAGCTCCCCATGGGACATCGACATGGACATGCGGTGGGCGGGGAGTCGCATGCGAACCCTGCCGTTGGCGCCTTCGGTGGAGTTCCCTGTGGGGCCACGCAGCGTTTCAAGGGTGTGCCAAAGTCGACATGCGGTTGGCGGGGAGACGCATTCGAACCCTGCCACTGGGGCCGTCGGTCAAGCTCGCCATGGGGCCACGAATCGTTTGAGGGTATGCTGACATGGACATGCAGTGGGCGGGGAGCCGCATGCGAACCATGTCACTGGGCCCTTGGGTGAAGCTCCCCATGGGGCCACGAAGCGTGTGAAGGGTGTGCCGAAATGGACATGCGGTGGGCGGGGAAACCCATGCGAAGCCTGCCACTGGGACCTTGGATGGGGCTCCCTCTGGGGCCTCGAAGTGTGAGGGTGTGCCGCAATGCGCATGCGATTGACGGGGAAACGCACGCGAACCCTGTCACTGGGACCCTGCGTGGAGCTCCCCATGGGGCCACGAAGCGTGCGAGGGGTGTGCCGTAATGGGTGGGGAGACGCACGCGAACACTGCCATTGGGGCCTTCGGTAGAGCTCCTTATGATGCCAAGAAGCGCGTGAGGGGCTGCCGTACTGGACATGCGGCAAAGACAACGATGCGAGGAGGGGAGCGGATGAGAGGGAACGAGGTGACGCGAGGCGCTGTCCCATCAAAGCGAGGACCCAACACCACGGGATTGTATTTGTCAGTGCATATACACAGCGTCTTGTTTTTTTGTTTCGTAGGTTGCTGAGTGTATTGAATGCCGAATGGTTGTTGATATCGAAATGTGCTCGTGTTCATATAGCACGATGCGTTTGCTTTCTTCTTTTGGCGCAGTTTGTTTTCAAGTCGATTCCCATCGTGGGGACGGAAGACCTCGTTGCCGCGGCAGGACGCACGGCCACAAAGGCAGCGAGCTCATCCTGGGAGGGGGGCGCAGAGGTAATCGGTGAGTGACCGGCGGGGGAATAATCGAAACCCACAAGTTTTCGCGCAGACAGGAGAAAATGCAGAGCTTGCGCGGCGACATCGCAGGCGTGCTCCACGCGAGGGCGCGGACCCAAAAATTGCTTCCCAAAGCAATTCAACATTGATTGAAATTGAATGGGGGTTTCTGGCTTCATTGTGTAGGGACATGACAACCTTCACTGGGATGGCGTGACCCCCGACGGGCCCAAGGATCCTGCCAGCGTTGCTGTCCCTTCTGCTGTTAGTCATGTGTGCGTTTTTTAGTGTTGATGTTGGTGTTGCTGCTGTCCTTGTTGCTGTGTATCGTATCGTGTTGTTGTAATTGGTGATCGTGTTGTACATGTCGTTCCCAGGGCTGCTGGGTTTCCCCAGCTATGAATCAGCATGTCAGAATTCCAATCTAGATGTCAAGATTGTGTGACCGGACCTCTCCAGCTTTGCTGATGTGATTGATGGCAGTGCCATATCTACTGCTCATGTGGCTGCAACGCCGGATCTCAATCTCCAGACTCGTAGTGCTGGACCCCCATATGTGTCCGCCCCGGCGCTCTCGCTTCGGTGCTGACCGGGCAGAGCGCAGGCGCACGGGTCGGGCGGCGGACCCTGAAAGACGGGTCGGGCGCGCGGGGCAGTAGAGCGGGCGGGCGAGTTCACAATCGAGCGGACGGGCAAGCCGTTCCAGGCGAGCTGGGCGGACGGACTCTCACGGGCGGCTCGGGCGGGCGGGTTGCCCACGCGAGGGTTTTTTTTATATAAAAAAGAACCGCTGGTCAGCCTCAGGCTAGAGTGCGGTTCCGAAGCAACTCGCGAGGAAGTTCTGGGAGAATCCTCGGGCGCGCACCGTGTCTTGTATCGGGGAAAATATTCCTGCTCAAACTGTGTTGCTGCCCCCCAGCTACAACATCAACATTAACAACGGCTCCCGCCTGAAACTTCCTCACAGTGTATTGCAACATCGCGCTCGCGCGGGATTCCCACACAATGTATGCAGGAATCGAGCTCTTGCGTGGGACGACTTTAGCGGGTGCCGTGTTTTCTCTGGACATTTTGCGCAGTAGTTACATATCATCTTCTTTCCTTTTATCCCTTCACGCAATCATTCTCTCAATCACAAATCACTCACGCACCATCCTGATACTATCTATCACCAGCCTTCTCATCAACACCCGCAGCACCGTTGTCATAGACTCAATCGTTCGCAGCGTCAGCATCTGTCACACATTCACCACACATGACCAGTCTCCCGCGCACCCAGCTCATCATCAGCATCACCAGCATCATGGGGGGAAATTTCGTTCCTCACCACCATTTCGTCATCACCATCACGGCTTGTACAGCATCATCCTCATGATCAACACCGCACGCACACACACATACGCCCATCTTACGGAAGTCTCGATCGGGAGCCCCGCCTGTGTGCACACTGCGAGGAGGTCTCCTGCAGGAGCCCCCCTCCCTCCTCCTCCTCCTCCTCCTCCTCCTCCTCCTCCTCCTCCTCCTCCTCCTCCTCCTCCTCCTCCTCCTCCTCCTCCTCCCGACGGGGCCCGCAGGTCACGGTAGTCATCCGAGCGTGCAAAATTCGGATCCCGCAGTTGTCACAACAATTTTCGGGCCCCAGAGCCGTGCATCTGAAGGACAAGTCTCGAACGGGGACCTCGTCCGTGAGCAAAACGGAGGAAGTCTCAGGCGGGAGCCCATTCCGTATACCCGCAGATCACATTATCAGTTCGAGCGGGTCATCCGAGTCCAGTAACTGTCGTCACTCTCGGGCCCCTGAGCCTTGGCAGGGGGAGAAAAAGATACGGGTACGTGTTGTTCCTTTCGTTCTCGGCCTTTCCTGGTCCTCCTGGGGAATCCTCGTTGTCGCCGCTGGATTCGCCTCGAGATTCTGGTCAGAACGCACCCCGAGAGAGGTCCGGGGACAACACGTATCCGTATCTTTCCGCCCCCCAAGTCTCAGGCGGGAGCCCATTCCGTATACCCGCAGATCACATTATCAGTTCGAGCGGGTCATCCGAATCCAGTAATTGTCGTCACTGTCGGGCCCCTGAGCCTTGGCAGGGGGGTCTCGTCTGTGAGCAAAATGCGGGGAATTCTTAGGCGGAGACCCCCTTCCCATGGCGCCCGCAGATCATGTTAGCACTCCGAGCGGGCCATCCGAACCCATTCATTGTCGTCACTCTCGGGCCCCTGAGCCTTGAACCTGAAAGAACTCTTGTGCGGGAGCGTCTGTGGGTGAGTTGTGAGGAACTCTTGGGCGGGAGCCCCCTCCCTAAGACGCCCGCAGGTCATGCATGATATTAACCCGAGCTGGCCATTCGAATTCTATAACCGTCGTCAGCGTTGGGCCTGCGCCAGGGCGAGAAGGAGAACGACGCAGAGAAGACAGTAAGGGGGCCTCACCAATCACGAGGACGACGATGAGGGTAATTTCTGGACTAGCCCACAGGGTCGTCATAACGGGTTTTGCCGTCAGAGTCATTCAATCAGGGTTGGTGCCCTGGCTCGCCGCCGGAAGACGGCCCTCCAAGGAAAACCGCTCACGTTCGATACGTCCTCGCTTTTTGATCAGAAGTGGCGTTCGCGCTTTCGGTCGGGAAGCTGGCCTTCCTTCAACAATAACGCTCCCACCCACTCGATATTTCGCCGCTTTTCACTCGAGATCGGTTGTCTTGCTCCTCGCCGAAGACTGGCCCTCGAATGAAAAAGCAAGCGCTCCCGCTCAATAAATTTTCAGGTTTTTCTTTTTCCAAGGAGTGGCGAACGCGCTTTGTGTCGGTAAACTGGCCACTACAGCAACGACGCTCATCCTCGACACTTTGTCGGCTTTCCCTCCCAACAATATCAGCCGTCTCGCGTGATAGTCCCTGGCTTCTTGATATGGGATGGCGTTCGCGCCTTGGCACCGCCAATCGACCCCAACGCTCCCGCTCGATACGTCTTGGCTTTTTCTTTATAGTGCAGTTCTTGCTGCGTCATCGCCTCTGAAAGGTGGCAGGGCGGCCCCAGGAGGATTCTGAACAGGCTATTGCAGGGGTGCCGCAAGGGACGCCACTAAGATTCCAAAGGCGCCCCAAGAGGCTACCGGAAAGCCCCCCAAACAACCGAGGACGACCTATGAGGGCGCCAAGACGACCCAAATATGGCCCCAAGTACCTGAAGTGAAGATGGTAAAGTGCTTCTCTTCCTGTGTTGCCGAGGTGATTGTTGTTCACGCGATCGGTGTTGTTATGATGGTCATGCGTAGATTGATAGTGGTGGCGTTCGGTGTTGTGCTTGCTATCGTTATTAGGTTGTCGTAGGTGTTGTACATTGATGAAGCCATTCGGTTCAGGCGTTTAACATGTCGTCAGTACTGTCATATGTGTGGTCATTGTTGACCGGGACGTTGCTACTCTGGTTGTAAAGTCGTGGTCATGTGGGTATCAAATTGCCCTTGATGCTGTTATGCTGATTCTCCACACGGCCTCTCACCTAAGAGTAATGATTGCGTGATCGGGGACCTCTGCCGGCTTTGTGAACGTGTTCGTTCTCATATTTCGGGTAGACGCCGGGGTAGTTTGGTTTCTTCCCTTCTTGGGCCCCCTATTTCACGCGCCCCCCCCCACATGGATTGTGACAGTCACTCCTCGTCATTCCTCCGCTTTCCCCTTATTCTTCTTCCTCCAGCCTCCTTTCTTAGTCTGCTCCCTGCTCCCTCCTCCTTGATCCACATGCCCCGTCCTATCTCCTTTATCGCTACCTCGTCCTTCTCTGCACCCTCGTCTTCCTTCTCCCTACTCTCCCCTCTCGCCTATCCTTCGCCACCCCCCTGCTTGCACTCCCGCGCGCGCGGGAGGAGAGGAGGAGGAGGCGTTCTCCCCTCCACCATCCGCTTCCTTCCTGTTTCCACAGTCCCACCTCCTTACCTCCTTCCTCCCTGTCCTTATCCTCCCTCCTCTTCCCTTCCAGGCAGGAGGTTGCTCCAGCACGCTACTGTTAGTATGCTAGAGCTTCTTCTGGTGTCCGTGGGGTCGGTTCACCTCAGGGCACTTGGGCCGCGCCGTCGCTGTTTGCAGCATGCCCAGGGGAAAAAGAGCGCCGTATGTGAGAGATGCCCGTCGCTCGTTGCCCGTGGAAGTCGGCACACGGTCGCGCACCTGTGTTGAGCGTGTCGCGCCTCCAGGTCACACCATGCGTAGGCGCCACAAGCTTCCCACGCCTCGGTCACCAAGCTTCAGCATCCCGAGCTCTTCCCAGCACCTCGCCCCACGATGCTGATCGACACGCTATCAGCTCGCAAGGCATAGCGAGGTGCCAGGGCCGCCGCCGTGGCACGCTAAGCAGCAGCTTCTTGATCGTATTTGGGGCGGTGGAGAGCTCAACTCCAGAATCGTCCCCAAACCTGGCATCCGTTTGGTCGAAACCCGGCATCGGCTTCAGCTGCGAACGCTGGAATTCGCTTCGAAACATTGAATTCGCATCGGAATTTAGATTTTCGCAGAAACGCGGAACCTAGACTCTCGATCGGTGAAATCCGGAATTCGTGTTCTTTTCTCTTCCCTATCCTTGCCGGTTGCCTTGTGTACTCCCAGGAGGTTATTCAGTGTTGTCGCTCTCCAGGAATCTTGACGGGCTCCTGGCTCGTCAGAAAACGACCCAGGACGAACAGTCGGCTCCTAGTGAAAGGGTCGGGACTTCCAGGGATCCCGCTGCCACGCGACGAGTAGAGTAGGGTACTCGCTTCGTTTCGTTCCCCGCGTGTTGCCGCGTGGCGCGTCGAACGGATTAGTTTCTTTTCGCCCCGTGGCATTGCCGCTCCGCGCGTCCATCGGCCCGCGCAGGCCTGCCCTAGAATTGAGAAATCTGAATGTGTCAGTGCGGCCGATCCGCGCGAAAGATCTCAAAGTCAGGTCATCGAGCGAAGCATTGTTGTCGCTCCCCCGAGGCGCTGCTACCCCGAAAGTCGAGCGGAATGCGATGTGTTCCTCCCCGCGGCGTTGTCACGCCCGGGGTAGAGTGGAATCTGTTTTCGTGTCCAAGGTGTTGCCACCTGGCGAGTAGAGTGGAGTGGTGTTTTTGCGCCCTCTCCCCATGGCGCTGCCACGGAGTGAATTTGCTTTTGTTGGTCACAACTCGGCGTTGCCACGTGACGACTCGATTGGGATCGTGGTTTTGCTTCCTTTTCGCGGGGCGCGACGAGCGGAGCAGTTTCTTCTCGCCCCGTGGCGTCGCCGCTCCGCGCGCCCATCGACCCGCGCAGGCCTTCCCCTAGAATTGAAAATTCTTGACGCCTCGCGTATAATGGCATGGTGTCGTTGTCGTTGCCGGTCGGTCTAATATTCTGGCATGGTGCCGTTGTCGTCCTGCTCTGCATGTTGCACGCGCGTGGGTTGGCGCCCTCTTGGCGGGTTCCTCCTCTTGTGGCCTGGCCCTCCCGAATTATCTGACATCGCGCCCCTTTGCCGTTGATTAACACGCCCTCTGGACTTTTCCTTGCGGGCCGCCGAACAAAAAAATATCACCACCATTCTTATCCCGCCCTGTGCCCCAGCCGAGCCCGCCCCGCTTCCTGGACTTCTCCTCGGAGCCGCCAAACAAAAAAGTTTCACCACCATTCTCGCGCGTCGCTCGGTTTGTTTTTCCCGCGCGTCCTTTGCATAATCAGTCTCTGCGTGGCCCGCTTCGACCTGACACGCCGCCGGCGCGCTCGCCCGCGGCCGCTGACTAAAAAGTAGCACCACCATCCCTGGCAGCACTGGTTTTCCGCTACAGCCAGCCCCCTCCCCTCGCCGGCCTGCCCGCCGAGGTGCTGCGTGAGGCTTCGGCCCACCGGTTTAGGTTATTTGTCTTTGCGCGGTCCGCTCTGACTGGACTCGCCGCTGGCGCTCCCGCCTGCGGCCGCTGATTGAAAAAAAACACCACCATCCCATCCAGACACGACAGGGGGCTTTCTTTAAGGCCTCTTGGAGGATATCTTGAGCCATGTTCGGCTAGAGGGTGTCGGAGGCTATCTGGAGCCATGCCCAGCAATCTTGGGCCACCTTGAGGCTCTCTTGAGGCCTCTTGGAGAGCTAGCGGAGGTATTTCCCTTGCTCGACCTCCTGGGATCATTTTCGGGATAGGAGGAAGAGTAGTAGTATTTATGGGTAGTAGTAGTAGTAGTAGTAGTAGTAGTAGTAGTAGTAGTAGTAGTAGAAGTAGTAGTAGTAGTAGTAGTAGTAGTAGTAGTAGTAGTAGTAGTAGTAGTCGTAGTAGTAGCAGTAGTAGTAGTAGTGGTCGTAGTAGTAGTAGTAGTAGTAGTAGTAGTAGTAGTAGTAGTAGTAGTAGTAGTAGTATTGGTAGTGATAGTGGTAGTAGTAGTGGTGGTAGTAGTAGTAGTAGTAGTAGTAGTAGTAGTAGTACTAGTAGTAGTAGTAGTAGTAGTAGTAGTAGTAGTAGTAGTAGTAGTAGTAGTTAGTAGTAGTAGTAGTAGTAGTAGTAGTAGTAGTAGTAGTAGTAGTAGTAGTAGTAGTAGTAGTAGTAGTAGTTAGTAGTAGTAGTAGAGTAGTGTAGTAGTTAGTAGTAGTATAGTAGTAGTAGTAGTAGTATTAGTAGTAGTAGTAGTTAGTAGTAGTAGTAGTAGTAGTAGTAGTAGTAGTAGTAGTAGTTAGTAGTAGGTAGTAGTAGTAGTAGTAGTAGTAGTAGTAGTAGTAGTAGTAGTAGTAGTAGTAGTAGTAGTAGTAGTAGTAGTAGTAGTAGTAGTAGTAGTAGTAGTAGTAGTAGTAGTAGTAGTAGTAGTAGTAGTAGTAGTAGTAGTAGTAGTAGTAGTAGTAGTAGTAGTTAGTAGTAGTAGTAGTAGTAGTAGTAGTAGTAGTAGTAGTAGTAGTAGTTAGTAGTAGTAGTAGTAGTAGTAGTTAGTAGTAGTAGTAGTAGTAGTAGTAGTAGTAGTAGTAGTAGTAGTAGTAGTAGTAGTAGTAGTAGTAGTAGTAGTAGTAGTAGTCGTAGTAGAAGTAGTGGTAGTAGTAGTAGTAGTAGTAGTAGTAGTAGTAGTCGTCGTAGTGGTAGTAGTAGTAGTAGTAGTAGTGGTAGCTGTAACAGTAGTAGTAGTAGTCGTAGAGTAGCAGTAGTAGTAGTAGTGATAGTCGTAGTAGTAGTAGTAGTAGTAATAGTAGTAGTAGTAGTATTAGAAGTAGTAGTAGTAGTAGTAGTAGTAGTAGTAGTAGTAGAAGTAGTAGTAGTAGTAGTAGTAGTAGTAGTGGTAGTAGTAGTAGTGGTAGTAGTAGTGGTCGTAGTAGTCGTAGTCGCAGTGGTAGTTGTAGTAGTCGTAGTAGTCGTGGTAGTAGTAGTAGTAGTAGTAGTAGTCGTCGTCGTCGTAGTAGTAGTCGTAGCAGTCGTAGGAAGTAGTAGTAGTAGTAGTAGTAGTACGAGTAGCAGCAGCAGCAGCAGTAGTAGTAGTAGTCTTAGTAGTAAGAGTAGCAGTCGCAGTAGCAGTAGCAGTACTACTACTACTACTACTACTACGACTACTTCTTCTACTACTACTACTGCGACTGCTACTCTTACTACTACTACTACTACTACTACTACTACCACTACTACTACTACTACTACTACTACTACTACTGCTGCTACTACTACTACTACTACTACTACTACTACTACTACGACTAGTGGTAGTAGTAGTGGCAGTAGTATTAGTAGTCGTCGGCGTAGTAGTAGTTTTAGTAGTAGCAGTAGTAGTAGTAGTAGGAGGAGGAGGAGGAAGAGGAGGAGGAACAAGAGAGAAGGAAGAGAAGGGGGAATAAGATGATGAGGAGGAATTGGGCATGAGGAAGATGAGAAGAAGGTGGGGGCAAGAAACGGGGAAGGAAGGAACGGACGATGGCAAGGAGTATGAGAAGTCGGGCTTTGGAAGCATGTTCTTGTGAGAGGTTCCAGAGGCACGATTGAGACCATCTTAAGCGGCTTGCTTGGGGTCCCCGTTGGGCCTCTTGGGGCTTTCTAGTGGAAATCAGGGCATCGAGTGGAGCGTTGTTTCGCTCTCGAGGGGTTGTTATGCGAAGAGTCGAGTGGAATTCTATATGTTCTTACCCGCAATGTTGCCACACCAGGAATGGAGCGGAATTTGGAATTCGCTCCCAAAGGCGCTGCAACTCGGCGAGTAGGGCGGAGTGCTACTCTTTCGCTCCCAGGCGATGCCACGTGGCGAGCAGGCGGGTAATCGCATGCCCTAGAATCGGGAACTCCGAATGAGTCAGTGCGGCCGACCCACGCGGAAGATCTGAAACTCAGGGCATCGAGTGGCTCACTTGTTCGCCCCTTCCCCCGAGGCGTCACCACGCGGCGAGTCGAGTGGAATACGACCTGTTCCTCCCCGCAGCGTTGCCACGCCCGGAACAGAATGGAATCTGTTTTCGCCCAAAGGCGTCGCCACGTGGCGAGTAGAAAGGAGTGCTGCTTTCGTCTCCCTAGGCGATGCCACGTGACGAGTAGGAGCGGAATCGTGTTGTTGGTCGCCACTCGGCGTTGCCACGTGACGAGTAGAGTAGAGTAGTAGTTTTGTTTTGCTTTCTGAGCGTTGCTGCGTGGCGCGTCTAAAGATCAGGTTCTTTTCTGCGCCGTGGCGTTCCCAATCTGGGGACGACGCAGATAGTGTTTTTGGGACGATGTGGAGCAGAATGAGGCGGAGTGAGGCGGAGTTCACGATGAAGACGAGGAGATAGCTTGGCATCGCTCGGACGTGTGCATTTTTTTTCGGCTAGGGCCGTCGAGGAACATCTAGGATCATCTCGCGAACAGTAAACGCACGACATCGAAAAAA
This sequence comes from Prorocentrum cordatum, assembly GCA_963575745.1. Taxonomy (NCBI): domain Eukaryota; class Dinophyceae; order Prorocentrales; family Prorocentraceae; genus Prorocentrum; species Prorocentrum cordatum. The sequence continues at coordinate 1,258,933 of CAUYUJ010014949.1, read as the reverse complement.
GGGCACGGGGAATGAAGGTCCGAGCGATGGCAAGGTAGTGGACGGCATGGGGGACGGCATGGGTGCTGGGGACGAGTGCAGTGGAGCGGCGGGTAGGGGGGCTGGAGTGGGACGGGCTGGGAGGACGGGGAAGAGCGGATGGCAGCATCGGCGCCAGCCTCAGCACCAGCACCAGCACCAGAATGGAGCACAAGCGCGAATACTCGTCGTCGTCGTCGTCGTTGCCGTTGTCGTCGGCGTCGGCATCGGCGTCGCCCTCGTTTGTCAGCTTCGGCGTCGCAGTCGTCGTCGTCGCCGTCGTCGTCGGTCGTCGTCGTCGTCGTCGTCGTCGACGTCGTCATCGTCGTCGTCGTCGACGTCGTCGTCGTCGACGTCGGCACCAGCACTTGCAGCAGCTGCAGCGGCACCAGCGCGGGCAGCACCGTGAACAAGGACGGTGGGCAGCATCGAGCGAGAGAGAGAGAGAGATCAGGTCCTGCACCGGCTGCCCCTCCTGCGCACTCTGGACGCCAGCGTGGCTGCGCCGGAGGAGAAGGTCAAGGCTGACCTGATTTACGGCGCGGACATCGAGGCCATCCTGGGCAGACGAAAACGACGCCGACGACGACTTAGAGGGGGTCATCTCGGCGGCATCCTAGTTGCCACTGAGTCCTTCGGTGGAGCTCCAAATGGGGACACGAATTGTTCGAGGTGTGTACCAAAATTTGGCGCGGGCACGTAAGTCGGCCCTGCTACTTGCGAGGGGTATACGAAAAGGAGGGGTGCTTACGAGGCGCTAAAAGCGGAGCCTTCGGTGCAGCTCTCTGTGGGGGCACGAGTCGTATGAACGCTGCAGAGGAGAAGGAGGCAGGAGACGGAGGTGGAGGGGAAAGAAGTGAGGAGTGAGACGCGGGGCGCTCCCAATTCAACACGAGAGCGCAGTACCACACAGTATGTCTGGGAACATGCCAACAAAACCAGAATTCCGAAACCTCCTTCTCCTCCTCCTTCTCCCCCTCCTCCTCCTGTCATCATCATCATCCTCCCCGGACCTCGAATCTCGAACCTCCTCCTCATCAGCCTTTTTACGAGCAGGCACGTGTGCTCACAGTGTGTCGCGCTGCTGGCTCTGGCCCGCCCGCTTCGGCGCGGCACAACTCAGCGCGGCGGCGCGCCGAGGGGGCAGGCCTTCTCAGAAGGTGGCGGGGCTTATCAGAAGCCATGTGGCCTTCGGAGAGGCCCTTCTTTCGAAGAAGAAGAGACGCCATGAACATAAACGTTCGGCGCTCCACGCGGATTTCTTGGATCCGCGCTTGGGCCCCCCCCGGCGGCGCCTCCGGCGCCGCCCCTGGCGCGCTCCGCGCGCCAGGGAGGGGGGTCCAGCGCAGATCCAAGAATCTGCGCAGAGCGCCAAGAGTACATTTTTATTGCGCTTGTTCTTCTTGTAGAGGAGCCCTACTTGGCGTGGAACAAGGCTCAGAGCTCTTCTCGGACGGCCGGAGGCAATCTGAAAAAAGAACCGCCCCATCAGCTTTCCCCTCCTGGGCGCGCCGCCGAGAAGGGCGTCTCAGTCGCCAAGCGTCAGCGTTCAGAGCTTTTCCATGCCTCATGTCCTGCGGAGCAGAGCGATACAGTAGAGACCCATGCCAAGAAACACCTTGCTTGCCTCCGGGGTGCCCTGGGTTTCTTGGGTTTCGATGGTTTTGCTGCAGAAGGCGTGACGTGCCCAAACCAAAAATCAATGGACGTCCTGGGGTCTCAGGGCTGGGTTTCTTGTGGAAGGTTTCTCGTCGACTGGCCTGATCCGACATGATCCTTAGCAGTTTCTACGAAGACATCTCAAGCGTTGTTTCCGCGTGTTGCTTGTTTGCACGCGTGTTGCTTGTTGTACGTGTGTGCGTTGTTTCACTTTGCTGTTTTCTTTTCTTCCCCCACCCTGCCGCCAGGAGCGGCGCAAGATCTTCGAGAACCTTCTGCCAGAGGAAACGTTCGTAGACCGACGGTTGGTCACGGAGGAGACGGCCGCCGCGGTGTTGTCCGCCTTCGCCGCCACCATCTTCGTCGTCATCATTCTCGTCGCCATCGTCGTCCGTCCAGTCGTCCTCGTCGGATCGAGGTTCTTGGACCTCTTTGTTTGTATTGACCCTGGGGGCTTCGCGGGGGCCTCCAAAGGCTCCCATGACTGCTGCTACCACTATCCTGTGTACACAGATGCTCGCAGTGATTAGTGCTGCGTGGCACGTTTTGGTGCAATTGTTTGCAATGTGGCCAGAGGGTGCTCACGCCCGCCTCGCATCCTTAGCTTCGACACTGCATGCTTTCAAGCCTTCGGGTGCTCGCTAGAAATGGGCAGATCTGCTCCGAGCTTTTCGGCAAGATGGGCCGCTCGCTGTGCGCACCCGAGGCCGCCATTCACCAGTATTGTCCGCATGCTTTCTACCGCCATGTGAAGAGGGAATGATTTGTTTGACACTGCAGAGAAATTCCAGACCGGAGCGAAGACTCGGGACGACTCGGCCGGAGCGAAGACGCGAAGACTCAGGCGAGCAATACCGCGCAACAAAAAAATGATTGCTGCTACCACGCTTGGGCGCTTGCCGCCGAACACATCAGCCATCACCTTTGGACTCAACCTCGCAATCTGTTCTACCCTCTGCTCCAGCGCGTGCGGGGAAGCTGTTGTTCATATCTTCGTGTGCGTGTGCTCGCGCGCGTGCTGTAGCGTCCCAGTACCTCTGCGCCCCCGTGTCAGGAGCTCATCGCCGAGGAGGAGACGCAGCGCTTCGGCCAGCGCGGCTTCGTAAGGCCCACTCGTCCCAGCAGACCCCCTTCTGGGTGCCGCGCCGCTTCGCCACACGGTGACACGATGGACGTTAAATCGACAGTGCGCGGGATCAGCTCTTATTGTTCTGCAATGGTCAAGCCTATGTTTGCAACAACTTTTGGGATATGCTGTCGCCGCCCTCAGATGGTGCGGGCATATGAAGAAGAAGAAAGGAGCTCCTGGCTCGGATGCACTAACCGAGGCAAGTCGTGTTCGGTACGTACCAGGCGATAGCCAGAGCCACGCATGCAGAGTTGGGCAAAGTACGTACATGTGCCAATGTGTGCATGTTGTATGTATTGTCATGCGCACCCACCCTTGGGGGGCTTAGAGCGCAGAGGCAATGGATGTGTCCCATGCGCGATTTGTTCTGGCCGGTCCGCCTGGTACATATTCAGACTTTCGGACCTCTCAACACCGGACGCACCCTCACGCAGATCGCGACGTCGGGATGAGCACCACTAGGGACTTTCGACCAACACATGACAAATATGTATCAGTGGCTTCGCAACGGTGTCCTGCCCAATTCATCCGCATAGTATTTGCAAACCGTCAAACCGAAACGGCGAGACGCAGTGAAGTTGCACATGTCTGTTAGAGAAGCATATGTTGTTCGTTGATTCGTTGATGCTAAGTGTTTGTTCTCCAGCTTTGCTCGAACCTCTTGTTTGTTGATGCCCACCAGGATGCTCCTCAGCAGTTCGTCGCATCGCAAGCTGTGGCAACCCCATCGGTTGCACCCACATTTTTTTTTTGTGATGACGCAGGGCACCTGCGTGCCACTTGTATGTGATGGCTGTGTGGGGGGCGCTTGGGGGGTGTTTTGTGGGACCTCTCGGAGGCCTTTCGGAGGCCTCTCGGGGGCCTCTCGGGGGCCCTGGGGGCCTCTGAGGGCTTGAGTTGGTTCTCTTCGGGGCCTCCTTGAGCTTCTCGGGGGCCTCTTGGGGGCCCTGCTGGCGGTCTTAGGGGCCAGTCATCTTGGGGAGGCGGTCTCGAAATGTCCGTTTGTGTTACCCCTTTGGGGCCGCTCTTGGGTCCCACTTGGGATCCTCTGGGGCCGTCTTAGGCGTTTGGACCGTATTGGGGCCCTCTTTGGCCGTCTGGGGGCATCCTGGGGTCCATTTGGGCCGTCTTGGCGCGATCTTGGAGGACTCTTGGGCCATCTTGGAGCGTCTAAAGCCCGAAACGGCGAGGACGCTCAATTCATCTTCTCGCGGCCCTTTTTGGAGTCTGTTGGAGCCCCCATTGAGGCGTCTGAGGCCTCTTGGAGGCCGTCCTGGAGCGGTCTTTCGGCGTCCTAGGGCCTCTTGGACCTTGTTGGCCGCCTCTTAGCGCCCTCTTGGCCTGTCGGGAGGCCACTGTGCAGAGAAACAGCACATCCTTAGCAGAAGGATTCAATTCATGGCAGAAGGGTTCAACTAGATGTACTAGTTCTGCAACGTTCCTTGTGACGAACTGCAGAGGTTCGCTTCTTGGGCCTCGTGGGATGCCTCTTGGTTATCGTGATAGTCCTCCTGGTCATCCCGGGGCGCCTGCTGGGCTTCGTGAGAGGCTTCTTGGGCTTCCTATGACGCCTCTTGGGCCGCGCGAGAGGCCTCTTGGGCTTCGTGAGAGGTCCCTTGGGCCTCGTGAGAGTCTTCTTGGGCCTCCCGAGACGCCTTCTGGGCCTCTTGAGACGCCTGTTGGGCCTCCCGAGACGCCTCTTGGGCCTGTCAAAACGCCTCTTGGGCTTCCCGTAGGAATCCAGTAGGAAGCATGTGCATCTGAACTCACACGGACCCCAATCATTTTCCGATATGGAATCTAACAGGAACGATTCTGGATTGATTCCAGCAGGAGGCACATATGAACCAAATAGGGAGGCACCCGATCGGATTCAAACATAATGCCATCTGGCTCAATAGGAGTCAAACAGGAAGGAACCTGATCATTTCCCAATCCGAGTCCAGTGGTATTTCAAATCGACGAAACCCGATTGGATTCTCATGAAGTTCCCAACATGAGCTGGATCGGTAGGAGCCGCAATGGCTCCCTACCAGGTTCGAAGTATATCCCCATCGGATCCCAATTGGAAGGGATATTCTTGGATTATTCTGAGTGGTGGGGGGTCCTTTCTAGTTGACATGCAATCAGAAGGGCTTCCAGGGGTTGGACCCTTCTGCCGGGAACTGTAGTCAGAAGGGTTTCCAGGGGCTGGACCCTTGAGCCGGGCATTGAACCTGCTGCCGGGGAATGAACTCCTTTGCTGGAGATTGAGCCCGTCTGCCGGGGAGTGCATCCATGGCCCCCCCCCTACATCTTTGGAAATGCCACGCGAGAAACCTCACAGGAGCGTCGAGGAGCGCAGGGTGAGCTCCGGGCTGTGGGCCCCTTAACTAAAGTCAGATTTGGACCTGTATAGACTTGCATGTGTATATATATATATATATACACCCATAACTAGGCTACAGGCAACTCGAATGGACCTGTATGTATGTATGCCTGACTGTATGTATGTATGCATGTATGCATGCATGCATGTATGCATGTAGGTATGTTTGGTTGTATGTACGTATGTAAGTATGTATGTGTGTATGTAATTCTGTATTTGTACATATATACACGTATATACATAGTATATGTATCATTGTGTTTGCGTGCGTACGAACATGCGCTGCACGCCGCAGTTGCGGATAAGAGTGAGGGGGGGCGAGCGGGGGATAGATCGCGAGTGGGTCGCGGGTGCGTCGCGGGTGGGTCGCGGGGTGGATCGCGGGGTGGGTCGCGGGTGGGACGCGGGTGGGTGGTTGGGGGGACTGCGACGACAACAACACCAATCAGTTATAGATTGTTCGTTCTTATCTGCTTGCATGTGCTCATTTGGTCGATTCCAAACCATCGATGCTTGCTTTTTCGTCTTCGATCACAGCCCCCTTGGGGGTATGCTTTTCTTTTCCTGTCACGTGTAGTTGGCGCAGCCCCCAAAATAGGGAAAGTGAGGGTGGAAGGGACAACGGGGAGAGAGAAGGATGGAGCACGACAGAAATTAGCAGGAGGGAGGGTAGAATTTTGAAAAACAGGTACAGCGCCAGGCGGGCGAGTCGGTCGGGCGGACGGCGGGTGGGCCCAGAATGCGGTGTCGAGAAGGCGGTTCGCTGAAGCGTCAGTCCTGCATGGGGCGCGAGGAAGCCTCCAGCGATAGCGCGATTCCTAAGTGAGTTGTAGAGAATTCCTGGGTGAGACAATGATTCCTGAGTTTTTGGATTGCGGCGTTCAGCAAATTGCGAGGGAGTCCCCCGTGAGAGCGCGATTCCTGCATGCATTGCGAGGGAGCCGCGCGAGATCGCGAGTTTGACTCAGATGACAGGAAACCCTAGGCGAGAACACGATTTATGCAGACACATATAAGGAAATCCTACGCGAGAGCTGGAAGAAAGTGCCAGAAAGTATCAGGAAGGAACCGCTGTTGTGGTAGTTCGGTGGCCTGGGGCGCAGTCTGAGCTTCAAGACTTGCCACTGTAGAAGACGGTGTACGAAACTCGCGAGGGGCACTTCATGTGACAAAGCAATTAATAACTAGGCACCGCGCGGCGGGGATCCGAAAGGCTTGTTGTTTAGAAATGCGAGAACAACGCACATTTATCTATTGTTCGCTCTTGCTTGCTCGCGCGCCATCCAACATTTATATCCCAAACCTTCGGTACCCGTCGGCTTCGTTTTCGATCGTGCCCCCTTTGGGGCTGTGTCGTCCTGACCTGCTGCGCGCAGTTGGCGCAGCCCCTGAGGCACTGGAGAACCAAGAGGGTGGAAGGAAGGGACAAGCGGGAGGGAGAAGGATGGAGCACGACAGAGATCAGCAGGAGGTGGGTCAAGAACAGGAAGCGAGTGGCAGAACCAGACTGGCGGGTCGGCGCGCGGACCCTAGCGGGCGGGCCGGGCGGGCGGGCAGGCCCAGGCGGCCAGGTCGAGCGGGCGGTTCGCTGAAGCGTCGGTCCTGCACGAAGTGGGCCCTGGAAGCGACAGGGCCGTTTTTTTACCGGTTCCGTTTTGCCGGTTGTTTGCCCGTTCTGACGCCGTTTTTGTTACCGGTTCCGTCGCCGTTTTTTGACCGGTTCCGGATCCGGTTCCAATCTTGGAGCCATTTTTTTTGCCGTTTCCTTTTTCAAGGGACATTTTGGGGGGGGCATGCCGTTTCCGGGGCCCACACAGGCCTTGCATGGCTTACGAGAGACTCTCTTGGCGATGGCGCGATTTTTGCACACTCTGTGGCGAAGCCCTGCGAGGGAGCGCGAGCTCGAACAACTGGTGAGGAAGTATCCGGCGGGAGCCTCCGTTCTCGTTCGGAGGCCAACAACCCAGTCTGAGGCTCAAGGCTTGCCCTTGAAACAATCCGGGTGCGGGCCCCGCAAGGGGCACATCAATTCTTGCCTGAGTTCTGGCCAGAGGCCTCGTGCACGTCTCATGTGTCTGGGAACGCATCTAGGAGGCTACTTTTTGCGGGCCTCTTTGGGGGTCTCCAGGCTGCCTCGTTGGGCCTTGTTCGGGGCCTATTGGGGACCTCTTGGGGCCTTTTTCGGAAGCCTTTTGAGGGTTCCGTGTCGATCTCAGAGGCAATCCCGGGGTGGCTGTCTTGGGCATTCATCAGACCGAAAAGCAGCGCATGCCGAAACTACCCCCAAACCGTTAGTCTTCAATCATGTTGGACTCATCTTGGGCCTCGGAGCCATATTAAAATACGCCTATGAGGGCATCAGTGCCCTCTTTTATCGTCGTGGGAGCCCCTTGGGACGTTTTGTGGCCATCCTGACTATCTTTGGATTGGGGGGAAGTTCCGCGACCGGCCCCAAACGGCCCGGGACAACGCACAGGAGATTCGTAAAATGAGGGTCTGTTTCCTGGAAGAGCATCACGACATTCAATATGGAGGGTTTAAATGGACCTGAGGACCCTCCTACACTCAGCGCCTACGTCACGGAGCCGAGCGTATGCATTTGTATGTGTAAATAATTATGATTATATATGTATATGTGCGTGTGCGAGTATGTAAGTCATACACTTGTATCGTATATGTTGGTTGATCCAGGGGGTGCGTAAAAACCCCTCCTCCCCCGGACACGGGATCTCCGGCGTCCAGGGATCTTGGGCGCCGAGGGTCCCGCGAGATCTCCAGGTCTATGGAAGTCCCCGCGAAGCCGTGCAAACGGGTCGGCGGCGATCCCACCAGAGCCCAAGATGGTCCGACATGGCCTCCAGCGGCCCCAGACCTCGGCCGGACGCCCGGAGACGGCCCAGATACCGCCAAGAGGTGTTCGAAACGCAGAGAAATGTGATTACCCGTTGGTTGTTGTATGGCTTTGGGTTGCGCGGTTATTTGGTTTTCTGGGCGTCCGAGAACACCCGAGAGGCACCGAAAAACGTTCCAACATTACCCCAAAAAGCTTCCTGACATTCCAAGAAGGCCCCAAGACGTCGCAAGAGGGTTCAAAAATTGCCCACACAGGGCCCCATGACCGCCCGAATTCGTTCCAAGACGCCTTCCAGAAGCATTCGAACCGTGACACGAGACCACGGTTCGCGGTATGGTGGTCCGAGGAACGTCTCGGAGGCCGCCACAAGAGCCAGAGACATCTCCGCGGGCGCCTCAGGAACAGTTGCAAAGCCTTCGCGAGGTCTTCCAGAAGTTTGTCCCGGAGGGGCCTCCGCAACCAAATGTGAGGAGGACGGGGAAGGGTTCGCGGGACAATTGAGGCGAGAACGAGAAAGAGGGAGAAGAAGAGGACACATGAAGGAAGGAGAAGGAACAACAATCTGCTACCGGTGATGGCGAAAATTACAAGCAAGAGCGATCGTTCTTTTGATGGATCTATTTCTCTCCCTTTCCACCTGCATGTTGGACATCAATGCGCATGGCGCGAAGTGCCATTGCAGTCTTGTGTGTAACTATTTACACATATTTACGGGCGCGCGTGCATATCGCCCCCGTTTTGTTCTGCCCGATCGTTTGTTCCTGCTCGCGGAGTTCTGTAGCAAGATTATGTGATATGGGCCCTTTTAGTGACACATTCCGAGTCAAGACCTCCTCACTGAAACATGCTTAGTATGTACCCCTCAAAACAGTAGTCCGTCGCAAGGATCCTGCTCCTAAGGAGTCGTTATCACGGACCCTTTCGGTAGAGAGTTTTTTGCAAGCTTTGACAAGGGATATTCAGTAAAGGTGCCTTGAGTGAACATTATTTAGTCAGCGCGAATCCTTCCTTCGGGTTTTTTTTTTTCCCACGGGGAACGCTAACTACAGAAGCCCATGTTCAGGATCCCCTCAGTAAGGGATACCGCAGGAATAACTCGTTTTATTCGGGCCTCTTCACTAAGAGCGCCTAGGGCCAGGGCGTCAGGAAAATTGAGCTCAGATTCTGAGAGTAAGCATTTTACATTAAGGACCCATTGCGTGAGACATTTCGAGCCAGAAGCCTTGAGTGAAGCATCTGTGCACTGGATCCTCTCTGTAAGGAGGCATTCGTAAGGATCCGCCGACAAAGGAGTCCTGATGAATGATATCTCCAGTATGGAATTCCTTTAAAAGGAACAGGATGGTGAGAGTGGGTCCTTGACCCAGGTCCTTGTAGAGAGGATCCTTCATGCCTGTGCGAACGATTGCCCCAGCTAGGATCCTCGCAGCAAGAATTCCTCATTCACTTGTCCTTCAGCGAGCACTCATGGTTTTAGTAAGGTGTCCATAGGAATGACCACTTTAACGAGGAATCCGCGGGATCATGTAGCAATCGTTCTTTTCATTAGGGCCAATTTCGTGCGACATTCCGAGTACGGATCTCTTGGGTGGAGATTCTCTACTAATGGTGTGTCGATCATGGCGGTCTTTAGTACATACTTTTTCAGTAGGCAGCCGTCTCTGATAATATTAGTTAACCAGGGATCCTCAGTATGGGTGCCTTTGGCACAGGTTCTTGAGCCAGGGTGCCTTTCGTAAGAGGTCATTAGAAGGTGTCTTCTGGTAATGAGTTCGTCGTAATGCGTCCAATGAGCATGCCTTAGTACGGATTGCGTTCCCATGGGCTTCGTAGTAAGGCTTCTGTTCGCAAGTGGTCCGTAATGAACATTAGTTCACCACTCATTTGCTCGTATTTTTTCTGTGACCAAGCAGTACTGCATGGCCAGGGCCCTTGAACCTGGACGATTGCAGTCAGGATCCCCTACAGCAGAAAGCGGAGAGAGAAAGAGGATACGGAGGAGGAGCAGGAGGAGGAGGAGGAGGGATTATGATGGCGCTGGGACGCAAAAGACGCAACGAACAGTCACAAACAATACGTACAGAAAATTAAGTTTTGTGGCGGAAGCCTTGAGATAACCATTGGGCAGCAGGATCGCATCCACTGAGAATTCGGGTTTCCTTTCGAGCGTTTCCCTTCGAACGGCGTCCCTTGGGATATGTTGGTTTGGTTTTTTGGTTTCGGAATGTTTCCAATGGTGTGCCCAAAGTTTCCCGCCGTGTGTTGTGCGTGGTGTTCATTGTGTGGTGCGTTTTCCAGCACCATCCTCCTCCCTCTGCTCCCCATTTCTTGTCGGGTTCCCCGTCGGACGTGTCCCTTCAGACGGATTATCATGGGATTCGTGTTGTCCGTTTTCCCAAAAGGATACCCTGACGTTTCCGCCGCCAGCACTTCAGTTTGGTAATGTTTGTTGTAGTGGTTGGGGTTGTTCTTTGTGGTTTTTGGTTGTTAAGCCCCTTGCTAGAGGAAGAGGGATAACGGGAATATGACAACGGATCCGGAGGAAACATAGAGAGGGATAGAGAGGGAAAGGGTGGCGGAACGATGTGGCTAGTAAAAGGAGGAGAGATGTGAGCGGCTAGGACAAAAGAAACAGAGAGAGATACATATATCTATAACCAGGGAAGCAATGAAAGAGAGAGAGAGAGAGAGAAAAGCAGAAAGAGATGAGAGAGATGGGGAGAGAATGTCGAGGAGGATGGAGGAAGAAACGGCAGACTGTCTTTGTTCCCTACCTGGGCTCTGCCCAGAAGGGCTCTTACTTTCTAGCTTAAAGGGGCCAGGCAGTGGACCCCGCCCCGGGCGGTTCCCCTGGTCCCCTGGGAGCGGTTCCCCCAGTCCCCTGGGAGTTTTAGTTTTAGCTTAGCTTTAGCTTAGCTTTAGCTTGGCTTTAGCTTAGCTTCAGCTTAGCGTTAGCTTAGCTTTAGCTTAGCTTCGGCTTAGCTTTAGCTTAGCTTCAGCTTAGATTTAGCTTAGCTTTAGCTTAGCTTCAGCTTAGTTGTTCCTTAGCTTTAGCTTAGCTTTAGCTTAGCTTTAGCTTAGCTTTAGCTTAGCTTTAGCTTAGCTTCAGCTTAGCTTCAGCTTAGATGTAGCTTAGATGTAGCTTGGATTTAGCTTAGCTGCAGCTTAGCTTTAGCACAGCTTTAGCGTAGCTTCAGCTTGGATTTAGCTTAGCTCTAGCTTAGCTTTAGCTTAGCTTTAGCTCAGCTTTAGCTTAGTGCTAGCTTGGCTTTACCTTAACTCTGGCTTAGCTCTGGCTTAGCTCTAGCTTAGCTCTATCTTTGCTTTAGCTCAGATGTAGCTTAGCTCTAGCTTAGCTTTATCTTAGCTTTGGCTTAGCTTTAGCTTAGCGTCACCTCATATTTAGCTTGGTTTTAGCTTCGTGTGAGCTTAGCTTTAGCTCACTTTTACTTTTAGGTCTAGCTTAGTTTTACCCTAGCTTTATCTTAGCTGTAGCTTAGCTTTAGCTTGGCTTTAGCTTAGCTCGAGCTTAGCTTTAGCTTGGCGTTCGCTTAGCTCTAGCTTAGCTTTAGCTTTAGCTTTAGCTCAGCTTTACTGTTACTACTAATGCTGCTTTCCTAGGGGTTCCAACTCCCAGGTAGGGTCGCACTGTTATAATGTTTTAGTGAAAAAAAGCAGGACCGATATGCACGCGCACCATAACAGTTATACATACGTGCACGTGCGCATGGCGAGCTCAGTCCTAATCGACCCTGAATCAGCGCAAATAGGGTCCGTGCCACATCTGGTGCGTGCTGGTCAGATGGTGGATGCTTGGTAAGGTAACGGTAGCGGGCGCGACGGCAACAATCATTACCTTGGCGAAGGGCCCAACCATGGGCAGTTGCGAGTGCCGTGGGGTGAATGAGACGGATGGGGTACGAGCACAAGGACGGATTGGGGCGCAGATCCTGACGGGCTGGCCGCCATGAGGGCGCTGCCAGTGGGGCCTTTGGTGGAGCTCCCCGTGGGGGCACGGAGCGTGTGAGGCCTGTGCCGACATGAGGCGGCGCCACCATGCGGGCGCCGCCGTTCGGACCCTCGGTGGAGTTCCCGATGGGGCCCTGGGACGGGTGAGAGGTGTGCCCGATGAGGCGGCGCTGCCAAGCGTGCGCTGGCACTGGGGCCTTCGCTGGAGCTCCCTGTGGTGCCACGAAGCGTGTGGCGGGTGTGCCGAAATCGCAGCGCGGAGAGCAACGCCAGGATGGGGAGGAGGGAAGGGGGGGAGGAGGGGGATGAAGGACGAACGCGCGCCGATGCGAATCAGGAGGCCGTCGCTGAATTCGCGAGGTGTCATCGTGTGGCCTTCCGGTGGGGATGGGCCAGCGTAGCGCCGACGCCCGGTCGCCTCGAGAGGAGGGCGAGGAGCGCGCGGGGCCTCCCGCTCGCGGGCCCCCGAGGCCGCTGGAAGCCGTGTACACGTCCTGAGCGGCGCGCTGGGCGGCTGTCCCTCAAGGGAAACAGTCAGAGCGCACGGGCACGGTGGCGCGCCGCTATCGGCCCGATACTGGCCTCCACCACCTCCTCCTCCTCCTCCTCCTGCTCAGGATGTGAGTCTGGCGAGGAACAGGTGCAGGAACAGCCAGAACAGCAACGCGATGATGGAACAGCAAACGCAGCCCCCTTCGCCCCTCCCACCCCCATTTGTCGCCCTCACCCCCAGGGCCCCCGACGTCGTGATTCTACGATCTGTGATTCCTGGACCTCTCACGGGGGCTCATTTTTCGACCTGTCTTTCTCGTTCACGGTCCAGGGGCACAGAACGGGCCCCAGTCTGCTTGATCGACCAATTCACGACCGAGGAGGTGGTTTGGGCTGGCCACCTCCACCTCCCCCCAAGAGTAGTATACTGGACATTGGAGCACGGACACTGGAGCAAAAGGGGGCAGGACGACGGAAGGTAGTATAGAAGAGATGCTCCTCCCCGACCTGTTCCGCCTCATCCTCCTTGCATTCGGTAGACTCTCCGATCGTTATCTTGGTCGCCCCCTCCTCGTTAACAGAATTTATTGCGTCTTCGTCGTCGTTCTCTTCCGCCTCGTGGATCGATTCGTTCTCCTCTCCCATCATTCGCCTCTTCGCTGTCCTTCTCCTCCTCCGCCGCTTCCGCGGGAGTCTCCCAGACCCCATCCAGATATTCATTTCCGGACGAGACTCAGTTGAAAACATCAGAAAGCCGCCGCCAGCTGCACAACTTCCTTTCCGCGTCGTCCTTCTCGTCCTCCGTGTCGCGGTGGTCGTCGTCGTCGTCGTCATCGTAGCCGTCCTTCTCCTCGTCCGTGTGCATTGCCTCCATCTCGTCGTCGCCGTCGTCGTTGTCGTCGTCGTCCTTCTCGCCGTCCTGCTCGTCCTTGCCCTGCCCCTCCCTGCCGCGGGCGCACTGCCACGGCCCACTCCCGGCGCGCTGGCGCGCGCGCGCGGGCACTGCCGGCTCCCAGCCGCCCCCCCTGCCTTCGGGGCGGCCTGGGGCCCTCGGAGCCACAACCGCTGGCCGGCCGAGGGGCCGAAAGGGCGGCCGCCGCGCGCGCGAGGAACCCGAAGGGGGCCCAAACGGGGGGGGCCCAGAGCGATGCGGTGGCCAGACCGTGTTCGGGGGTTGACAGACCTCCTACCCTGACACGTCGATTATTGAATTGTCCGTTTTCGGTTCTCGAGAGGGCGCCGCGGCCGTCATTTTCCAGGCTTGCGCCCGCCAGGTTTGGGCCCGAGGTCGTTTTTACTAAACCACGTTTTACTAAAGGGAGGTCTGTCCATCCCCGACATGTGGTGAGTCGGTGGGGGTTTGGGGTGACCGAACGGTTCAGGGACTCGGGTCGTTCTCCGAGGACGTCTCTGTGCGGTGACGTTCGGGGTCGCCGCACGGCCTGTCCCCGCACCGATGTGGACCCCCCAAAGAGAACTCCTGCGAGACACCATGTGGACTCCTACTTGAAAAATGCAGACTCCAACACTCATTGAGGGCGGTCCATTGGCCAAGTCGTAGTAAATCCCTTGCGCCAGGCACTTGATCAGTTCAAGCTTCCAGCAGCTACACGTGCGGAGGGCAACCCACTCTCGAGCTTTCTGCTGTTATGCCGCACTGTGTGCGAGTATGTCGACTTCGTTGGCGTGCGTTGTAAAATTGGTCGGTGATCAGGCTCTGCCAGCCTTCCGGTAGTCTGGGACCTCTCCTGGGCGGGGCCTCACGGGCAGCACCATCCCGGCCCCGGCAGAGAAGAGGGGATGCGGGCGAGGAGGGTGAGAGGAGCGTGCGAGAAGGGATGGGGGGGGGGGCGGGGCGAGACGGGAGCCCAGAAGGGCGGAGGAACGATCGATCGACGCCCCGCTTCTCGCTGCCCCGGTGCCTCGAACGCCCAGCGAGCCAGGCACCAGTGCAGGGGGACCTCTGCCCGCGGCCCTCCGCGCCCGAGCGCGGGCTCGAGCAAAGTCCGCGGGGGGGGCCCCGGAGGAGGTCGGGAGGCCACCGTGGGCTTCCTCTTTTCCTTGCGCCTGCTCGAGCTGGTCCCTTTTCCGTTTCCTCATTCCTTCTTCCTCCTCTTCTTCCTCCTCCTATACCTCCTCCTGCTCCTCCTCCTCTTCCTCCTCATCTTAGCCTCCCTCCCTCCCTTCCTCCCTCCCCTCTTCCGTCCTCCTTCCAGCCTCCTCGTTTAGTCATTATTCAACGCTCCCCTCGCCTCTTTTCGCTGCCGCCTCCGCCGTTGCGTAGGCTTGGCGTCGCGCCGACAAAGACGGATTGTAGAAACCGATTGTTGGCAGCTATTTGCGCAGCACTCGGGAGAAAACACGCGCGCGTGACTGGCCTTTCTTTGCTTCCTGCTAATCGGTACTATACATCCTGGAACATCCCCCACATAGCTATGGCGTGAGGTACATCTTCCCCGAGGCTCCACCTTGGACCACGATTGCGAGATCCAGAGGACCATCAAGACCATTTGCCTGTTAACAAGCAGATCCCCATCAAGCCAAGAACTCCGAAAACTGTTGGTTACTAGCCGAACTATTCACCACGAGATCACCTGACTGCGTCGCTTGCCTCGGGGGTGGTTGCACCTGGTGAAGGAGACTTGGAATGAGGCCATTTGGAAGATGACGTTGTGGAAACCAATAAGCCCGGGCCGAATGTCCACGCCTTAGTCAAAGTTCAAGGGAATTGAACATACAATCATCGAGACGTCTCCCGATGACTGCGTCAGCGATTCCGGCTCGGATCCTGCGCAGAATCAGAACCCAACGGACCCAACGCAAAGAGGCGCGTCGCCATCGGATGGATGCGGCGACCGCAAGGGCACCCCGCGGGCAGCCGCTACCAACGCGGAGGCAGACGAGGAATGGTCTGGCACGAGTGCCCCGCCAAGAGTCTTTTTACCATCATCCGTCAACCAGGCCTGCGTAATCAGTTCCTCCTCCGATGGCGGTATCACCGTCCTCCTCAGACGGAGAGGTGTTGGTCAACTCGACACCTCGCCCGGTTCAAGACGCCGCGACCGAGCATCCGTTGGGCGACGGTTCCGGGGTCTGCGGTCTTCGACCAGTGCCGGGCGTTGCCGGCACGAAAACAGGAGATCATCAGCCAGCGGTTTTCGATGGCTGCGTCGCCGAAGTCTTCTGGCACGAGCTGCGTTAGCGTATGGCCACGACGAGGGCTGCGATGCCAGACGTTGGCCACATGCGTTGGGGACACCGCTGGGGACGAGGAAACTGTTGCCCCCCCGGCGCCGCCACTGGCGCCTGCAGCAGCCATCGAGCCAAGAGTGCCAGCCTCCAAGCAGCCCCGGGAGGCCATCAGTCTATTGATGGTTTTTCCATGTGGAAAGCGTTCCGAGACTGACGACACCCCTGGAAGGACCTTGTTGCCAGGTTCGGGGGGTGACTTCGGGGACTGCGTTCCTGAGCCTCCTCCTCCCCCGCCAGTATTGCCTTCGAGGGGACCGCGCGCAGAGGATCTGAACTGGAGCGCAGCGAGGAGATCCGCCCCTCGCACTCGCCGGCGCTACGCGGCACCGACGCGCGGCGTGGTGGGCAGGGGCCCGCCGGGCGCGTCGACGTCCTGCGGCCCGGGCAGCGCGCTCGAGCGTGTAGCTCCCGCGAACCAAGGGCTCTTGCGCGAGCCGAGGCCCCACGGCGCGCCCCAGCCTGACGGCCTCCCCTCGTTCCCTGCTTGCCTATTCGCACTGGTGGTTCCCATTTCCCCTCCTCCCTCCTGCTCCTCCTCCTCCTGCTCCTCCTCCTCCTCTTCCTCCTCCTTGTTCTGACTCGGGCTAAGTCGGGCCTGTCCCTCTTCAGGGGGGAATATTCAAAAATAGTCAGACAATAGTATGGCGACTATTTTTGCAATATTTGTTTAGCATGTTGGAGCATGTTTTTTTGTACCTTTTATTTTTCGCCGAAAGTCCCCCTGTAGGGAGACACGCCCGACTTAAGACTAGGGCCAGCCCGCTGAGCGTTCGCCCGATGGCAATCGACGGCGTTGCGCGGTCCGTCGGCCTTCTCAGGTTATCTCTCCGCGGGGGGCCCGCGTCCCTCCCCGTCGTCCTCCTCCTCGTATCCCTCCTGTCGGCACCGCGCTGTGGCTTGGCAAGCGCCCGCCGCTGGTAGATCGAAGGCGGCCGGGTGTGCTCATCTCGAATGTGTTTACCCGTTGGTCTGGGTCAGGGACTTCGGCCCGCAGGCCAGAGGGACTTTGTCAGCGTCAACCCAGAGAAGTTGCCATCGTTTTCAGCGTTTGCACGACAGGCCCGCATCCGTATTTTCCAGGGGGCCCTGCCAGCATTCGGGTTAGCAGACCATGGACCCCCAAGGGCCTTAGCCTCTTCTTTATCTTCGCTGTTTCGTTTTACCATACTTCCGCACCGTTGCCCGCCAGCGAATGCTTCTTTTGTCCGTCACCCAAGCCCAGCAGTTGATCGACACCGTGAGGTTGACGGTGCGATTCCCGACGTGGGGTCGACAGCGGCATGTTCTTTGCCGTGCCCCTCTCGGCTCCATCGTGGAGCAGGCGCGTGCTGCGGGAGGCGGGTAGGCAGCGACATCTGGATTCATTCGGCCACGCTCCAGCTCCTCTTCTTTCTCGCACCCGCGCAGAAGGCGGCCCACGTCTGTGCGCCGCCTTATCCAGCCGCGACTATTGTCGTCGCGACTTTCGGCCGTTTCACACGGGGCGCGGGTCTTTTTTGGTTTTGCGCCCGGATGGCTCGTTGGCAAGGGGCCCCAGGACTTTTGCAGGAAAGAAGGTAGCTCCTCCTCCTCGTTCTCCTCCTCCGCTCTGGATCCAGGACCCTTGGCCAAGGCACGAGGGTGCATACATCGCTTTTGGCCCCAGGATGGGCCTGCCCAGTATCCGTATATGCACAATCGGTGGCTCTGGAGGTATCAGGACTACTTCCGTGGATGTCCCCCTGCAGGTGTACGTCGGAGGATTCTGGAGACAAAATACGCGCCGATACGTAGCACCACGCAATTGCGGATAAGAGTGAGGGGGCGGGCGCGGGCGACGCGGGCGTCGAGCCGGCGGACCTCGTGGCCCTCACCTTCCCTGTCGATGGCGCCCTCCTCCTCCTCCTCCTCCTGCTCCTCCTCCTCCTCTTCCTCGTCCGCGTCCTCGTCCTCATCGTCGTCGTCGTCGTCCGCCTCCTCCTCCTTCTCCACCTCCTCCCTCTTCCTCCTCCTCCTCCTCTTTCTCCGCATTCTCCTTACATCCTCTCTTCTACCGCGTCCTCCTCGTCCCCTGTTTACTCCTCTGCCTCGCACTTCTTTCTCAAGATAACGGCAAACCAATCCTTTGTTCCACTGAATGCTCCCCGACTTCTCTTATCCAGGCAACTCGCCAGGGTAAGGTTGCTGGATGGGTTAATGTGGATGAGCAGAGGTCTTGGGGGGCTCAGACGGAATGCAACATCCGCCGCCGCGCTTGTGCGGCACTGGCGTGCTGTGCGGTAGGGGTCGTGGAGGCCCCCCTCAGGAGGGTCCTTGAGCGCCCCGAGGCCCTTTAATTGCGGGCGCCTTGAGGCAGCTTCCCCTGAAGCCAGCACGGATGCCGAAGTGCAGCAGGCATTTGGATTGTCAATGAACATGTTCAGACACAGTCCCGCCGCAGGCACCGATGTGCTGTTGTAGAGTCAGCGTGGGCCGAATCGGGGGAATGGCACGAGGGCGCTTTCCCAATCCACTGCGAGCAAGCCCGCCGCAGGCGCCGATTTGCATGCTCTGGTCGGCCACCCGGAACGAATGCAAAAACAGCCCGCCGCAGGCACCGAATTGTTGGCTTGTTCAGTGAACATAGTTTGGGTCGTGGATGGGTCGCGGGCTCTACACTTCCACCTGTAAGGAATTCAAAAGCAGCCCGCCGCAGGTGCCGAAGTTTTGGCTTGGTCAGTAAACGTAGTTTGGGTCTCGGGTGGGTCGCGGGCTCTCCACCTCCACCTGCAAGGAATTCAAAAACAGCTTGTGATTTGTACACTGAACGCGGTTTGGGTCGCGGGTGGGTCGCAGGTTCTCCACTTGGAACGAATGCAAAAGAAACCCGCTGCAAGCGCCGAAGATTTTGGGTGGGTCGCGGTGGGTCGCGGGTGGGTCGCGGGCGCGGTTTGGGTTCGCAGGTTCTCCACCTGGAACGAATGCAAAAGAAACCAGCCGCAGGCGCCGAGCATTTTGGATGGGTCGCGGGGTGGGTCGCGGGTGGGTCGCGGGTTGGTCGCGGGTGGGTCGCGGGTGGGTCGCGGGTGGGTCGCGGGTGGGTCGCGGGGTGGGTCGCTGGTGGGTCGCGGGTGGGTCGCGGGTGGGTCACCGGTGGGTCGCCGGTGGGTCGCCGGGGGGGTCTCGGGGTGGGTCGCGGGCGGGTCGCGGGGTGGGTCGCGGGTGGGTCGCGGGTGTGTCGCGGGTGGGTCGCGGGTGGGTCGCGGGTGGGTCGCGGGGTGGGTCGCGGGTGGGTCGCGGGGCGGGTCGCGGGGCGGGTCGCGGGTGGGACGACGACAACAAGAAAAACAACAACATTAAGAATCCGCATCGCGAAAGTCCACTTCAGCCACGCACCCAGGGACAGTGAATGACCGTTCGGTTCAACCCCCTTACTCTGACCATGCAAAAGTATCCCCTCCACGCCCAAAGACTGGTGTAATTCTGTCAATTTGCTGATGCCCGCGCGCGGGCTGAGTGCTCCCCCTGCTTCTACCCATTCTCCCCCCCTCTTCGCCCAGTCCTCGCTGCCGTTGGGCCTCCGCTCAGTGTATCAGAGAAGCGCGACGTCATGATAATGATACGTTCCAAGGCTGTTCGGGTTCCTCGGGTTCCCAGGTTTCCCGCACAGGCTCAATCAACGAGAGCGGATGACTCTCCACGAAGATGAGTCCGCGCGTCCCTCAAGATTCATTACCATCTCGCTTACTTGCTAGCTGCTCCAGAACTCCTGGGACGCATCCAGAGGCAGCCGCATCATGACGCCAGTCTCCCCCCCCCTAAAGTACGTAGTTGCAGCCCTCCTGGCCAGGCAGATGGTCCGTGCGGCGCTGCTGCCACTCGTGGCCGCGCTGACTGCCGCGGCGGCGTCGGGCAGGCGCACCCGTGCGCAAGCGCCGCGCGGCGCGGTTTCGCCGGTTGCCGCCGCCGCCGTGGTGGTGGTAGACGCCGCCGTCGTCGCCGCCGCAGCCGTAACCGCCGCCGCCGTCGCGTCGTCGCCGCCTCCGTCGCTGCCACTGTAGCTGTCGCCCGTCGCCGCCGCTGGCGGGTGTCGCCGTCGCCGTCGCCGACGGTGGAGGAGAATGAAAAGGAGGCGTGGGAGGAGGAGGAGGGGGAGGAGGAGGAGGAGGAGGAGGAGGAGGAGGAGGAGGAGGAGGAGCAGCAGCAGCAGCAGGAGCAGAGGAGGTGTGGGAGGAGAAGGGGAAGGAGGAGGTGGAGGAGTAGGACGAGGAGGAGAGGAGGTGTGGAAGGAGGGTCGCGCTCGCGGGAACGAGCTCGGGCTTCCGAGTTGGCGCCTTGGAGCCCAGGGTTCCTTCTTGAGATGCTTCGCAGAGGAGTCGAAGGACTGACCTCTCGCTCGGACCTCGACGGACGGCAGGCGGACGGCTGGTGGAAGTAGACAAGGTGGGCCTGAGGCCAAGGGTTGAACGATTATGTTTCTCACAGCAGTTCTGGATCGTTCCTGGCAATATTCCTGGACAGTTATGTTTGGTGTTGTGGTCGCTAGTGTTGTTGTTGTAGTAGTTATTGGTGTTGTTGTTGGTGTTGCTGTTGTATCTGTTGTGTTAGTTTTTGTTGTTGGTGGTGGTGTCGTTGTTCTTCGTAGTATTGTTGTTGTTGTTGTTGTTGTTGTTGTTGTTGGTGGTGGTGGTGGTGGTGGTGGTGGTGGTGGTGGTGGTGGTGGTGGTGTTGTTGTTGTTGCTGCTGGTGTTGTTGTTGTTGTTGTTGTTGTTGTTGTTGTTGTTGAACATTATTAATTCTAAAGAATAATTATTGTTGGGACCCCTGGTGCACGGCCCCCGTGCGCCGCCTAGGCCGCAGCTACATTTTCATCATTTTCGTGAGGAAGCCTCAGGTAATTCGATGTGATCAAGATCCGGTTGTTTTGTTCCCCCCCGCTTTCCCTTGCAAAAAACACTATAAAATGACATTTCTTGTTCTAATATAATCAAATTTCAAGAATCCTTGCAAAAAATAAGGTAAAGTGGACATTCGCGCGCGCAAGACGAAATCCTTCCAAAAGCTTAGTGTTCGGAGCGATTTCAACATAAAAACATCAAAAAACCAATGGTTTTTCAACAAAAAAATGTCAAAATCTCATCCCGCGCGCTCTTGCGGATTCGTAGGAAACCCAACACTTTTTAAACATTTCTGTCAAACGGGCTTTTGCGAGCAACTTTTTCGAACTTCTGCGACAACGGTTGCGCACCTGCCAGGGCCATCATCCCTGTCAAATAATACCATGCGGGACACATTCGTTTTTTCTTCGCGCGCGCACGCCGTCGTCGTCGGCCGCGGGGCCCTGAATAGTAGCCACGGTCGTCCGCATGCCACGAAGTGAAGTGTCCGAACGTCATAGGGCGGGAAGCTGGGTGTGGGTGGTGGCGAAGAGTCGTTTGGAAATTTGGTAGAGCTTGAACCGGCCCCCCCACAAAGTGGGGGTATTGCCCGCCTCCTATGAAAACCCTGGCACTGGTGAGAACGGTGTGTCCCCACGTGCTAGTAATTGTTGCTGTTGTTGTTGTTGTTGTTGTTGTTGTTGTTGTTGTGTTTCGTATTGTTGTTGTTGAACCTTCATTTCTGAGCACCGAATTTCTTGTTGATCCCCCCCACCGGTGCATACTGTTGTTTCTCAATCAAGATGTGCCCCTCGACGCTCGCACCTATTTTTTTCTGACGTGGGAAGTTTTGCTGCTCAAACTGGGCCCCCCCCCCCCGGGATTACAACAACAACGGCTTCCGCCTGAGACGTCGTCCAAATTTACTCAGGACCCCCGCTCCTGAGACTTCCTCACGATTTACTCCGGAATGGTGCTCCCGCCTGTGACTGCCTCGGGATTTTGTCAGGACCCCCGCTTCCATTTCAGATTTCCTTACAATTTACTCAGGAACAGCGCTCCCGCTTGAGACCTTCTCGCAATTGAATCAAGATTTCCTTGCAATTTAATCCAGACCCCCTCTCCCGCCAGAGAACCCCTCACATGTTATTACGGATTTGCGCTCTCACCTGTGACTTGCATGCAAAGTATTCAGAAATCGCAGTTTCGACGCTCAGCAAGCACGCTGCGCCAAGGACGCCGCTACAATTTACTCAGTAATCGCGCTCTCGCCATACTCAGGCATCCCGCTTGAATGTCCCACCCGCCCGACCCGCCCGTCAGAGGATCGCCCGCCCGTCGTGGGCTGCCGCCCGAGACTTCCTTATGGAATGGCGTTTTCGCCTAAGACTTTTTCGAACGTTCACGCTCTTACCTTCCTGCTCCTCCTCACTCTCCCTCCTCCCTCCTCCCTCCTCTCCTCCCTTCTCTCTTCCTCCTCTCTTCCCTCATCCGTATGCATATCTGCCCTCTCCCTCCTCTCCCTCCTCTCCCTCCTCCCTTCTCCCTCCCCTCTCCTGCCTCCTCTCTCCCTCTTTCTCTCTCTCTCTCTCTCTCGTTCTCTCCCTCTCTCTCTCTCTCTCTCCCCTCTCCCTCTCTTTCCCTGCCTCTGTGATTTTGTTTGTGTTTATCTATTTTTTCTCTCTCTCTCTCTCTCTCCCTGTCTGCCTCTAGTGAAACGCCACCCTCTTCGCTCCTTTTCTCCTGGCGTTTTCCCTCTTCCTTCGTCCCTCCCGCTCCCTTCCTCCCACTCTCCATCGTTTTCCCCTTCCTCTTTTTGCAGGGCCCACACCAATTCCAATGGCGGGCAAATGTACGCCCACGAAGGATTGTCCGCCCGTTTAGGTTTGCCCGCCTGTCTAAGCCCGCCGCCCCCCGCAAAGAGAATAATCCCCTCAAAGGGGGTGTGATCGAAGACAAAAGGGACTGGTATCGAAGGTGTGGGGAACTCGTTTTGAATGACACGGTCAAGTAAGAGCGAACGGTCTTGTAATGATTGTTGTTGTTGAACTCTCACTCCTGAAGAATAATTATTGTTGGTCCCCCTCACCGGTGCATCTGGCTCTTCTCCGTCGAAGTGTGCCCCTCGACGCTCGCACCTGTGGCATTGGCCCCCTGGACCACAACAACAACGGTTCCCGCTTATGACTTCCTCCGGATTTACTCAGGACCCGCCCTCTCCCGTTTGAGACTTCCTCCCAATTTACTCAGAAACGGCGCTCCCGTTTGAGACATCCTCACAATTTAGTCCGGGTCAAACTGCGTTGTTGTTCCCCTGGGCTACAACAAGAACGGCTCCCGCCGGAGACTTCGTCCAACTTTATTCAGGACCCCCGTTCCCGCCTGAGACATCCTCCCGATTTTCTCAGGATCGGCTCTCCCGCATGAGACCTTCTTTCAATTTAGTCACGACCCCCCCTTCCGTCTGAGGCTTCTTCGCGATCTAGTCAAGAACGGCACCCCCGCTTTAGTTTAGACCCCACTCCCGCCAGACACCCCCTTTTCAGGAATTGCGCTCTCGCATGTGATTTGTTTCGCGGTCTATTCAAACATTGCGCTATCTACGGACAGGCACCACGCTCGCGCCAAAGACGCCGTCACACTTTACTTATGAATCGTTCTGTCGCCCTACTCAGGCATCCCGCTTGAATGTCCCACCCGCCCGACCCGCCCGTCAGAGGATCGCCCGCCCGTCGTGGGCTGCTGCCCGACACTTTCTTGTGGAATGGCGCTTTCGCCTAGGACTTCCTCGAACGTTCGCACTCTTACCTTCCTGCTCCTCCCTCCCGGGCCGCCTCTCCCCTCCTTCCGATCCCCTCTCCCTCGCACGTCAGCTGATGTTGAGCATTCATCCGTGAAGAATGATTCCTGTTGGTCCCCCCCACCGGTGTGCATTTTTTCTTAGTCAAAGTGCGCCCCTCGACGTTCGCAGCTACCACTATGCGGCAGCAGCAGTCGTGCAGCAACAAAGCCCGCGGCCCCTCATGGTTCCTCTCGCCCATCCTGGCCCTGCAGCGCTCAAGGAGATGGCATCGGGCACCACACTCGCCTCCAACACTTCGCCGAGCAGCACCAAAGGTGTTACATGGCGCCACCCATGGCGAAGCCTTTGCTACCCTGTGTTGGAATGGCTGGCGCAAGCCATGGCGCAAGCTGAATCGCAACTCATTGCAAAAAACCATCGTCGTTTCTTAATATTGCCCCTCTAATCCCTCCCTTCCTCCGATCCCTTCGTCCTCTGTTTTTGTCTCTTCCTTTTCGTTTCCCTGTTTAGGGGCTTCTCGAACTACACGTGGCCAGGAAGGAACATAACCCCCCAGAAAAGGGTAGGATCGAAGACGAAGACCGCGGGTATCCAGGGCTTGGGATATGCATAGTGAATGGCACGCGGGCCAGTAGGAGCGAACAGTCTTGAAATGATCGTTGTTGTTGATGTTGTTGTTGCTGATGTTGTTGTGGATGTTGTTGTTGGTGTTGGTCACCGCCAACCAAGACACCCCAACCCAACCCGAAGGTCCCGATTTGCCCTCCATGTCCAGGGGGGTGCACATATGAAGCCCCCCCACACGAACCCGAAATTCAAACGAATTTCAGGTATTCGGGTTTGGTTGTGGTGGCCCCTCTCGTAACCATTGCATGTTCCCTTTGACTTGCCCCTCCCGGGACTCGCACCCTGTTTTGTTTCCTGGGGAAATCTTGAGGGTAAAATTGGGCCCCTGGCCCCCGAGTTACAACGACAACGGCAACGGTTCCCTTTTTGATACTTCCCCATAATGTTTGAGAAATTCGGCTTTCACCTGGGACTCCCTTGCCATCTTCTGAGGAGTCGCGCTCTCGCGTGAGACATCTTCGCAATGTACTCGAAACGCCAGGCCCTCGGCACTCAGGGATCACCTGTGTTTTTTCCACGATATATTTGGCAATCGCGCTATCGCTCGAGATTTCCTCTTGAGTCATGCGGGCCGCGCGCTTCAGCAACCCGCCTGCTCGATCTGGACGCCTCGCCCCGCCTTCCCGACCCGCCCGATTTGGCCGCTCGGTTCTGCCACGTGTCTTCTGCTCCGAGTCCTCTTCCTGCTACGCTCTCTCTCTCTCTCTCTCTCGTGCTCCACCCTCCTACCACCCCCTTGTCCTTTCCTTCCATCCGTCCTCTTTCCCTCTGCCTTAGGGGTCGCGCGGAGTACACGCTGCAGGCACAAAAGGTGCACTTCTGATGGGGCACGTTCGAAAACGAAGAGAGCGGGTACCGAGTGGAATCTACGCGTTGAATTACACGCGAGCAGATAAGAGCGAACAGTTTTAAAAATCGTGTTGTTGATGTTGGTGTTGTCGTTATTGTTGGTGTTAGTGTTGTTGGTGGTGTTGCTGCAGATGTTGTTGTAGGTGTTGTTGTTGTCGTTGCTGTGGTTGTTGTTGGTGGTGTTGTTGGTGCTGTTGTCATTGTTGTTGGAAATGTTGTTGCTTCCCGCTTTCTAAAACTAATATATTTGGAACGTCGCCGAACTGCAGTGACGTGGCAGGGAGTGCATCCGTTTGACACTTGTCATTCCACAACTAGTGTGTTTATCATGTGTTTTACGGGTTTAAGCTCCCGCTTTCAAGAGTGATTTGCATTCTTCACGCTTCGCGTACCTCCACCAGCAGTCCGTAGCCCCTCTGGCTCAAGTACGAAACCGTCGCCCTGCTGTTTCGTGCTTGTCTGCTGCCGAGGGGCTGGCCCGAGGCTTGCGCGCCTGCAGTTGGCTTTCCTTCTTCTCGCACGATCCCCACGGTGAGCCCTCGCGCGGCCGTGGGTCTCTGTGTCGCAAGCCTCGCTCTGATGTCGCCGTCGGCGCGCACGACTTGCCGGCGGCAGCAGCGGCGGGCGGCGGCCGCACGCCGAGCTGGCACCGCCGGCGCGGCTGCCGTGGCCGCCGCGGCGCCGCCGCCTGGCCTGCCGCTGCACTTGGCTGCCGCCTGCGCCGCCCCCGCCGCGGCGGCCGGCTGCTCGGCCGGCCGGGCCGCCGCCGCGGCCGCCGCCGCGGCCCCTGCTGACAGCGCGGCCGCGCGGCCCGCCGCGGCCGCCGCCGAGGCTGCCGCCCCCTGCTGGCTGCCTGGCTGCGCGGCCCGCCGCGGGCCGCCCTCTGCTGCGGCTTGTGCCGCCGGCGCTGCCGCCCTGCGGCCGCGGCCGCCGCCGCCGCGGCGCCGCCGCCTCGGCCGCGGCGGCGGCCACCGCGGCCGCCTCTGCGGCCGCCGGGCGCCGCCGGCGTCGCTGGCGGCCCCTGCGCCAGCGGCGCCGTCGGTTCCGCGGGCGCCGCCGCCGCCTGTGGCGCCGCGGGCGCCGCCGACGCCGCTGGCGCCGCAGGCGCCGCTGGCGCCGGGCGCGGCGCTGGCGCCGCCGGCGCCGGCGAGGCCGCTGGCCCGCGGGCGCCGCCGGCGCCGCGGGCGCCGCTGGGGCCTGCTCCGCGGGCTCGGCGGCCGGTGCCGCCGCCGCCGCCCCTGCGGCCGCCAGCGCCGCGGCGGCCGCCGCCGCCGCCGCCGCCGCGGCCGTGGCGGAGGCGGCCGCCGCTGCGGCCGCGGGCCACGCGGCCGGCGCCGCGGCCGCCGTGGCCCGCGCTGCTTGGGCCCGCCGCGGCTGGCGCCGCCGCGGCCGCGCCGCTGCAGCACCAACAGGCCCCCAGCGGGCAGACGCACCAGCAGGGCAGCAGCGGCAGCAACAGCAGCCGAAGCACCTGCAGCAGCACCAGCCTCAGGGGGCCAGGAACTTAGAATTTCGAGGCGGCTCCAGCCGTGGTGACCAGGGCGACTGACGACTATCTGGAGGATTCTTTCACCAGAAGTGCAGCCTTCAGCTGCCCCCTGGGTCGTTACCGTGCAGCGCGGCCAGCATCTCAGGCAGATCCAGTCCCAAGCATGCCGATCAATCCCGCTTCGGATTCGCCGATTAATCCCGTGCTTCCTGGCGACAGTACGAGTAAAAATTCGGCCTTCAGCCGAGGAAGTAGCGGGGCCCCAAGCAGATGCCTGGCAGCGCAGAGTGAAAGGGCGACCTTCAGTCGCTACCCTTGTATTCCTGGCAGTCAAGACGGCGCGCTCCCCCCATGCGCGTTTGGCGCTCAGCCCCGGGCGACGGAGACTGCGGCGGCGCGGCGGCGCCGACAAGGGCGTGCTGCGAATCAGCGCCGCCTGGGCGCTGCTGCCGCGGCCGGCGGCCGCCCCCCTGGGCTCGCCAGCGCGGCCAACGCGGTTGGCGCCGCCAACGCGTCGGAGGCGTCTTTTCCCTTGGGCGCGTCCGCCGCCGTTTGCGCCGCCAACGCCGCTGGCGCCGCCGGCGATGGCAGCCCCGCCGCGGCCTCCGCCGCCAGCGCCTTCTGGGGGGCCGACGGGGCTACGGCGGCCCACGCGCGCGCGCCAACCAGGGCCGTGGACGCAGCCGACGCCCTCGGGCGAGTCGGCGCCGTCCGTGTCCGGCGGCCCGCGCCCCGCGCCGCCTTCGCCGCCGACGCTGCTGACGCCCCAAGCGTCCGCGCAGTCGGCGCCAGTGCTACGCCCGACGCAGCCGCCGCCTCCGCCGCGTGTGCCTGCGCCGCTGCCGCCGCAAAGGCTGCGCAGGCCTCCCTCTGGACGGCCGTCGCGGCCCTGGCCCAGGCTGCTGGGCACGCGGCGGACGCCGTCGCGAGCGCGCTCCCTGGACGCAGAACCGACCCGCTTGGAGACAATCGTAAATCTGAGGTTGACGACTGCTGCAAATCTGGAGGTGGCGTTTCGCCTGAAGACAGTCGCCAACGAGCGGCCGTGAGCTGCATCAGTCGCCAGGGAGAGTTACAGACAGAGCACGCGGTGGTCAGCCGCAGCGGGTCGGTTCTTTCTTCTGTCAGGGACAGGCAGACAGGCATTCCTACAGCTCCTCATTCCTATCAGCGCCCCAGGCACAGAGTCTTGGTGGAGGCCGAATATGCCCCCGACAGCGCGCCCATTCCTAGTAGCAGTGTCGCGGTGACAGGTGGTGGCTCCGCGGAGGGCGCGCCTGCGGTCGGAGACCGGCCTCCTCCCGACATCAGGTTCACGACGCCTTCCCGAGCGGTGGATGGAGGGTATCTCGAGCCTCCTCGCAGCGTAGAGAGTCAGGAGTTCACGCTGGGACGTGCGGCCTTCAGCTGCAGTAGTCCCCTGGGAGTGCTACGGACCGAACAGGTGGTCGTCAGCCACAGCGCGCCGGCGCCTTCCCCTCCAGGAAATGACCAAGCAGGAGTTCCTACAGCCCCTCACTCCTATCAGCGTCCCGGGGGCGGTCTCGTTGTTAAGGCGGAAGATGCGGCCGAAATTCCGCCCCCCCCTGGCAACAATATCGCGGCGACAGGTGGGGATGCCGCAGAGGGCGCGCCCGCGCTTGGAGACCAGCCTGTTACCGAAAGGAGGTCCACGACGCCTCCCCGAGCGGATGATGGAGGATATCTCGAGCCTCCTCGCAGCATAGAGAGTCAGGAGTTCACGCAGGAACGTGCGGCCTTCAGCTGCAGTAGTCCCCTGGGAGAGCTACAAACCGAACAGGTGGTCGTCGGCCACAGCGCGCCGGTGCCTTCCCGCCCAGGAGACAACCAAGCAGGCGTTCCCACATCCCCTCACTCCTATCAGCGTCCCGGGGGCGGTCTCGTTGTTGAGGTTCAAGCGGTTGTGGCTCAAGCTGTTGTGGCACGAGCTCAAGCTATCACATTGCCAGTCGCCGGGGCTGTCGGCCACCACCTCATATCCCATTGCTCCCCCCTGGCAACAGTATCGTGGCGACAGGTGGGAGTGCTGCTGAGGGAACGCCCGCGGTCGGAGACCAGCCTCCTCCCGAGAAGAGGTCCACGACGCCTCCCCGAGCGGATGGTGGAGGATATCTCGAGCCTCCTCGCAACATCGAGGGTCAGGAGTTCACACTAGAACGTGCGGCCTTCAGCTGCAGTAGTCCCCTGGGAGAGCCACAAACCGAACAGGTGGTCGTCAGCCACAGCGCGCCGGTGCCTTCCCGCCCACGAGACAACCACGCAGGCGTTCCCACAACCCTTCACTCCTATCAGCGTCCCGGGGGCGGTCTCGCTGTTGAGGCTCAAGCGGTTGTGGCTCAAGCTGTTGTGGCACGAGCTCAAGCTATCACATTGCCAGTCGCCGGGGCTGTCGGCCACCATCTCATATCCCATTGCTCCCCCCTGGCAACAGTATCGTGGCGACAGGTGGGAGTGCTGCTGAGGGAGCGCCCGCGGTCGGAGACCAGCCTCCTCCCGAGAAGAGGTCCACGACGCCTCCCCAAGCGGATGGTGGAGAATATCTCGAGCCTCCTCGCAACATCGAGGGTCAGGAGTTCACAATAGAGAGTGCGGCCTTCAGCTGCAGTAGTCCCCTGGGGGTGCTACGGCCCGAACAGGTGGTCGTCAGCCACAGCGCGCCAGTGCCTTCCCCTCCAAGAAATGACCAATTAGGCTTTCCTACAACCCCTCACTCCTATCAGCGTCCCGTGGGCGGTCTCGTTGTTAATGCGGAAAATGCGGCCGAAATTGCGCGCCCCCCTGGCAACAGCATCGTGGCGACAGTCGGGAAGGCCGCAGAGGGCGCGCCTGCGCTCGGAGACCGGCCTGCTCCCGAAAGGAGGTCCACGACGCCTCCCCGAGCGGATGATGGAGGATATCTCGAGCTTCATCGCAGCGTAGAGAGTCAGGAGTTCACACTAGAACGTGCGGCCTTCAGTTGCAATAGTCCCCTGGAAGAGCCACAAACCGAACAGGTGGTCGTCAGCCACAACACGCCGGCGCCTTCCCGTCCAGGAGACGACCAAGCAGGCGTTCCTACACCCCCTCAATCCTATCAACGTACCATGGGCGGTCTCGTTGTTGAGGCGGAAGATGTGGCCGAAATTGCGTCCACCCCTGGCAACAGTATCGTGGCGACAGTCGGGAATGCCGCAGAGGGCGCGCGTGCGCTCGGAGACCGACCTCGTCCCGAATGGAGGTCCACGACGCCTCCCCGAGCGGGTGATGGAGGATATCTCGAGCTTCCTCGCAGCATAGAGAGTCAGGAGTTCACACTGGAACGTGCGGCCTTCAGCTGCAGTAGTCCCCTGGGGGAGCTACAGACCGAACAGGCGGTCGTCAGCCACGGCGCGCCGGTGCCTTCCCCTCCAGGAGACAACCACGCAGGCGTTCCTACAACCCCTCACTCCTATCAGCGTCCCGGGGGCGGTCTCGCTGTTGAGGCGGAATATGCGGCCGAAATTGCGTGCCCCCCTGGCAACAGTATCCTGGAGACTGTCGGGACTGCCGTAGAGGGCGCGCCTGCGCTCGGAGACCAGCCTCCTCCCGAAAGGAGGTCCACGACGTTTCCCCGAGCGGGTGGTGGATGATATCCCGAGCCTGCTCGCAGCATAGAGAGTCAGGAGTTCACACTGGAACGTGCGGCCTTCAGCTGCAGTAGTCCCCTGGAGGTGCTACAGACCGAACAGGCGGTCGTCAGCCACGGCGCGCCGGTGCCTTCCCCTCCAGGAGACAACCACGCAGGCGTTCCTACAACCCCTCACTCCTATCAGCGTCCCGGGGGCGGTCTCGTTGTTGAGGCGGAAGATGCGGCCGAAATCGCGACCCCTCACTCCTACCAGCGCCCTGGGAGCAGAGTCTTGGCGGACGCCGAATATGCGCCCGAAATGGCGCACCCTCCTGGCAACAGCATCGCGACGACAGTTCGGAATGCTGCGGACGGCACTGCGGAAATCGGATACATTCCGCGCGCAACAGACAGCCAGGAGGTCGTAAATCCAAACGCGGCCGTCAGTTGTTACAGTTCTCGCGTCGTGGGAGTGCGCGAAAGTGTGACTGACAGCGGCCCTGGGCGCTCACGATTGGAGGTTTCGCTTGACTCCTGGAGGTGCGTGCGGGCCACAGACGGGCGCGTGTTTGCGATCGGCACAGACCCTCCAGCCAGCGCCTTCGAGGCCATCCCCGTGGCCGACGGCCGATACGGAGCCCATTATTTCCAAGCCTGGGGCTGTCGATACATCTGGTTGGCGGCGAGACCCAACAACGCCCCGCTGCGACTCCGCCCGCCGCCGTCCCTGGTACTCTCGAAGGCCCCTCGCTGGGGAACCACGAACATGCCTTGCAGAGGCAGGACATCGAGGCCATCCGCCAGCTTGTCGAGACAAGTCCCTTCGCGCCCATTCGCCCTCGTTCCCCTGTCATCGAATCCGCCCGAACGGACAGCGAACCGCAGCCACTCCCTCCCGAAGGCCGGGCCACGCTGAGGAAGGCGACTCCCGTCCTGGCGAAAGAAACGGTGTCTGACAACGTGCCTGGGCCAAGTACGACCCGCAGCACTCCCACACATGGCGAAAGTCACGTTGCGCCAGACGGGGGCGCGCTGGTGGACGAGGGCGGGCGCGGGTCTGAAGGCGAGCGCCAACGGGAGGGGTTTGCCCCCGCTTACCACAGTGCAGCGTTCCTCTCCGCCCCAGCTGATGGAGGCGACTCGGCCCTTACCTGGCGGCCAACCGTGCGGCCCGCGCCAACCCGCAAGTCCCCGCCAGGCTTCCGTGCCCCAGTAGCCGCCGCGCCTCGCGAAGCCATCGACGATTCCGGCGGCGGGCCCAACCAGTCGGAACAGTCGCAGAGCAGCGAACGTGAGCAGCATGCGGAGCAGGAGCCGGAAGAGCCCGATGAGCAGGAGCTGCCGGCCGCCCACGGGGAGGGCGCGGAAGTGGCGCCAACACAGGAATGGGAGCATGGGCGAGAACAGGAACAGGCAACCACCCACCGCCACACTCCCTTGGCTGACACTACTTGCCCTGGCCCCTCCCTCCCTCCCTGGCAATGGCGCGAGCTCGAGCGCCGAGGAACAACGGCAGCGCGGCCGGAACGTTCCCCCAGCGCGTCTTCGTGGCAGCGGGTGGGCGCCCTGCCTTGCCTCTGTGACTGGCGACCTTCCAGTCTCCCCGCCTTCCCTGGGCCGAAACCTGGCCCGTAGCGACGCCGACCGCGCTGGCGGGTCTGGTGGACGGCAGGCGGCGGACGCAGCAGCAGCAGCCGCAGAAGCAGCAGCAGGCGCCGCGCCGAGGACCAGCCGCTGACCACCCCGCCCCTGGTATAGCGGGCCCCGCCGCGCGTCGCTGTCCAGAACTTTACTAGACCCAGACACGGGACAGCAGCTATAGAAAGCTAAGATCGGCGGCGTCCAGTGGGACATAAAGCGGCTTCAGGTCACCCTGGGAGCGAGGTTCACAGGCGCCTGGCACGCGTTCGCCCAGCAGCACGCAATGCCTGGCAGCAAAGGCGCGCTCGACCCGCGGCGGCACGACCAGCAAACGTGCGTCAATTTCTTGTCCTCCTTCCGCAGCCATAACTGCGACGTGCGGGCCATGGACGACGCGCTGGACCTCGGCGTTGACTGGACGCAGTTGCGGCTTCGGTACCTGGGTGGAAGTGACGGCGCGGGCAGGGGGCGCCAGGCGGCGAAGGGCCACGCTGATCGCCGCGCACCCAGGAAGGACCAGAAACAGTGGGAGGTCGTCACCTAAAGCCGCGTGCGCGCCCGCCCTTGTTTCACCCTAATTCACTCTGGCTTCTCTTGGGTGTGGCCGTGACCCGGCCTTCCAGCGGGCAGCCTTATGCAGCTTAGTTTCTGTACGGTCGCGACAGGGTCGGGTGTGGTCTATCCTACTTGGCTCCTGGCGTTGCCAACAGGTCCACAGGTGTCACAGGTGGCACACTTCGGATGACTGTTGGTCGTGCGTCGCATCCGCTGGCGCCGCCTTCGTTGTCCCGGTGTCACTCGCCATTGGCTGCGCACGAGCACCCTGGGTACAACTTTGGCATTGGGTGTGGTCCATCCTGCTCGGTTGCATTTCTATGTATTCACAGGTCTTGCTATGCTATGCATGGACCACGGTGCACATGATTGCTCATGGGACGCAGGTTTACCTACCTTTGAGCGGTCATTACTTGATCTGTCGGCGCGCGACGCTTCGGCTGGCGCCTCTTCAGATTCGCGCCATTTTGGCAGCGCGTGTCAGGTTTGGCTAATTTGGTGTTTCCTGGGTGTCCCTGGGTCACCTTGCAGCTCTGCCCTGGGTTCAGCTTTCCCTGGGGTCAGCCTCACCCTCGCCGCAATTGCTGCTTGCTGCATCCGGCGCCGCCGCGGCCGCCTAGTCGCGCGCGTTAGCCGTCTGTAATTTAGTATCCCCACCAGCCCTCGGCCGATTAGTTTCGGCCGCAGCCCGACCGTTACTCGCCGCCGCTGGCGCTTCCGCCCGCGGCTGTGAAAACAAAAACACAAAAAAAAACTCCACCAGCCTGGCCACAGCCTGGCCTGGTATCCCAGGTGAGCTGGCCCCCCCTATTCGTGGCGTTTCTCGACTCACGCACGCCGCGCCGCTGGCACTTGGCCTGGGGTATTCTCAGCCTTCAGCTGCTTGCTGCGCCGCCCCTCTTGACGCCGTCTGGCTCCCCTGGTCACCGCGGCCCTGCCGCCGATCACTGCCTGGTTGCGTCTTCCGGGCTTTCGCCCTCTGTCCCTGGCGTCTGATGGTGTCCGTGTTGGCTTCTTTGAGCTGGGTGAGGTAACCCTGGCGTCCCGGTGATTTGCACGTCGACCGGTTCCAGATAGCATGCTTGCATGTTCTTGGCTCCTGGTCCCCAGACACTGCCACAGCCTGGCCGTGTTTGCAGCTGCCGCCTTGCAGTGGTGGGATGCCATGCGGATTGCTCATGAGTGGTTTAGCCTTTTTGTTCAACCACTTGAGGTTGCCACTGTTGGCATGCGACACAGGTGCGCTGGACTGCTTGCTCAACCGCGCGCTATGCCGTGCTTTGATCGGTGGCACGTTTACCTCAGGCGCCGGGCGCGACAAGGTACAATTCGTTTGCCTTCCTGGTGGTCTCGCCCTTGGGGTGGTTGAATTTCAGTCGCCTGGCACACCTGGCACCTCTTGCAGCTCTGCCTTCAGTCCCCGGCGTCCCTCGGCGGCAGCTCTGGCGGCCGTTAGTTGGCGCGCTTAGGTAATTAGGTTTGGTTCGTAGCCCGGGCCGACTTCGGATGCTGTCTGCGCTTTCGCTTGCGGCCGCGACGGAACAAATACCCCCACCAGCCAATTATGAGACGCTGTCCATGAGAGTTGGCGGAAAACGACGAAGATATTCACATAGTGAAACCAAGCGGGCAACCAGTGTGAACAGAGAGATCTTTGGGAGCAAGTGGGTCGCCTTCAACTGCCTTTTCGAGGTATGCCTGGGGCCCGCGTGGTGGCGATGGAAGAAGGATGAGGAAGAGGAGGAGGAGGAGGAGGAGGAGGAGGAGGAGGAGGAGGAGGAGGAAGACGACGACGACCACGACGACGACCACGACGACCAGGAAGAGGATGAACAGGAAAGCAAGACGATGAAGGCATGGACGAGGACGAAGACGATGAGGAGCAGGAGGAAGGAGGAGGACAACGAGAACGTGGATCGAGCCGTCAAATCGCCTCTTGGAGCAGTCTTGGGACTCTTCGTGGAGTATGTTGGTCCTATTGGGGCTCTTTCGGGGTGTTTGGGGTCCTTCTTGGAGCCCCCTTAAGGGTCCCTTAGAAGCCCTGGAGGGCCTCTTCGGGCCATCATGAAGGCCAGGGGTCCTCGATTTGCCTCCCCATCCCCCGCCTGATGCCATCACCATCTCCTCTTGGGGCGCTCCTGGAACGCTCTTGGGCCGATTATAGGCGCTTTGGGAGCAGTTTGGGGAGCCTCTTGGTCCCCTCTTGGCGCTCATGTTGGCCATCTTTGAGCCAATTTTGAGGCCTTAAAAGCATATCGGAAGCGAAAAGGCGAGAAGGCAACAATCATTGAATCTCCTTAGGTTTGAACTATTTTTGTCTCTTGGTGGCGTCCTGAGGGGGCTCCGCAAGCACTTGAAACCGTCTTGTGGCCCTCGCTGAGCCTCTTGTAAGTATGTCGGAAGCTATCTTGCACGAGATTCGGCTATTTTGAGCCGCCTTGGAGGCCATTTTGGAGCACTGGTAGCCCTCTTAGAGCCATCGTGGGCCATCTCGGGCGCTCGAACCCTTTGCGGAACCCTTCAGGGATCCTCAGGGAAGGGAGGGGCTTTTGGCAGAGAAAAAGAGCTCGCTAGACTATTTTAGTCGACAGGACTGGTTGGGCATCATTGACCTATGCATGAGAGTTTGGAAGCTTGTGTTTGTCATGGGCTTTGGTTTGCCTGTGTGAGTTTGACTTTCTTTGGGCTTGACTTGGGTTGTCTGAAATTTCTTTGATGTTGTGGTAGAGCTTCCAATAATCAGTAATACCACGTCGATGTCTGTGTGAGCCTTATGGGAACTTTACTGACGCTTCAGCGGCGAAGGAGACTGGAGCACGAGCGAAGCGCTCTGCGCCAGAAGCTTCCCTTGGCACGAGCCCCGAGGGGCTCAGCGCCAGTGGCACGAACCCCGACGAGGTTCAGCGCCAGAAGAGACTTCGGAGGAGGAGAAGGTACCCATACCTCCACCCCCTCGCCCGTTTTCCCCCTTTTGGGGCCTCCTCGGAGGCCCTCGTCGCCACCACTGGATTCACCTCGGAATTCTGATCAGAAAAGCATCCGGGGAGAGGTCCGGAAAGGTATCGGCATCGGTGCCTGGTGGTTCCCCCAGGAGTGGTCAAAGGCGAGAGGGAGCAGGAATCCGCATGCCGAGCCCGAAGGCGCACGGGTGGCGAGGACGCACGGGCGCCCCGTGCAGTCCGATCTCATTATGATTTCTCTTTGCTCCTCCGTGGCCCATCTGAATCAAGCGAGAGCGCACGGCCTAGACCTCCGACGTCTTGGTTGGTTCAACCCTTCGGCTGTTCATGGGTTTTGGCATGTGGAGGCCAAGTCATCCAGCATGAAAGGTAGACCGTGGAGCGGCCTCGAGAGGTCGAGGGCCGCTGGGGGGGGGAAGGTATGACGTCGGAGGCCTAGGGATGATACGTTGCCATCATGGGGGAAATCAGCACGCATGTGATTTCCAAATTGGGGCAGCCGTCGGTCGCCGGCGCCACTGTTGAGGTCCGTTACAACGCAAGCTCGACTGCGTCGGTATTTGACGTTGGTGGTTGGGAGTTGGTGGGATCGTCGACGCTGTCCGAGAACGGAGGGAATGA
The DNA here is from genome assembly GCA_963575745.1 of Prorocentrum cordatum. Classification (NCBI taxonomy): domain Eukaryota; class Dinophyceae; order Prorocentrales; family Prorocentraceae; genus Prorocentrum; species Prorocentrum cordatum. The sequence continues at coordinate 1,223,205 of CAUYUJ010014949.1, read as the reverse complement.
CACGTTAGTGGAAGTTGGTAGTCTGCAAATTGGATTGTACGCTCTTACTTACGACTTCTCCAACATAGATGCTGCTGCGAGACGAATATACAGGAGATTGGATGACGATACCTTCAGCCAGCTCCATCCGACAGGATTCTTTCTCGGCGTCAAGACCACATTCGTCGTCAAAGTCGAGAACCCGTGCAGTGCCAATCATCTGGTAGTCACTGTTGGCGAGAAGGAGGTTACGGTCCGACCAGGAGTGCGGCAGCACTAGCGTGGCCGCCCACCAGCTCATCTTAAGTGCACGCCGCGGAGTGGTTGACGCCAACGTTCGGTTGTGAGCGGGGGCAATGGGACGGAATATCGGGCCATTACACACTGCGTTCCCATACCCTGGCGACTCGGTGGAAATTGTGCTAGTGTTTTTTGTGTGATTCGTTCTGCGTCTTGTCGAGGTCGAGTCCTGGCCCTGTCGCAGTGAAAAAAAATAGCTCTTGATGAGGAGAAACCGATCCTGGCTGTTGGGTCGGGAGTTCCAGGGATTGCGGGCTCGAAGACATCGGGCCGTCTGGGGTCTGGGCTCTCGGTGCAGATTGACGTGGCCGCACACCGATGAGGAGATTTCGGTAGCCGTGCCCATCTGGATTGCAGCCAGGGGTTCGTACCCGATGCCTTTACGCTTGGGCAGTTCACCTGCGACGCTGGGGGCGACTGCAGAGACCATCTCTCTCTAAAAGCCGAGCCACGCGAGATTCTATCATTCTGCTCCTCTCTGCTTGGCGCTGCTCTGCGGAGGAGGAGGCTGCCCATGGCTGCGTCCAGGAGGTGGAGGAGCAGGAGGAGGTGGAGGAGGAGGAGGAGGAGGAGGAAGAGGAGAAGGAGGGAAGAGGAGGGACGAGGAGGAGGAGGAGGAGGAGGAGGAGGAGGGAGGAGGAGGAGGAGGAGGAAGATGAGGGAGGAGGAGTGAGGAGGAGGAGGAGGAGGAGGAGGAGGAGGAGGGAGGAGGGAGGAGGGAGGAGGGAGGAGGAGGGAACCATTCCGGAGTCCGATGCGGGAAGGGGTCCTCGAGCACGACGACCCGCTGCGGGATGCCCGGGAGCCCTCTTCAGGATGCAGGCCCCTGGAGCCGTCGACCCCTTCCCCGTGAGCGTCCACCTCCGTTCTCCGTGCCACGCGCAGGATGGTTGGCCTTCGGCGCCCGTGCCCACCCCTCGAGGGCTCCTTTCGATGCCTCCGATCCGCCTCGATGCGACTTCGAGGTCTTCCGATTCCGATCCGACTCGACTCGGGATTCCGATGTGGGTTCCGACTTCTTGTTGAAGGCCTGCTAGCTTGCCGATTCCTGCCGAGTCGACTTCTCCCGACTCGGTTGCCGCTGTCCTCCGATCCGATTAATTTCGATCGCCGATCCGACTCACTGATTCGATTCTGAGCTCTTGCCCTTTGACGGCAGGTTAGTCGCTGCTGCTCGGCAGTGGCCACAGATGCCGCTGCACTTCCAGGGGTGACTGCGCCACGAGCGCGCCCCTGTCTCTCGCCTGCAACATGTGAATATGTTTCATCCCATCGCGGGTTTCGTCGGGTCGCTCGACGCCTTCTGCGTGGGCTGCTGGCCGCAAACGGACCCAGAGCTGCAAGGCACTGAACAAACCGACGGCAGTAGTTCCCGCTATCCCCCAGGTTCCGAGGTTCAGTCTTTCTGGTCCCAGGGAGAGAGTTCCATGGTCCGTGCCGCGCCGAATGATCAAATCAGGACATCGGCGGTCTGGTTGCATGCACATGGCCTTGCTTTGCCGTGATCGCGACGCTGTGTGGTGTGGTATTTTTTGCAAGTGGGGAATTCTCAGGCGGAATTCGATCTCTAGCATCTTGGCATCGCTCTCTCGCCAGCGTTGCGCGCGCTGAGCGCATATCGGCCATCCATCTGCGCCGCTCTTCTTTTTGCTTGGGATCTGACCTGGGTTTCCGTGTTTGGCACAACGGCGCTGCTCAATTTCTTTGGTCGTGTTGTTGTTTGTTTTGAGCCGCCCAGCGCCGCCCAACCCCTCCTTCCGCCACCTGCGTCCGCCTTGTAGTTCGTGCGCCCACTGCTCGCCCGTTTATCGTACATTTCTTTCGCCGTCGGAGGTTCGATTTTCTTCTCGGACCTCTCGTGGGTCCCAGTGATCGCTCCGTCCGCCTGTACAAGTGGCTTGCACACGTCGGCCGCCCCCTTTTCATTGGATTTCCTGTCGAGATGGCGTCGCATGGCCGCGCCGCAACGGATGCTCGGACTCGGCTTCGCCTCCAGCGCGACAGCCGTTGATGGCCCAGGACCTGCGCAAGTCTCACCCACCTCCGTCTGACCTCGGTCTTGCCCTGGCCGCATCGCCGGGGTGTACCTCAGAGTGCCGAGGCTGCCTCGATGGATCCCCTCCCATGGTCGAACTCGCCGCTCGATGCCGCCGCCGCCGCCGCTGCCGCAGCGCTGTGGCGAAGGGCGCACCTCGGGCGAGGCGCCTCGTGCCCGCCGTCTCGAATGAGGCCGCCGCCGAAGAGGTCGGGGCTCATCCTTCTCCTCCTCCTCCTCCTCCTCCTCCTCCTCCTCCTTCTTGTCCTCCTCCTCCTCCTCCTCCTCGCTCTATTCCTTTCCCTTCTAAATAACCTCTCCCTGTCGCACCCCGGGGCCAGTTTTTAGGGCGGCCCGGCGTTTCGCCTAAGACTTCCTCACCATTTCTGGCCCTGAAGCCTCAAAAAAGGGTCGGCAGGAAGGGTGGAGACGCTGAGGCTCAGGGGAGGAAATATACCGATACCGTTGCCCTGCCCTGGTGTTTGCCTTGCCTGTCATCCCGGGATGCCCTCGTCGCCAGCACGTACATGTCGGACATGTCGTCTTCGTTGAGGAGGGCCACTTCAAAGCCCTAGCTACCAAGGGTCACGTCCACTCTGGCGATAACGCCTCAGCGTGCTGGCAGAAGGAAGCCCACCACAGGCCTCGAAGAGGCGCCCTCCCTCTGGGATCGCCGCGGGGGTGGCCAAGGGGATAGGGGTTGTATCAGTAGATGCCACGGTGGGTCATATCTGGCCTGACCTGGCTAATGAGTGGGTGAAACATGCCCCAAGTGCCTCAGGGGGGTTAGATAAATCTCCTGTGTGGGCGAAGCCCACTTTGCCCAGATCGTCAGACCCCCTTTAAGCCATTTAGGGCATGTGTAACCCACTCGTGAGCCAGATTAGGCCAGGTCTGACCCACCTTGGCATTCATTGATGACCTCCCTATCCCCTTGGCAAGCCCCCGCGCCGATCCCAGCTGTTCTAGGCTCAGAGGAGAAGCCTCTCCAAGCCTTGTGGGCGGCGCGCGAGGCGTCCATCCTACACTCCCCTTCCCCGCGCGAGGAGGGGGCGGGAGGAGGAGGAGAAGGAGGAGGAGGAGTGGAGCTGGAGGAGACTGAAGAAGGGAGGGAGGATGCAGGAGAGGAGGTGGCAGAGGAGGAGAAGGTGGGAGGAGGGATGGAGAAGGCAGGATCAGGAGGAGGAGGAAGAGGAGGAGGAGGAGGAGGAGGAGGAGAAGGAGCAAGAAGGACAGACGGAGGTAGGGACGAGGAGGGGGAATAACGTGGGGGGGATGGAGGAGCGAGGGGGGGAGGGGGAGGAGGAGAGGAGCGAGGAGGGGGATGAGGAGGAGGGCGGACGGTGGAAGATGCTGGGCTGAGGAGGGAGAGGGATGAGGGATATGGAGGATGGTGGGTCGAGGAAGAGGAGGATTTGGAAAATGTTCTCTGCGGGCCAGCGCCTTCCTTGCGCTGCCCCCCCCGCCCCCGCCCCGCAGTGCGCCGCCGCCGCGGTCGACGCAGCGGTTCACGATCGACCTGGACAGGGAGCCCGAGGATCCCGAGGGGAAGAGGAATGAGGAGCAAGAGGAAGGGGATGAGGATGACGAGAGCAAGGACGAGGGGGACCAGGAGGAGGGAGGAGGAGGGAGGAGGACCAGGAGGAGGGAGGAGGAGGGAGGAGGGTGGGCGAGGGAGAGGAGGATCAGGAGAAGAAAGGAGGAGGAGGAGGAAGAGGAGGAGGAGGAGGAGGAGGAGGAGGAGGAGGAGGAGGAGGAGGAGGAGGAGGAGGACAGCCGGCAGGGGCCACAAGGACAGGGAGGAGCGGGATAGAATGAGGGCGAAGGGGAGGAGGAGGAGGAGGAGGAGGAGGAGGAGGAGGAGGAGGAGGAGGAGGAGGAGGAGGAGGAAGAGGAGGATGAGCCGGAGGAGGAGGAGGATGAGCTTGAAGCCTGAAGTCTGCAGTGGCCTGCCTCCGACGGGGCAGGCCCGAGAGAAGCATTGAGGGCGCCGCGCAAGGGGCGGTGTCGCGCGCGTGGAGCGTCGCCGACTGCATCGGCTACCACCGCGGGCACGATGCGGGAGAGGATGATGATGCAGGATTATGCTGCGTATGACCCCCGTGGATGGACGACACTTCGGCAGCCTGCTTGCTCGCTCTGAGATTGAAACCACACGGGAGCCGCGTTGTTGTGCGCCGGCCTTCCCATTAATGCGATACTCTACCCGTGGCCGTCCAAGCTCGGGATCTGTTGCAAGGAGTCTTGACCAGGTTCAAGCACCCACACTTCGCGTAAGAAGCACAACGCCCGCAGTCTACAAGCGTGTGTCACATCGTGGTTTCAAATGAGGTAGATCCTGCAGGACTCGCGGCGCGCCACAGCTGCATTTCTTTAAGTCGGGCGTGTCCCTCTACAGGGAGGATCTTCAAAAATATGCAAAAAGTAGTCTGGGGACGATTTTTGAATGATTGTGGACCATTTTTATGATATCTGTTTATTGTTGTTATTCTCCGTCAAAAAATACACCATTCGGGGGACATGTCAGACCTAACATTATCTAGTCCACACGTCCGTCCCATCAGATATGGGACGACGTTCCCGCGGCGATGTTCCGACGCAAGCCCGACGCAGATCCGACGTGCATCCGACGCAAACTGGGTCCCAGGGTGCCGCGCGAGGCCTCCAGGACTGTCCTCGTAAGGTGTCCTAGCGCTCGTGCCCTCCGAAGGCGGTCCCGGCGGGCCTCCTCGCAGACGAGGAGGCGCATACGCGCAGGCCGACCCGACCAGCCGCTGCGGCGCCCACGCGTGAGGCCGGACCGATGCTCCGCAACTTCGGCGAGAAGGCACGGGATACCCGCCCGCGGGCGGCCAGTGGGTGATCCAGTCCCTGATCCTCCTCCTCCTCCTCCTCCTCCTCCTCCTCCTCCTCCTCCTCCTCCCCTCCTCCTCCTCCCCCTCCCCCTCTTCTTCCGCCCTCCTCCTCCTCCCTCCTCCCTCCCTCCTCCTCCTCCTCCTCCTCCTCCTCCTCCTATACGCCCATGTCCGTGCCTAACACGCTGCGTGTTGGCTCGGCGCGCGTTGGCCCACGTCTGGGCGAACGAGACCTGCGTTCTCGGCCTGCACGTGTGGAGCCCCGTGTTCACACGCTGCGGGCTGCGTGTTGCGCATCGGGGCAGCGAAGGACCGGCCACGCCGAGGTACAGTCCTCCCCGGGCCCCACCGTGCTGGCCGGCAGAGCCGCGGGGGCCAGCGCCGCAGCCCATCCAGGTCCACTCAAGATGCTGCCGTTGGCGTCTTCGGGGAAGCGCGCTGGTGTCGGGCAGACCTGGTCATGCGCGAAAGACGCAGCCGTTTCCGCGGCCTTGCGGGCTGGGCCTAGAATTACTCGGGACGACCGAGATGGGATGGGCACGGAAAGAATAGGTACAACGACCGACAGCAGCGCCTGTTCGTTTGGAACGGCACTGGCTGTCGATGTCGCCGTGGGCGATGTCCTCCTGAGACAGAAGGCCGCCTGCCCAACAGCGGCCGCCGTAGGTTTTGGACAGCATTCGGTGTTGGGCATCGTGCCCATGTTTTCCGTACCCATCTGGGGCGTCCAAATTTGGGCCGCGACCCCGCGGATACGGGCCGTTCTGTCGAGGATGACCCGCGCGAGCTCAACTGCCCGTGCGACCGCGCGTCCGCGGGATCGCGCCCAGGAATCCAGACCGCGAGGGCGCGGATACGGATATGGCCGCCGCTCGTGATCTGGGGCTCCGTGGCGAGGCCCCCACGCCCCCGCTCGGATACAGCCGGGGGCCCCGGGTGCGGACCCCTCGGGGGGCCCCGCACGCAGGTGGCGTCCTGCACAGCCCGGGGGTCCGGCACTGCAGCCGACCAGGGGTCTGCCGAAGGGGTTGCGCCCCCTGTGGTCCCAGACCTCCTCGGATCATGCCACGATCGAGACCGATGGTTTTTGTTCCCAGATTTTCGGCTCGCTTATGCGCTCTGCGACCCGTCAGGGTAGCAAGAAGCCACGGCAATGTTTAAAGTATTTCCCAGATTCCAAAGGCGTCCAATATTTCCTATGTCTTGAGCGTTCCTCACGGGCGGGGGAAATGAGGGCCGCTAGATAGTATGGAAATTCTGGAACGTATCTTGAGACAAAAAAAAGCTCCACCTCCTCCCCGTCCTCCTCCTCCTCCTCCCCCCCTCCTCCACCTCCTCCTCCTCCTCTACCTGCTACTCCCTGCTGGGGCCCACCGCCTCCTCTGGCCCTTTGTAGACCTCCTCCTCCTCCTCCTCCTCCTCCTCCTCCCCCTCCTCCTCCTCCTCCTCCTCCTCCTCCTCCTCTTCCTCCTCCGCCTCCTCCTCCCCCCCCATCTGGCCACCGCTGAAAAAATATCACACACATAGGGAAACCGCCGTGCTCCTGCCAAGGCAGCCCGAGCCTCCCAAGAACCACCGGCATGCATGTGGCATGCATGCAAGTCATGGAGGCAGAACCCGCGGATGCGTGCTGCCCCTCCTGCTCCAGGAGGAGGAAGAGGAGGAGGAGGAGGAGGAGGAGGAGGAGGAGGAGGAAGAGGAGGAGGAGGAGGAGGCGGAGGAGGAGGGAAGGAGAGGCATCCTCCTCCTCTCCTTCCCCGTCCTATTTGTTTCTGTCCCTCCTGCTCAGGGAGGAGGAGGATGGGGGTGTCACTGAAGTGGGCGGAGGAGGAGGAGGAGGTGGAGGAGGAGGATCACCCTGGGAAGGACAAGGGAGTGGGAAAAGACAAGGCTGACGACGGGGAGAGATGGTGAGGATAAGGAGAGGGAGAATAGGGGGTGGTACGCAACAGCAAGGTTCCATTCGAAGTTCTATGGAGTTCCGGCGAGGTGTTGGCACGAGGAGACGGAGGTTCTCATGGGTTTGCAGATGCTCCAATACATGCGACGTTGGCCGATATCGTCTTGCATTTAGAAGGGCCCCCGAGGTTACCGGATGTTTATGTTCGATTTCTGTCGGTGTTCGATTGCCCCCAAGGTTTTTGGGGAAGCTCGCAGCGGTTTTCGGGAGCTGTCGGAGGGGGCGGGGCAGGTGCTTCGCCCCAGCGCATGTTCCTCATCCTGGGCCCCTGGCGGGCGTCGTCTGCGCTCCGAGGATGGCGAAACACGTGTGCATTGTGTGCGGTGTGTGCGTGGATGGCTACGCTCCGAGAATGGTGAAACACGTGAGCATCGTGTACGGAGTGTGTGTGCGTCGTCTGCGCTCCGAGGATGGCGAAACACGAGGATGGCCGTCGCGTGCGCGTGTGCGTGTGTGCGTGTGTGGGCACGTGCTTAGAAGATGGCGCCTGGGCGACTCCTCCGAGTTGGATGCGCTCTGACTAGACTTTCGGGCTGCCCACAGGTGGCGACGAGGACGCTCCCACAGAGGAGCACATGAAAGGCCCGAAGCACACAACACTCATACATTGGGGGCGCGCATCAAGGAACCATATGCTTTTCGTCAAGGTGTCCTGGGTTTCTTCGCTCCTCGCGCTGCGCGGTGACTTCCCGCAGCCGTTGAAGAAGCTGCTATGCTCAGGGTGCTCCAGGTTTGCCCTCAGGTGCACCTCGCGCACGGGTTCTCAGGGTTGGGTTTCTTGCGCGGGTTTCTTGCGGCCGCTCCCGCACTGTAACTAAGATCCTCCCCCTCCTTCAGCAGCGATGGACCCCCCCGTACAAGTTTTGAAGCTTCGCCGTGCAGTTCCAGCCCAGGAGCGACCTGGGCGTCCGACCCGGCCCTTGCGGCCTGGAGTGCGCCCGCTTCGGTCGGCAAGGCGGCCCGCCAATCTCCCCCTTGGAGGCGTTTGTACGATGTGGTGCGTTTTGGGGCCGCTGGAGGTTTCAGGGGGCTTCGGGGGGCCGTCTGGGGCTCAGTGGGCCCTGGAAACGACAGGGCCGCTTTTTACCGGTTCCGTTTTCCCGTTTTTTTTGCCGATTCCGACGCCGTTTCTTACCAGTTCCGTCGCCGTTCTTTTACGGGTTCTTGCTCCGGTTCCAATTTTGGAGCTGGTTTTGTTGCCGTTTCCGGTCGCCCTTTTTTTCCCCCGTTTTGCCGTTTCCATTTTCGAAGGATAAAAAGAAAAAACAAAAAAACAACGGCCTTGCCGTTTCCGGGGCCCACAAAGTTCTGGGGATCTCCAGGGGCCTCGTTAACCGCCCGCTGCTGCGCACTGCAGAATGGAAGATACCGAGACGCCCACTACGCGAATCCCAAGGAAGGAATTCTAGACGTTTCGCGTAACCCCACCAGCGTCCGTAGCCATTTTGCCTCAAGCCGTCTCTGGGCCCTGGCTCCTCGGCCGGGTCTCCCAGCTCAAGGGGGCATCCCCTAAGAGTTTGCGGGCCGCGCGCTTCCCCCCAGGCCGCGCTCCGGCCATATCAGACTCCCTGGGTTCCGCCCCAGCGGCTCGGCGCGGCAGCCAACCCCAGGTCGGGCTTAGCATGGATGGGAGCCCGATCGACGACGGATCTAGGTTTCCTGGGAGCTCCGCGGGTGACGATGCAAACCCAGTCGACGGCCAGATGGCCCACGGACTGGCCGACTCAAGACATCCTCCCCCGGGATCACAGGACACCATCCCGCCAGGGCAGCCGTCGCCCCTCGCCCCCTGGGACCCTCCGAGCACGGGCGGTCCGAACGCGTCCGCGGACCCCTTGATCGCTCCCGTCGACGTTGCATACACACGAGAACCAATGGCCTTCAGCCAGACGGGAAGAAGGGGTGCCACGGTCAACGCCGCGAGACACACTGATATTGCGACCTTCAGTCGCTTCCCTGGGTTTGACAATGACAGGAATGACGCCCTCCCGCCGGACTTGTCTCCCTCCCTTACCCCTACACTTCCTCTGCCCATGGCTGGGCGCCCATTTTCCTTCTCTCCTGGCGGTGCAGGGCAGAGCTGGATCGCCCACGGCGATGCCAGGACCACGGGGGGCGACGGCCCCACTCCTGAACAATTGCATCCCCCGACGGACTCAGGCCCATTCTGGTCGCGCAGGGGCGACCGCCAGAGAGACGCCCCCGACGACCGGCCCAGGGGCCTCACCGACGAGGGCGGGGGGAACCAGGGTTGGGACCACTCAAGAGGGCGACCGCGGTTACGACAGGGGGGGAGGCGGACAGACGCCTGCCCTTGTACCCGATTCGCATCCCAGGGGTTTGCGCCTCCATTCCGCAGAGCGCCCCCCCTTGGACGCTTCAATGCCGAGAGAAGCAGCCTTCAGCTGCGAATGGGGCCAACCCTTTAAACGTGGAGGCCCGCGTCCCAGCCTTGCAGCCGACTCCCCCCGCGGACTTAAGCAGACGTCTAGACGGCTGTCGCCGCAAGCCCGCCGCCCTCCTTGGACGCAGCAGAGTGGTTCACACAGAAGATGGGCCTTCAGCCCTTGGAGCGCCCTGCGAGACAGCAGATTTGAGGGGGTCTGCAGCTGGGGGCCCCCCAAGCGGACTGTCGGGCGCCGACGGCGACGCGGCAACCAGTCTTCTCTCTGGCCCCTTCCGTAATCCCGAGGACTCTCGTCGGCCACCCGCCCCCCAGTCGGACAGCCTCAGACGGGGCGAGCCTTCAGCTCGGGACTCTCACGCCGAACGAGCCTTCAGCTCGAGGCCCCAAGGCGCATCGAGCAATCTCAGAGGTGACGAGCCTTCAGCTCGAGAGCCAGAGACAGCACCAATGGACGTCGGGAGCGCCGCAGACGCTGTGACCACGAGTGGCGACGGGTGTCGCCGCGCGCCTGCCGCCCTTCCTGGACGCGGCAGCATGGCGCACAGAGAAAACGGGCCTTCAGCCCGTGGAGCTCCGAGCGAGACAGCAGATTTGAGGGGGGCTGCAGCTCGAGACGCCTCAAGCGGACTGTTTGGCGCTGACGGCGACGCTGCGACCAGTCAACTCCCTGGTCACTCCTGTAATCCCGAGGACTCTCGTCAGCCACCCGCCCCCCAGTTGGACAGTCGCGGACGGGGCGAGCCTTCAGCTCGGGATTCTCATGCGGGGCGAGCCTTCAGCTCGAGGCTCCAAGGCGCATCGAGCAACCTCAGAGGAGACGGGCCTTCAGCTCGAGAGCCAGAGACAGCGCCAATGGACGCCGAGAGCGCCGCAGAGGCTGCGACCACGAGTGGAGACGACACCGACCCTCCTGGCATTCCTGGCGCATCCACTCAGGGCCTCCCCCATCAGGCGGACCCCCACGCCAGCGGCGGGCGATCGACCGACCCCGCTGACGTAGGCACAGATGAGACTGGCTCCGCAACGGGGCCATCCCAGAGAAGGCGCGTCGAAGACCGCGCGGCAGGCGCAGCCAGCAGCACATGCAGATCAATCGGCTACCGCCCTGACCCCGCCGCCCCCCTCCCTGGAGACATGGGCACCGCCACAGGGGCAGCGCCCAGCCTCCACGCCGCTAACCTCATCGACGAGACTGGCCTTCAGCCAGGAAGAAGCGAGCAAGAGACAGTTGGGCCTGGCAACACGGGCTACAGAGCGGCACGCCCCGCTGCTGAGACGACCGACCGCGACCGACCTTCCCTGGGAACGACGACGCTGTTGCCCACGGAACGACTCCACACGCCCGATGCCAGCAGGGTCCCCGCAGACCCCGCCGACGGGACAGGCTCCCTGGTCGTTCTGATCGATCACATCGGACCTCCGATCGTCGTCGCGGGATCGCCCTGCGCCTCCCTTCCCTTGCCCACCCGCCCCCCTCCCATCCACTCCTATCCCGACCCACCCCCTGGGCTAGAGCATCCAGACGGCCCCCTTGTGCGGTAGTGGCCACGGCTGCGAAGACCCGTCTCAAGGACGGGATCGGGGACCCCTCATCAGGACGGCCAAGGGTTCTCCATTCGTGTTGAGGTGCGCGGCTCCCAGAACGCCCGTTACGCCCGCCCCGCTCTCCTGCCCCTCCCCCGACCTTGCCCTGGAGGGGGAACTGCGGAGGGAAAACCAGGGCGCCCCCTCGGACGCCGAGGGCGACCCCAGCCAAGCCCATAGAGATAGGGGGCAGTGCGCAACCGACCTCCACGCTCGATGGCTGGACGCCGCTGGGCATACGAACGCTGACTGGGCAGCCAGTCGGGAGGCCGACGGACCCATGCGTGGGCCGCGCGTCGCGGACGCTAGGGCCACTGGCAGGGGAGGCGCCATGAACGCCCTCCGCCGCCAACTAGTGCGCGTCGACGGCCCCTGGCGCGAAATCCCCGATCGAGGGGCACCGAGGACACCGCGCGAAACCAGGAACCTGGAGCTCCTCACGCACCACGCGTGGAGGGGGCACCGCCCTGGTCACCCAGGCATGCGGGTAGGCAGCCCCCTTCGTGCGGCCCCAGCAGAAGCTCTCCTCCCTGGGCTCGGTTCGCAACGAGCCACCTCAGCCCCAACCCTCGCCATCTTGGACCTCTCCTGGCCAGTCTGGTCCGTCGCGGGAGGAGGCCGCGAAGGGCGCCTCGGGGGTGCGCAACCAGACCCGATACAAGTGCTAGCCTTCCGCTTCGCGAGCATCACCCATGACCCCAGTATAAGGAGGGAGTGATTGGACGCGGATCATCCCTCCGTGGCGGAAATGCAACTAGCACGCCTAGAGTACGTTGCCATGGTCGCTGCATCACACTACTGCGACATAGGTATGGAACTTCCGAATGGATTCGACACAGACAGGATGCTCTCGCCCACCAGGTCTTCCGGTGATGCAGCGCCCCAACACAGTAGCGGCCCTAACCGACCAGACGGGACCCAGGACCCCATGGACGACGAAACCAGGGCGCATGCGCATAGAGTCCTAATCCATGAGCGCAGGCAGAACATAGTTCACTTTCCGGACCACGGGGACATCAGACAGTCAGTGGGCCATCAGGAGGGGCAATCTTGAGTGGATTGGGGACGACGTGCGCTCGAGACGACAAGCAGGTAGAGGCCCAGTACCTTGGGTAGAGCCAGCCCTGACAGGAGTAACCGCCAGCTCAACGGGCATCCCTGGGGCACCAATCCAAGGTGGCGACAGCAATGACAACGCGTGGCCCTGGTCCACCACAGCGAACCGCCTGCTGCTGCAGGACTTCTTCTGCCCGACTCAACGACGCGACTTCTGCGGTTCGTGGATGCTTCGCGACCCGACGGGCCGACGCTGCATCACTTGCCACAGGTTGGCCAACCCATGGAGCTATAACGGGGGCGAGCGGCAATCGGGCGACCCCCATCAGGTTCACCCCGACGCCGACTCGGAACAGCCACTCAACAGGCACGTGCTCGACCTTCTGGATAGCATTTTGCTATTGCAGCTGGTCAGGGCGGGCATGCGGTGCGCCCCAGTCGCAGAGCACCTTTCCTCCCCAGCTCAACCTGGCCCCTCTGACTTCACCCCGACCTGGCTCGTGGGCGAACTCCTGGGGGCCTGGAGACACATGGTGGCCCAAGCCTCAGGCCTGGCTGAGATCTGGGCCAACGACGGCACCATCGGCCGGGAAGACTTTGGAGGCGATTGGCAACTGCGCACAGCAGCGGTCTCCTTGCCTTACTCTGCTCCGCGCCAGACTCCTGGGCCCTTAATGTCTGCCAGAAAATACGCCGCGTCCTTAGGGCCTGCCCAGAGGGACGACTGGACGGCTGGTTCCCACCGCAGCTTTATCACGAAGACCCTAACACGTACCCACCACCGCACTGGATGGGGTCCCTCAATGAGTAGGCCAACCGCGACGATCACGATAGGACCGAACACCGTGGTACACCTGGATGACCTCCGCTGGCTAAGCGCCACCATTGGCGGGGACCACCTGGACCGAGCCATGAGCGACACACGAAACGGCATGGTCCTCAGCAGACGCTGGTGGCACAACAGAGACAGTCCACACGCCCAGGCAGCCGAGGTTATGAGAGGTGCGCTACAGGCAGCAGCACGCACCGACTGGCGCCCAATACATGCCCAAATGGGGCAAGGAACCCCTTGGGAAACCTCGTTACAGACGCCGTCATCCGATGCCTAGAGTCAGACAGTGGTGTCCACGACCACGAGCACGCGGAACGACCCAGTGCTGGGCGCGCCCCATGGACGTAGACAACCCCTGGCGCGACGGAAGAAGCCCCACCAGCGGGGATGGAGGCAGAGAAACCGCCCTCCACAGACCTCCCCCAGACCCCGCGCAGGGCCTGTCCCCCGCAGAGCGTTCCCAGCGAGAAGCTTTCGACGACGAGGTGCAACGAATCAGGGGGATGGTGGCCAGTAACTCCGTCACCCCAGGCATGCGGTGGAGCCGAATCCTGGCCCCCTTCATATGGGGCACCGCCACAGACAGGGGCCGTTTCGTGCTCGAGCAGGCGTCTAGTAGGACTACCCATATCAATACTAACATGATCAACCAGGCAGCCACATGGTGGAGAGCACGAGACGTCCTCTCATACAGGGACGCCCAGGTAGTCCTTGCGTCAGTGACAGACACATCCTCCAGGGCCACTGGATCCACGCTTGAGGCACCCGAAGCTGGCAGCTACATTGCGCCACGGCTGCAGGAGTGGATGATGGAGCAACTAGACGCGAGTGGCTCCCTGCAGACGGCCATCCTGTCAGGGGACCGGCAGGCAGTAGAAGCGGGAGCGAGGGTGCGAGCGGAGCAGGCCAGGACCGAGCAGAGAACGAATCCAAGGAACCACTGGCCCACGCAGGAAGAAAGGGCGCGCCTTGGAGCAGAGGCCGCGACTGCGGAAGCCGCGAGCACAACCACCCCCTGGCACGCGGACATACGACAGCTGCTCAACCGAGCGAACGTTGCTATCCCCCAGGGCAGACTACCACCAGGCAGCACGAGAGAAGAGCACCTGGACAGACTCATCTGCACGCTAGACGCCAGACAGCGAGACGAGGAGGGTGCAGGCAGGGTGACCAGAACTTCCGTCAATGGCGACCAGGCGCAGTGCCTTGCTCAGAGCATGCTGCTAGACCACGGAGCTAATGGGCAACCAGGCTCCTGGATCTCCAAAGCCCTGTGGCTCTGCCTGGCGCCTGGCGCCACACTACTTCCCCCTCCTGAGGCCAGTACTGATTGTGCGAGCGGTGGACTCCCGGCCTTACGACGCACCCTACCGGTGGATGACGAGAGCCGAGATGCACACGCCAGAGGACGTGGTTACCTGTCTCAGCAGGGAGGTGCCAGGAGCCAATCTGGCGCCATACTCCGAGCTCAGTAACCTGCTGATCCAGGCCCTCATTTGTCACCTCGGCGAGGCGGCCAGTCTGACGCATCTCGACGCTAGTGTCTCCGCCAGAGCTCTCATCGAGAGTCTGGGAGTCGGCCTTACCCGGATTGGCCACCCCCCCAGAGACAATGCCAGACTTCCCCCAGAGAACATGGACGCTGTAGAGGTCCCTACCTGGGACCTTGATGTAGGAACTGCCCTATGCATGATCTGCAGCGAGAACATCCTGGGCACGGCGGAAGTCCTGATGCCATGCGGTCATCTGTTCCACGCCGAGTGTCTGAGCCAGTGGAGGGTGAGCCAGCCGACGCAGGCCCACACCTACGGAAGATGCTTCCCAGTAAGCTGCCCTAACTGCCGCTCGAACGACAGGGGTAGCATCACCGTAAGGCTGCCAGGGCGAGTCTGCGACGCTGACGCCGCTGCCGTGGCGGTACCACCAGACCTGCTGCAACTACGGGACGGTGCCCTAGCCCCGCTGCAGCCTTTCCTGGGTCTACACGAGCTAGCCGAAGTGGTCAGGCATTTGGCCCCGGACCTGGACTGCCTCAGAGCGCAGACGCTATCGATTCGACGGCCCCACACATATGTCACGCTGGCGGACATGCGCAGGATCCACGAGCATGTGAGCGGGAGGAGGGCTGCGCTGGAGATGGAGCAAGCCCCGATGGACGTGGACGGAACCTCGCCCGACGGCGGAGACGGCCCGGACCCTGATGACACGCAAAACAGCTCGCAAAGCCCTGGATCACCTCTGCCATTACGACTCCCCGGTCCCACCAGCAGGGCAGACAGGATACGACAAGCTCCGCGGATCACTTTTGGAAGATGGGCCTTACTTCTCGGACGGAATTCACCAGAGGGCGAACCCAGGAGGAGAGGACCTATGCGGTTCCCAGTGAGCCTACGAACCACGGCGGTCCGGGACATTGCAGCCGATCTGGTAGTCTCCAGAACTGCGTACGTTGGCGATCGAGTAGCCGATGAGACTGGGGTCACATTTGCCTTCGCAGGCCCCGATGCTTGGGAGCAGATCAAAGCCCTGGTCACGGAGCGCAGAGACCAGTCCCCTGGGAGCGCCGCCCCAACGATCCTCATGGTAGATGCGCAAGCTGCACAGGTGGACGCCGCCCTGGCGGCAGCTTCTTCAGCGGGATGCCCGTGCTGTGTCCTCGCCCTGGCCACCGAGGGAGTGCCATCCCCTGGGGGACCGGACCCCATCGAGCTCGCGTCCTTGGCAACCGCGCAGTGGGGGTACAGAGCGACCAGCAAGATCACCCACCTCGTCCCGATCGGCTACCCCTATCGAACCGGCAAGCCCAACCCACCAATGCAACAGCTATTTGCGGCGCAATTCGACATAGCAGGTAGGACACTCCGCACAATTCTGCCCGCGTCAATAGTCGTACACTGGGGAGGGAGATCCGGAGACACCTCCGACGCCCTACACATTTTAACCCCCGAGAGCGGCAACGACGGCTTCGTCGCGCAGATCATGCGGTGGAAGGAAGAGCTGAGACAATCCAGCAACGGTACGATTACGGCCGAATGGGTCACCACGAGAGCGCAGCTCCCCAGGGACGAACTTCTAAGGCACCAAGGACTCGAGATGCTCTTCCACCATGTACTTCGCTGTCGGGCAGCGAGGCCCATGACTGGAGAGGACAGCCTACGTGCCCCCCTGGACAACTTACAGGCGGCAGCCCAAATTACCACGCTGGCCCACCCGACTGCGTGCATCTGGAGGACCCACGAGACGAGTGACTCAGTGCACATCCCAGTCCCTCCCAGAGCGGCATGCTTGGCGCACTCCATTGCTTCTGCGACAGCCGGGGCCATGGGGCACAGAGTGGGCATCTGTGGAACAGGACTACTCCTCCTTGCTACTCCAGAAAGGATCGCCGCCCCTGTCCTGAGGCACCTCCGTGACGAGCTCCCACGTACATTTGGAGACGGATCCTCCTCGCCAGCACTAGGACCACGCCGCATCCTCCTGGAAGGACCCTGGGACGGTGGACCCTCCTTTGTTCGCCTCTCCGACCCCGAGGACGGCTTCCACCTGCGGTGGAACCTGGCAGACATGGGACAAACACGGCCGGCTGACGTCATGCAAGCCGTAGAGGCCACCACCGGACCCGACGCGGTCGAACAAGTCTCCACTGTGTACGCCTGGTTCCCTGACGTCTCTGACTATAGGTACATGACGCAAGTCCGCATACGCCTGGCGGCGGCAGACGCCATGGCAGCGGCCTTTGTAGGCACCAGCTGCATAGTGATCGGTGCCCAGACAGTCAGGATCTCCCCTGCGACGCCGAGCAGGGATCCTATTCACAGAGCGGCCGCTGTCTCCAGAGAACAGCAGGAGCACGTGGACGCCCTGGCCAGCACCTCTGTCCGACAAGCCCCCAGGCGTGCCATTCAGCCCCAAATACTCGAAATCACCACGATGGATAGGCACGGCGCCCAGCTTGGAGAAGTACGCCTTCGTAGCATGCGCCCAGATGCTTGGCTCCCTGGGCACAGTGCGCTTCGGCTCTATTCAGCGGCTGTGGGCTCGGCGAATGCGCAGATACTAACTCGACTCTGGCCACTACCAGACGGCCCGGACGGTACCTCACACCCAGCCAACACCAGGGCCGCCCCACCTGTCATCACAGACGACTGGCTACGGGACAACGCCAGGGCAATGAGCAGGAGTGCGCCCAACACGGTACCCAACGAGTTCCACGGAGAGGGCTTGCGGGACTACGAGACTGTCCTTCAGCCTGGGGAATACCTGCTCGCGGCAGTGGCGGCTGGGGGAGCCGTTGAGCTTACCACGAGCGGCGAGGCAGGCTTCCTCTTCACCTCAGTCCCTACCTGGGTAACGATACTCCTCCCCGCAGACGCAGACATTAGAGCAGCCGCAAGAGGTGCAGACAGACCACAAGCCAGGCTGAAGCTACAACTGGCCGCTGGTCCAATACACGTGGCACGCCTGGACTCCGCTCCCGCGGCGACCCCATCTCCCGCTTCCGTGGGACTGCGGGTCAACGCACCTTCGCAGCAACCTCTCCCCAGGCGCACCACCGCCTCCCTTAACCCACTCCCTGGACCAGCCAGGCCCACGCACTTTCCAGAGCTGGCCGAGGTCCTCGTGAGCACATGCAGACCCTCCCCGGGCGACCTGGTGCGAGCAGACGAGGATGCCGTAGGCATCGCGCGAGGCATGTTGGGTAGGTTCGTTGCAGTTGTCCCTGAACAAGCGGTCCACGACATGGCGCGGGGCGTGCAGCGCCGGATTGCATTCGAAATTCGAAGGCACCTGGAAGGCCGGCCCATACAGAGGTACAACTGGCACATGTTCGCCGCAATATGGATCCTGCAGCTAGCCAACCCGAGGAACCTGGACCGTGACCACGTGTGGCAGCTCATCCGTGAGCTCGGAATCCGAAAGGAGGTCACGAGACAGCTCCCTTTCTCACAATGGCTCGCGCCTGAACCCGACGCCACTTACTCGGCACACCAGCCATGGCTCGAGGTCCCTGGATCTAGATGTGCAGGCGTGGACGCCGCCACTGCGCATCCCATCCCAGAGAATGTCACCAGCGCCCTGGACGCCCTGATCAACAGGCTCTCAAACCTCCACTGGGAAGAGCGGCAGCGCCACGATCCTGGTAGGGTGACTCGGGGACGGAGAGGAGGCTCCCAGGCAGCCAGAACCACAGACGCGGGGGACAGGCCTGCTGACCCTCCAGGTACTAGCGAGCGCAGAAGCCGCAGCCGGGCAAACCCCGCGACGGACGTTGCAGGCGCGCAAGCCAGCGTCGAGAGACCGTCAGCCACCCCAGGCTCCGGTTCGACAGCGCTCCCGACAGGCCTAGGGATGACGACAGCGCCAACAGTGCAGACGGGGACAGGCCCCAACGTGGGGTCTAACGACAGCCCTGCTACGAACGCGAGTGGAACACAACCGCAGACCTTGTCACCAGCACCAGGCGCGGGTGCGGCACCACCATCCCCGGGCAGTTCGCCAGGAGGCAGAGAGGTGGACAACGGCGAAGGCCGCGAGGATTACACCAGGCAAGGGCCCCCGCGGATGACCCCTGCGGATCCCGCGACACCCAGCGGGGGGACTACGCAGACCCGTGCCCCTGTCGACGAAGCGAGACGGAGCCTTGGGAGCGCAGACAACCCCGCGCCAACGGATACTCCTGCCGCGCCAGCAGGAGAAAATGGAATGGGCACCGCAGGCAGTCCCGAGAACCACACTAACGCAGGTACTCCCAGGAGCGAGCAGACCTCCCCAACAGACGCGCGGGCCAACCTGGAGCAGCCCACAGCAGGAAACGAGGGGGCCGCGACTCCGGCCAGCGCCGGGGACAGGCAGTGTATCCCAGCAGCCACCAGGGCAGCGAACAACGGAGGGGAAGAATCCCTGACAACCGCACCTCCGCGGGCCTCAACGGACCCGGCACCAGCCCAGAGCAGGAGACAGCCCCCCGGCATGGTAGAAAGCTGCAGCAGCGATCCCCTGGGTCGAGGAGATACGCCGAGAAGCGGGCCTGAACTCCCACCGTGCATGGAGGCGGATTGGAGACGGGAGTACGAAGCTATGGCGTGCACGCTCAGGCAAGCACAGGTGCATGCCACAGACGGCACAGGTAGCCCTCCCACCGTAGACGAATGGAACCGAGTGCTGAGCGCGATAGCTTGGGCTGCTGCAGTACCACAACTCGACAAAACCGTGCGGGACCTGCATGAAGACCTTGGCCTACCAATGCGAATTGCAGACGCCTTCAGCGCCTACTGGAGCACCCGTCCACCCCCTGGGACGCGCAACCCCATGGGTAGGAGAATTCACACACGCGTTGCGGCACTAACGGCAGACGCGGCCTGCGCCCAGCTACGGCAGCTTGCTGGCAGCCCGGCGGCTCGTTCGGACAGCGCGTCGGCTCCTGAGGCCCCCTTTCAGGGCCGAACGCCTGCCATGCTACGCACCATTCTGCGCGCGGGCGCTGGCGCGCCATTCGCTGACGACAGAGACCAGGTCCTGAGGGAAACAGTAGAGGCCTCCGCAAGGAACCTCCGCAGATCTGGAAACACCGCCCGGCGCGCCAGCACGCCCAGACGCGCACGCGCACCGGCTGAAACTGTCGGGAGCACAGCAGAGACCGCTGTAGCCAGGCGTGGCCGAACCAGATGCGCGGCCGGACCGCGACTGCCCGGAGCTCGTGCCCAGCCACGCAGCACCGCCGCCGACAGGGCGCACAGAAGCCCGCCCCGCCGAGCTCCCCGGGACATGGCGGAGGGCGCACGTAGGATAACGCCACGAGACACTGCGCGAGCCAGAACAGCAGGCAACACCAGCAGGGAAAGGTCCACCAGACCAGGCACCAGGGCACCCAATTCCACGACCCTGGTCGACCTCTGGGAGCGCACCTGCCATCGAGCAGGCTAAGGCACCCCTACTGCCGCCGCAGGCCGCGGCATCACAAGGCAGGCATCCAGACCCGCAAGTGCAGAGGGCGGCCAGACTCGCAGGGCGCGGCCCCGACCAGCGGGGTTCACACCAGACGAGGCCACCGCAGCTCCCCAGCCTGCCGACGTGCTCCAACAGGTATGGGAGCGCCACAGGGACGAACGGACCGGCCTCTCCCCAGTCGCCCCCGCAGACACTACGCTCGCTGCGTACCAAATCGCAGGTCTGGACAACACGCAGATCATCGGCACGCTCAGGACTCTTCAGCAGGACGGCATTGTTTCCCCCGGCCCCTCCGACGACACCTGGGATATCTCGGGGCACCTCAGGCGCCTTACAAACGCCGGCCCTGGGCAAGGTGACGACTGGGCGCTCGATTTCACACAGCAGGCAAGAGCCCGAGTTGTCGACCCTAGACCGAACCCGAGTGCTGCCTCAGGACCAAGCCTACACCTCGTCTCACTCTTCGATGGATGGGGGCTGGCGAGACTAGCGATCGGCGACCTCACGGCAAAAGTTGCCACGGTTCCGCGCTTCAGATCCTCCGCTTTTGTCGAAATAATCGAAGAAGCTGCATCTCGAGTTGAGAGGCGCTGGGACCGCGACAACGCTACACGCTTTGACGGGGGCCCTCCGCACGAGAGACTAGGAGTCGACGTCTGGGACCTACTAAGGGGAGACGACAGTCAGAATCCCTGGTCCAGCCACCTGAGAACCCTGGACCCCGGAAGCCTCCTGGTCATCATTGCCGGACTCCCATGTACAACCCTGTCCTCAGCCAGCCAACGCGGAGGATTGGACGGACTTGCTGGCTCCCAGTCAGTGCACTTCTTTGCCGTGCCGCTCCTGTGGAGCATCGCGCGCAGGCTTCGGCCGGATGTTCGCGTCCTAGTGTGCTGCGAAAGCCCAGCCACGATGCTAGCGGCACACAAGCAGGCAATGTGTGCGGCCCTGGGAGAGATACCACTCGACTGGGCGGTTCGCCTCGATGCCGCCTCCTCAGTGGCCAGCCCGAGAGACCGCCTCTGGCTCAGTAATTGTCCTCCCGCTGAAGATCCCGTCGCGTATCCCAGACTCCCAAGCCCCTGGGAAAGACGGTGGACTTACAGACCAGACGGACGCATCCCCTCTTGGACCCAGTCCAGGGCTCCGGCCAGTGACCCCGAGGCCATAGTCCCGAGCAGCTACCATACGCACCCATTGTGCCTCCTGTGCAGCGAAGACAGCAGCTACAGGTGGCTCCTCCGCACTCTCGCTCGCCGACACCAGGAACGGCATTAGGAACATCCTCGCGGAAAGCGGAGCCGAGCGATGCTTCCAAGGCTGCACAGAAGGGCTGGCTCTCGTCTGTCAAGGTAGAGAGCGGGAGAGTCCAGCCAGCGAAGGAAAGGTGAAGGCTTGGGCAGGACGGCTGCTCGCACACGGGAGAGAACATGGACTCAGGGTCCCATCCCCCGAAGAGCGGGCTCGAGCAGTGGGCTTCGGGTCCTACTACCGGTCCTTAGCCATCAGGGGGAGAATGCTCTACGACGCCGCAGGCATCCATTGCGACCCTAGGTGCCTCCAACGCAGACTCGTTTCCTCCATCCTGGCGTGGAGCAGGGACGAACCCATACCCGGACAGCAGCATGAGGCACCGACCGAGAGACACGCGTGGACCGCATCGAGACAGGCGCGCAGCTTCGCGGACAGAAACTGCCCTTGGGCACCGCTCGCCGAGAACCCTTTCCCAGACGACATAGTACGAACCATGCTGCAGCAGCAGCATGTCGAGCACGGGCCGCCGCTCCCCTAGACTCGCCTGAAGACCCAGGGTCGCTGTACCGCGCCCTCGGGTCTCCCCCGACCACGAATCTCGTTTCGAGGGCGAGAACTAGAGCATGGCAAGCCGCCAGCTTCTCCCTGGGACGCGCCTTGGCACTACATTGTAATACACCGTCCGGCGGCCGCGGTCCCTCTGGGCTTACCTGCATGCAACCACCTGGGACAACCCCACGTGGGCGGACTTGTGCGGGGACCGGTCCATGCGGACCTGCGCAGACGCAATTGCTAACGCCACTCAGCCCGGCACGCTCAAACTGGGCTGCTGGAGCGTCAGATACTTCAAGAGCACGACTACACACAATAACATGATCAAGCACGCCTTTCTGACGCAGATGACCACCAACGGGAGGATTGGACTCATAATGGAGACCCACTGGACTGAACATGAAGCGGCCGTCTGGTCCACCATGTTCCACGCACGCACCCTTATCGCATCACCTGCCTACATAGGACCAGCTGGGGGCCGCGCCGGCGGGGTGGCAATCCTCATCCCGCATGGCACGGCGGACTGAAGACCTTGTCCCTGGGTGTGCCGTTGCAGCCACGATCAGACGAGGTGAAAGC
The DNA here is from genome assembly GCA_963575745.1 of Prorocentrum cordatum. Lineage (NCBI taxonomy): Eukaryota > Dinophyceae > Prorocentrales > Prorocentraceae > Prorocentrum > Prorocentrum cordatum. The sequence goes on along the minus strand of CAUYUJ010014949.1, from coordinate 1,200,864 downwards.
ACCTACCGCCTGGCATCGGTGTACCTCCCTCCGTCCAGGAAGTCCGAAACCATAGATGCCATTCGTCAGGCCATCGAGAGATGGGACGACGCCCCCACATACTGGGGGGGTGACATGAACATACCGGTTGACAACCCCAGAGATGGCGAAACCGACGAGGCTGCGGCCCTCACCGACCTACTCGCGCAGACAGGATCTAGCATCTGCCACTGCGACGGGCCCACCAGGGTGGACACAGACAACGAGTCGCAAATCGACATTGTCGCGTGCCCTTACCGACAGCTTGGGGCCTACGGAGTCAGGAAACCTTGGAAACCGTCAGTATCTGACCACGCCATCCTGTACCTGGAGCCACAGGGCGCCCCCAGAACCCGCAGAGACAACACCATACGGGCAGGTGACTTGCGCCTCCTGCCGAGCGAGGCGCATGCGGAGCTAAGAACCCTCTACGCCTTTCTCGAGCGTACCTTCGGACTCCCCGACATTGACCTGACCGGCCTCCTGCAACCCGCCGAGTGGGTCCGTCCGGCGGCCCCTGGTCAGTTCCCAGCAAGACACAGGGACAACGACGACGGTGAAGGAGACAGAGAACAGGAGCCTTCAGCTCCACCTCCGGCGCCCCCCCTGGTGGACGATCACACCGTCCCCCTCATTCCCGCCCTGCTCACTCTTGGTCACCACGCCATGTCGGCGGCCATACAGGACTGGTGGAGGAAGTGGCGCAGGAGCAAAACCCATCGCTCCCCAGGTACCCTGCTCGCCGCGGCGGCGAGATCCGAGTCCAGCACACGCCCAGTGGGGACGCTCGCGGCCTGGCTTGCCGAGTACGAGTGGGACGGCAACGACCTGGCCCCCCAGCAGGCCGCCTTCTGGCTGCGGAAGTGGGACAACGACACTGCTCAGAGACGGGCTGCTCGACTCACCCCCGTGCAAAGGGGCCCCGGCGTCGAACGCCCCGCTCTCGCCTCGCACTACCGCACGGGCCGTGAAATCTTCGTCAAAACGCACGCCATTCTGGGTGTGCGTGACACTGATGGGAGGTGGAAGGAACGCACGAAGGAAGTTGACCCGTCCAATGGCGGAGCCGGAGCCACATCTGGCAAACTGCCCCCCCCCCTACCCCCAACTGCGGACCGAATCCTTGACGAGTACTTCAGGCACAAGGATCTTAGGCAGTTCCCGGACTCCCCCAACCCGCAGTGGGGCAGGATTGCCTCCCTCGTCCTGGGCCCAAGCGGCAGCGCTCCTGGGGTGGATGGAGAACCGTGCGAACTGTACCGCCCTGGGGCCCGCTTCGTTGCCTGCCTGCTTGCGCAAGCCTGGTACGCCGCTGATCTGAATCCAGAACTCATAGACTTGGTCCAAGGCCCCTCCATCGATCTATTGGTCTGGATCGGCAAAAAGGCAGCCGCCGAGTTGCCCAACGATATGCGACCCATGCAACTCCCCACCTGCCTACGGAGACTGCACGGTGCGACCATTGCCGACCACCTCGGCCCCGTGATCGAACCCAGGCTCAGCCCTAATCAAGCGGCCAAGCGAGGGGGACAGTGTGGTCCCAACATCACATCTGCCACTAACCACCTCGCCCTGGACCCGGTGGCCGACACCGAACCCGGGCCATCGTGGACGGCCCTGCTGGGCGAGCACCAAGAGGCCGTGGACCAATACATACAGTTCGCCACCAGACACTTGGGCCCAGCCCCCAGCACAGCCGTCCCCTTCTGCGACCAGAACATAGCTTTTGAACGCATATCCCTGCAATGGATGGGGCAGCTGACGGATCGTTGGCAACTCCCCAGCTGGCTCCTACACTCTGTGGACGCCCTGGTCAGCAGCAGGAGCGTGCGCACCTGCAAAGGGAAATGCAAGAGCAAGATAAGGAGGCTCCTCCGATCCATCGGAATGGGAGGCACCGCCTCCCCGCTCCTCTGGCGCTTGGGATATGACCCTCTCATCAGCGCCCGTGCTAACATCACCGGGGCGGATGACCCGAGGTACGTGGACGACTTGGCCGCACTTCTAGGCGCCACTGCCCAAACACTCCGTGCTGGCATTGCGCTGCCGTGGCTCGCAAGGGCGGCTGGACTCCTGGTTGAAACCCACAAGTGCTAGGGAATCGAGGCGCCATCCAGGGTCGACGTCAGGCAACATCTAGCCACTGCCCCCGTGGACTTCACTGACAATGGCACCGCGACGACGGTCGCGGGCCTTCCGGCGGCACTTATTCTGGAAATGATCAAACGGACCGGCGGACCGGACAACGCTGCGTTGTGCACTCCCTGGAGCTGCCCCTGCAAGTGCAACTTCAAAACGGCGTTGGCTCCAGCAAGCAACCACGAGTGGTGGAGACGCGCCATGGACTACATTCCTTTCGGCTCGTCCGCTGTGCGCCCTCAGTGGCCCTACCTCGGCGCCTGCGTCGTATCTCGGGCCGCCGAAGGAGAGACCCTACCGCCCAGGGACACCATGGCCCGAGGACAGCTCGATGCCCTCGTCGCGGGCACTTGGGGCAAACCGCTCCCCAAACTCCGGGACAGAGCCATGGCCCTGCACCTCGCCGATATGTCGCCTAACAAAACTGCCCTTGCCTGGAATACCTATCTGATTGCGCTCATCCCCTACCCCTCGCACTACTCTCTCCCCGACACCGTGCACGAAATGACGCTACGTGCCAACCTTAGAGTTGCTCTTGGACTCGCATCCGCTTCCTGGATTCCCGACAACATTCTCACTGGCCTGGGCATCCGGTTCCAGGTTCCCGGCTGCCCTAAGTGCCCGGTCGCCACCTCGCGTGCAAATGCGGCCAGGGCACACGTCCTGGACGACCTGTGGGGCCCGCCACAGTCACGGCAGGAGGCCGGGAGAAGGTGGAACAAACATGTGAAATGGGCTCGGGAATTTCCCCCGCGGAACGAGCCTCTCAGACCCGGCTCCAAGGTTCTGACTGACTCCAGGGCAGCCGACTTATTCAATCGTGCGGTGAGAGAGCCCACCCGACTGCGGGCTCGCTACTTCGGTCGGGTGGTCTATGCTCCATGGGCACATCGTCAACAGGTGGTTCACCGCAACCAGCGACGAGCGCAGATGGGCGCAGACTGGCGCGGAATGGTCTCTCCTGGGACACTGTGCATCCTTTACCGAGGCACACCACGTCCTCCGACTTCTGGCCAATGGGCTACCCGGTTCTGCGCGCCGGCAAAGCGTGGCAGACAGGATCCCCCACCAGTGCAGCTGCGGCGGACCTGCCAAGATCGAGAGTTTGGCTCACAGCCGGCCAGCGAGATGACGGATAGGCCTGGTGTGACACCTGCCTTAGGTCCTGGAGCGGTGAGGCCGTCCTCTGGCCTCTCCTAGACGACGACGCCCTTCCCGAAGACCTGCGCCCACTCGCTGCCGAGCGAAGAAGCCACCATGCTAGCATCAGCGTCTCTAGGAGGAGTCGGCTTGCAGGGGGGGGCGGGCGCGGGGGGGGCGCCAACGATCGCGCCGATTCCATCGCGGCCCGCTGCCCCTTCCCGGGGCTCTCAGCAATCCTCCGGGCCCAGTCGGCCTCGCAGTCGGCGCCGGCGTCGCGTCGCCCGCGAGCGCCAGCCGGCGGGCGGGCCCACCTTGTTGCGCATGTTCGGCGCGAGAGACCCGCGCGGGCCTCGCGCTGTGCCCGCGCCCCAGGGCGACGCTGCGTCTCCATGCGGCAAGGACGCTACGGAGCCTGTCCACTCTGTGGCCTTGGAGAAGCCACAACCGAGCACGTATGGTGCTGGTGCCCCGCGGCTGCCCTCGCCTGGGAAAAAACTAGAGCCCCGGACCACCCCAGGGACCTAGCCTCGGCGATGTGCACCAGGGGACAACACCAGAGGCTAGTTTGCCGCCTATTACACCAGATCTCCTTCAGGTACTGTGTGAACTTGGACTGCACTCCCATTGGCGCCGACGAAGCTGCCAGGCTCATTGTCCAGGGTATCGCCGTTCCCGACTCCGACCTCCAGGAATATGACGAAGCTGACGATGACCTGCGCGAAGGGCAGCCTCCCGTCGCTCCGGCAGACGAAACCGCAGTCTGGGCCCCTATGCTCGACCCCTGTCAGCGGTGCAATCCCCTAGGGCCGCGCTTATACGGCGCATCTGCGGGGCCGCCGGGCCGCATCGCGGCAGACAAGCACCGCGCGCCGGAGGGGAAATCCGGCGCCCCCCTATCACAACGAGAGCCACACGTAGTGGTGACAGGCTAGCAGTGCTCCAAACCGGCGACCCCAGAGCGGGCTGGATGCCCCCTGGGCGGGGCTGGTTCCCATGCCCCAGGACAGACAGGGACCCCAGTGCCCTCTGGACCAAAGCGCATTGCAGACTCTATGGCCAACGCACCCTCGTGCTCAGGGCCGGCAGGGATATTATATGGACGTTGGCGAGGAAATCACAGTCAGAGACTCCCCGCTCCCCGCCGCTGAGTCCGCCCAATGGCCCTATGAGCTCACGTTCGATGGGGGGGCGCGCCGAATCGGAGAAGAGGGCAAGGTCTCTGGTGCGGCGGCGGTTCTTTGGAAGCACGACCCACGCCGCGGCTACCCGCGCGTCGTCGCGGTCGTTGTGGTTGCCCTCCCAAGCTGCGACAACGCACAGACGGCCGAGGCCTCCGGGTGCAGAGCTGGCCTGGCCCTGCTCCCTCACGTCGAAGGCTCGCTCCGTGGCGTCAGACTGGTTGGCGAGAACCTGGCCGCCATCCGATACGGGGCCGGCACCAGACGCTATCGGCGGCTCCATCTGGCACAACAAATGGACTTCGCCCTCAGGCAAGCCAGTGAGTCGGGATGGGCCCTCACATGGCAGGCGGTGCGACGCCGGCTCAACAAAGCGGCCGACCGCCTTGCGACACTAGGGGTCTTTTGGGCCAGCGCCCTCAGGCACGCCGGTGATCATGCGGTCACCACCTGGGTCGTGTGGGAAGGTGCCCATCGCTCCCCTCCTCCTCTCTTCCACCGCCGCTGGAGTCGACCTCTGCGACTTGGACCAGGTCGCCCTGTTCGTTGACGCTCTCGAAAACCCTCCTCCTCCTCATCCCCCCCTGATCGCTCCCGGTCCGACATACTAAGGTCACGACAGCCCGCGGCCTTCAGCTGCGTCCCTGGGTTTCGACTAGACGCCCTGGGACCATGCCCAAGAACAACCAAGGCCCCACCCGACGTTGGCCCTCCTGTCTGCCGCACTGTGAGGACGGACCGCCATTCCGTTTGGGCACACGCGTCTTCCTTGCCCTGTTCTGCCCCTGGATGCGTTGGGTTTTCTTCAACGGCGGGTGGCGACATTGGTGCGAGATCTGCCAGGGGCCCGCGGATGACACGCAGAACATCCTAAGCGACAAGCGCTACGAGATGTCGCCAATGCGCTACGGCGACGGGTGGCCCGACCCAAATACCTTTGTCACCCCTGGGAACCTGTGGAGCAGGTGCACTGGATCGACCTGGGACTCAAGTCACCGTGTGCATATCGAGCGAAGGCCCTGGCCAGGCTGGAGGCCCGTCCAACCCTCGGTATCCCAAGACGGTGCACGCTCACTCCCTGATCTCGTGATCCCGGAAGACGCACTGCACGTGCCTACCACCTACCCTCTCTGGGGCGACGGTCCGACGTACAACTGCCCTGGAGGTACCAGATCCGATCCAGAGCAAGTGAGGTCGCACCTGATGGACACACGTGAGGCTACACGGACGGGCGTCAGACAGCCCGACGTCGGTGGTGGAACCAGAGCGCTAGCAAAATCGACCATGGGACCACCGCCTGCTGCGCCTGGGCATCCCACAGCCGCCTCGGATGGACCTCTACCTCCGCCCCCGCCGCCCCACCCTCCGCCCGCCTGGGACCAGCCCAACCAGCAGCGAAGGGCGATGCTGTCCAAGGAAGAAGATGCATCACCAGCAAGCCCGTCGGAGCAGCAGCTGGACGATTCGTTGGCACTCCAGGCGGCTGCCGACGTAGTCAGTCTCTACTCTGTGCCCCTGGACTCCCCGCTCTCCAGGGTCCACCCCAAGGCGGCGCTTGGGGACCTGCCTGAGGCCGTTCGGCTCCCCTCACAGTGGCCTTACTCTCTCCAGGATCGTGAACAGACACTCCGGAGGATCGCCTGGGTGGAAAGCCAGGCGTCGGTCGAGACAGTGGACAACTGGAAGACTCCACACGCGAAGACCTGGCCAGGAAAGGTAACTGCGCGCTCGGCGTCCGCGTCACTAGGATCGACGCCAAATCGGACCTGGGCGACCTCGACACCTTCCGGCTACGCAACGCGCTGGAACTTCCAGAGGGCAAGGAGCTCTACCTGCTGGAGTGGCCCTCTAAGTGCAAAGTGGCATCCAGGACCCAGGAGTGAGACAAGGAAGGGAAAGAAGTGTACATTTCTGTCACGGGCCCCACAGCCGACAACATTGCTGACGTCACGATCTGGTGGCCCCCCTCCCTGGGCGGTGCCATCCACCCAAGAGACGCCCAAGTGCTCGGCCTCAGCCCGTCCACCAGGTACCCTTCCGACAGGTGCATAGTGCTGTACAACAGTGGAAAGTGGGGACCTTTCCACGAAGACGAGACCAAGGCGAAACGCCCCCCAAACGACGACGTTCTTTGGTACGTACCAAGTGGACGAGTCCCCCTCTGACATCCAGTTCTGGCGCCAGTGTTGGGCTCTCGACCAGATCTACCACCTCCGACAGAACGCCGCGGATTTGTTCGCCCGCCCGCTGCCTCCCCTGACGTTCCTCTTAGCCTTCTTGCACGCCCCACGGGCCGACCGACTTGCGGCCGACGACCTGAGGCGCACCAGCACAGTGGGCTTAAACCTGAGGGCCAGGGCCGCCGTCACCCTGGACTGCGACGTTCCCGACGCTGACCACACTCAGGCGGTCCGATGCGGCCTTCTACAACAGGCACCGCCGCTTCCCTTGGGTTTGAAGGCTTTCTCCGACGATGAGATCCCGGACGCGACGGGTTTGGTCTTCCAGAGGGTGCGCCCCATTCTCAGTCTGGCTACCTTCCGCGACAGGGTGGACAAACACAAGCCAAACAGCGACGCGATCAGGGCCCTCCAGGCCACCTTACATCACCACGCCGTACTTGTGCACGGGCCCCCTGGGACAGGCAAGACCACCTTTTCTGTAGCTTGCCTGGACATGTGGGGATGCTGCCTACGCCCGGGACAAGCAGTGACGTTGGCAGCCGGTTCGAACACAGCGGTAGACCAACCAGCCCTGGCAATGGCCGAAGCACATCAGCAGCGCCGCCTCGATCCCGACACGGGGTTCCCTGGGAAGTTCGTGCGCCTGGCAAGGAAGGAGCGTGTCAACGAGGCACTCGTCGACCTGACACCTGAGGGCCACTACAAGAACGCCCACGGGGAGTTCCCGTTCCAGGACGGGGACAAGAGCCAGGACTTCAAGCCCTACAAGGCGAGCCTGCTACGAGATGCCAGGGTAATCATGTCCACACACGAGGCGGCCGAAGCCCTCGGACAGAAAGACAGTCCCCACATCGTCCTCCTGGTAATCGACGAGGCTGGGCAGGTCACGGAGCTTCACGCGCTCATGTCCATGGTAAACTTGATCAACAGCGGCGGAGCCCTGGTCTTGGTGGGCGACCCGAATCAGTTGCCCCCTACGGTTCTCTCCAAACTTGCCAACGACCTGGGACTCTGTGTTAGCATATTTGACAGGATGTTTCACGCACTCCGCGGCCAAGACACGGCTGTGGTCCACCTGTCGATCTGCTACCGCATGCATTCGCAGCTACTCGCCTTTCCGAACGCAGCCTACTACGGCAAAGGCATGACGACTGGCATCATGAACCCGCTCAGGAGCAGGCCCATCGTTGAAGGCATCCCATGGAGAGACATCACACCCTGGGAACCTGGACGACTGACTGAGCTGGCCACCCTCACCGGTTCCGACGAGGACGACCTTCGCGCAACCCTCAAGCAGTTAGACCCTCCGCAAAACGGAGACAAGCACCGGTTCCTGCTGGTCGACACACCCTCCTGGGAAGTAGCGTCTAACCTCCAGCCAGGCTATGCCATCCTCCCCGAGGCAGCGCAGGCCGTGGACATCGTGCGGGCACTCCTGCCCGAGCTCGAAAAAGGCACCACCGTCAGAATCGTTGTCGGCTAGCAGCTCCAGACGGCCATCCTCATGGATGGCTGGCCGCAGGGCCCCCGCCACCTCTGCGGTGTCCTGCGGAATTCCAAGGGTGGCAAGAAGGGGAAATCAGGCAAGGGGAAAGGCAGCGTTGCTCGCGACGGTCAAGACGCCCCCGGCCCTGGATCCGACCCCCAAGAGCACGCGGTGGACGATCACCGGTGGGAAACCGTCTTTCGGGAGGACCACAACGCCCATACAGCCATCGGCACTGCTTTCCCTGGACCCAGGCAGGTTGCGGGCAAGCACATGAAGAGTGGGGCTCTCAAGCTCACCACCATCGACTCCAGCCAGGGTGGTGAGGCGGACATCCTAATCGTACTGACCACGAGGAGCAACGGGAGTCACAATTGGGGTTTTGTCGACGACGCCAAACGCCTGAACGTGGCAATCAGTAGGGCCAAGCGGAACATCCTGATGTTGGGAGACGGGCGCATGTTCGCCAATGCCACTTGGTCCCAGCTGCGTGTGCTCTCCGAGTACGGGCGCTTGACCCGCCTCTGGGTTCGATTCGGGGGCGGCGCCCCCGCTGGCCACAGGAGATCCCTGGTCATCGACGAGAGCTTTGACCCGCTGCCCGCCCTCGCCACCTGGGCACCGCCCCCTGTCGCCTGGAGCTGCGATGCAAAGGGAGAGAAAGGGCAAAACGAGCTTGATGCTTCCAAAAAGAAAGCGCGCGACGCCCAGGCGAGCGGCTTCGCCGAGCGCTACAACACTCCCCTGGATGAGGACTTCGACTGGGGCTCCCTGGGTAAGCTCATCTCGGCCGGTCTCACCGAGATCCTCTCGACGCCTGCCTTCCACGTGCTCATTTATCTGGTGGCGGGACTACACCCGCACGAGTTCTCGCCGGCGGAAACACCGCGACAACCTGGCAAACTCGACCGCAAGGCTTGGTCGCACCTGGGCTTCCTGTTCGACATGTCCCTGGGTCTAGACGCGACCAATCTAGTCTACAACATGCTCTGGGCAGCCATTGTGTGGACGCTCGGCCTTGGCACTCCCTGGGATGACGCGAACTACGCCATCCACGACGACTCCCTTCCACCGGTGCCGCACGTCAAAGGAAGGCGTGTAACACCCTGTGGGCGGCGCCAGTGCACCCCCAAGGGGCTCTTCCGACAGGTCCCCCAGGCGTGGAGCGCAGCAACCAAGGATTGCTGCAGACACAGGAAACACCCTGGAATGGCTGGCCTACAGGAGATCCTCAGTGGCGCTTTCGACGACCCGAAGTGGGACCAGCTCCGGAAGGAGATTATAGACCCAGATGGCCTCCCCATAGAATCCTGCAAGGCCCGGTCGCTCTTGGTCGTCATGATGCTAATGCTCCGCGAGCCACGCGTGTTCCTGTGGCCGTTCTCTCACGCAGAGCAGGCTGGGGATGTCATCGAAGCCATCCTGGGTTTCTGTGTCCCTTGGCAAGAAGCGCACCGAGGGTTTCGGCACGACTTCGCAAGAACCTGGGGACTCACGCTAGACGACCTAGCCGACCTCCACGGCCGCATCGAGGCAATCCTGCCCCACATCTCCAAGCTCGTCGCGGTGGCGCACCACCGCCCGGAGGCGCAGTCAGCTGGCTGCCCGCAGACCTGGAGTGAAATGGACAGACAGGACTCTCAGATGAAGGCGCCGATGCTCGTCCTCGAACAGATCGTCCCAGCCGCCTCCCTGGCTCCCCTGGGTACGCACCGCTGCTCGGTGCGCGCGGTTCACGTCGCGCTTGCGTGTTCCGACGCCTCCCTGGGTGACGACGATCGGCTCGCCGGGCTCGCCTACATCGGCGGCGGATTCGCATTATCCAACACCGACTTCAACGCCCCCTTGCCGTCCACCCCCGCCCCAGGCACCAGGCAGGACCCTCCGCGCATCCCCGACGACAGGCTGACACCCGAGCAGAAGAATGGCAGGTTCAAGTGCGACAGGTGCGATAAGGACCAGCTACGCTCCACAGATGGCACGTGGATCTCCGACGACACGCGCCTGATGGTAGCACAGAACAGGCCCCAGGCCTACCTCAACGGTGCGAGCATGGGATGGCACTGCGAGACCTGCTGGATCCGACACCTGGAGGAACAGGGCATCCCAGCACCAACCGGCGCAACAATCGCGGACAAGGTCAAGGAGCACGAGCAGCAGAGGACGGGTGCCGCAAGCGACGAAAAGGCGGACGCCCTCCCCTCCCTGGGGCACCTCCCACTTGGCTTTGGATGCAGCCCCCAGGCGGACACGAGGTCGCTGTCGGATCTCATCATGACGCCGACTGGCATGCAGATCCCTGCGCGCGCCAACACCACCCTTCCCATCCTACGGGTCAGAGATGATCGGTTCGGCCTCAAAGCTGCGCAGAGCAAAATCTACTCCGCACGGTGCGACACATGCCCCCCAGGGGCTCCGCTCCTCGTCTGGAACACAAGAGCCCCTCCCCTGGGCTGCTTCATGTGGAAGCCTGCGGAGGGGGTAGGGGTTCCCGAGCAGGCCGGGCTGCCCCCCATCGAGAGGCGAGCCATAGCCTGGTGGGAGCGCAACTGGAACGCCACCTGGTGCTGCCGACGGTGCCTGGTCCCCGTATGGAACATCGGTCCTGCTACCCTGGACCACATCCTTGATAGGGACTTCAGAGCGCTGTACCCAGCCGAGGGACCTGTCCTCCCGACGCTCAACAGCCAGATAGGAGCGGAGGTGCCGGTGGACATATTCAGTTCTCTCCCATGGATAGGCGCTGACGCCAAGGCACAAGATCGCTTCGCCAAGGCTGGATCGGCAAACCTCCCTGGGTCTAGCGCCACGGGTGGAGCGGCCCCCGCTGCCGAGCGAGCCCCCAGGTCGCTAGCACAGCACATGGAGCTCCTGCCAGAGCTGCCAGTCCCGCAGGGCCCGCTCCTGGACAACAGAGACGTCAACAACCCCACGCTGAGCCCAGACGACCCCAGGAGCGGACCGGGCAGCGGAGACGTGTCTGTACAGCGACTCCTGGTAACCTACCTCCGGGACTTCCACCCTGGGCTGGACTACACTTGGCGACAGTTCTGTCTCAGTAACCGCGACAGCAGCATCCCAGAGCCTAGGAGCGAAGAAGCCTCCTGGCCGGGCGGACGTTTGACGGAGTTTCTCAGGGCGGCGTACGTCGAATGCATCCCGAAGGATTGTGCCCCGCTCAACCAGCCCTGGGAAGGCAAACGGCTGGCCGCTGCACGGGTCGTCCCCCACCTCACCAACGGCGAGAAACATAGGGAGTCCTTGGAGAAGCACGCCTCGATCCTCGCCCCGGCGAGTGGCCTCAGCCCTGTCAGACACGAAATGGGCACACTGACGAGTTTCCTACTCAGCCTCAGCGCCGACGCCCTGGCCTCGGCGACCGTCACTTCCCTGGCCGAGTCGCACGTGCAGACCATGAGTAAGGACAGACCTAACACCCCTACGGCGGCCGACGCAGACAAACCCCTGGGTACGAGAGACGACGACACGCGTCTTGGCAACATGGACTTGCCCGACCACGCTGCCAAGGACGAGGGCGGTGAAGACGAGATCCCTCCTATGGAAAATGTGGATTCACCCGACTTTGGACACCCCCGCGAGTCTCCTCCTCCTGTATCCTGTTCGGGCTCGGCCACGGAGGTCGACGACGACGGCCCTGGCGACAAGGCGCCTCAGCGGAGCCCAACGGCAGACAGCCTGGAACCCAGCTCTGACCGCGACCCGATAGCTGCCTGGGGTGGCCCTGCCAGCACCGACCAACATGCCGGTGAAGCCAGGGGGCCAGATCACGACGAAGTCGCCCCCGACAGGGGCGACGCGCAGAGTCGTCGTCCCCCACTGCACAACCCACAGGTTCCTGGCCATAGGCTTACATACCCTCGTTCAGCGGAGCGACACACACTCAACCTGCTGACCGACTCACATGGGGCCCCATGCACGAGGCCTGGCTGGGCACCGTGGACTTGGAGCGCCGCGGAGAGCCACCCGCCAAACGCCTCACCAGACACCAAATGGAGTTGGGTGGAGTATTCTGCGCTCTGTGGACCGCCTACACGCAAGGCATTCGGCCCCCTGGATCCAGGGAACCCAAGCCAGACCCGAGGCTGCACGCGGACGCGACCATCAACGTGTTTTTGGATGACTGGAAGGGCTGCGGAGACAACGCCTACTTGATGGACAGGAGGTTCGACTTCCGCATCGATTGGGCAAAAGTGCGGGCCGAGCACCTGCGTCGCACACGGCCCGACGGCACGGGCAAGGGCAACCACCAGCAGAGCAGCTGGCGCGACCGAGCGACGAGCTCCTGGGACGCCTGGGGCACCTGGCAGAGTGACTGGAGCGCTGACTGGCACGACGGCAGTTGGCAGACGGGAGGCAAGCGTGGTGGAGGCAGGCCTGACGAACGTGGTGAAAAGAGGCAGCGATGGGGAGACTGACCTCCCTTCCCACCCATCCCGCCACCTAGAGGGACAGATATTTCGACCTTGCTACACACTGTGAGCGGCCTTCAGCTGCCTCCCGTTCTCTCTCAAACCGTGTGGCAGCCTTGCTGCCTCCCACCCTGGTTCACACACTTCCTGCCTTTGGACCCAAGTGTGTCGACCAGCAATACCATCTGCATCGCAGCGCGGGGGGGTGCAGCGTGCAGACCCTAGTTGGCCCCTGGCCCCGCTGTAGTTGTTCTCGCCTGTGGCCCGAGTGGTCCCGTGCCCGGCTATGCTGCTTCGGGACCGACCGAGGTGCACTCCCGAGACGCGCTTATAATCCTTCTGTACCAAACAGCGGCCTTCGGCTGCTCCTTCGACGACAGACCCGCTTGGCGGCATCCCGCCGCCCCCCCCCCTGGTACGCGCACTTCCTGCCTTAGGACCCAAGTGTGTGTGTGTGTGTGTGTGTGTGTGTGTGTGTGTGTGTGTGTGTGTGTGTGTGTGTTTGTGTGTGTGTGTGCGTGTGTGTGTGTGTGTGTGCGTGTGCCAGCAATACCGTCCTCATTGCAATCGCGTGCTGCGTGTGGCCATAGTGGCCCCTGGCCCCGCTGTAGCTGTTTTCACCCTGCCAGGTTCGGCCTGGCCCGCAGCTCTGAGACCGACGCTGTGGTGGTTTTCGCCCCGTCATGCTCAGATCTGCTCTTCTACTCCCTGGGCTTCCCAAGTTACTGCGGCCTTCAGCCGTGCGTCTCTACCCTCCCTGGGAGCGACCCTGGGCTCGGACCCATCGTCCTTGGGTCTCGCGGTGTTCAGACAGTCCTTTGACGTGGGTCGCCCCGCCGTGTTGGCGGAATGCCCACCTGGTCCGCTTGCGCCGTCCTCTGACTGGGTCGCTGACGTGCTCCCATACATTGCTGCTTACCGCGGTTGGCCGTGTTGTGCCACCCTGTGGATAGTGATGCACCGCTCCTGCGTGTGACGGGCGCTCTGTCTTCTCCCCATCGTCGCTCCCACGCGCAACCTGGTTGTGCGACCACTCCCTGGGACTCTGTGACCTTGAAGGACTTTCTGCTGTGGGTATACGGCAGCGTCGTCTTCTACGAGCGCTCTTCTCTTACCTGGCGCTGCGTGGGTTGAGAGGCGCTGGTTGTCACTTAGTCGTTTCCTGGTACACGCCCACTCCCGATTGACCGTGTGTCCCTCGCCAGGTTGGGTGCATGTGTACTTCTGCACTGCGGCACACCATATTTCTGGTCTCCTGCGTGCAGGCGCATCCCTCAGCAGTTGTTCCGAGGTTGCCCCAGTTGTCTATGACCTCTGGTCCACTCTGTCAGCCGTCGCGTGCGTTTTCTGAAGCTGCGACGGTTCGCTGGCGCTGTCAGAAATTCCCCTCCTTGCTGGACGACGTCAGCTACGCCTTCAGTCCGCTCATACCCGACAGACACCCTGGGCTGACACCTTCTTGCACGGAGACTGGTTCCCACCACCATGCGATTGTCTGTCCGACACGATCCATGGCTGGGGATGTGCGGCGCGCCATTTTGGCTGCGTCCGCCTTGCTTCCTGGGTGACTGACCCCTCAGACTCCCTGGGTTGCAGCTTGCACTGCCGCCTGGCCTCTCAGACGCCCTGGGTTGCTGCTTGCACCGCCGCCTGATCCGCGGCCCCCGCGCGCGCCCGGGTAATTCGTCACGGCCGCAGCCCGACCGTGACCCTTCGCCGCCGGCGCTTCCGCCTGCGGCTGTAAAAAAAAATAACCCCACCAGCCCATCCAGAAACGATGCCCAGAGGAAGTGCCTCGATCAGGGAAGTGGGCAGCACACAAAGGAAGGGTACCCCAGTGGAGGCCGGCTGGAGCGTCTTAGGGGCCTCTCGGCGGTCCCTGACGCCTCTTAGAGCGTCTTGGGTGTTTTGGAGAGCTTCTTGGGGCCTCTTGGGGGTCTCTTGGGGGCCTCTTGGATGCCTCTGGGGCGCCTCCTGGGGCCTCCTGGGGCCTCATGGGCGCGTCGGGGCCCTCTTGAAGCGCTCTTGGGAGCCTTCAGAGCGCTCTTGGAGCCCTCTTGGGCCATCTTGGAATCATCTTGAAGCCTCGGATGACCATCGGAAGCGAAAAGGCGAGAAAGCCCAAAATGCTGATTTTCCGAAGGTTTTGGAAAGATGTTGGCCTCTTCGGGGCCTCCTGGGGGAGCTCTTTGGCAACTTGGAGCCGTCCTGAAGCGGTCTTGGGGCCTCTTGGAGCATCGTGGGAGCCATCTTGAGGCATCTTGGGATATCTTGAGCCATCTTGGAGGTCATCTTGGGCTCTCCCAGGCGCTCTTGGAGTCATGTGAAGCAGTGCCACCCCCCCCAGGAGGCCCAAATGTGGCCAAAACCTTAGTAAAATCAGTGATTTGGGCATTCTCGCCGAGGCCTCTTGGAGCGTCTTGGGTGCCTCTGGGGGGTCTCTTGGGGCCTCGTGGGGGTCTCTTGGGAGCCTCTTGGGGGCATCCTGGGGGCCTCTTGGGAGCTTCTTGGGGCCACATGGGACCATCTTGGGGCCATCTCGGGGCCTCTTGGGGCATCCTGGGGGCCTCTTGCGGCCATCGTGGAGGAAATCGATGAAAGAAGAGGGGAGCTCTAATTAGCGCTGCCCCCTCAGAAGGCCAAAATGGGGCCAAAACCATAGTAAAAACAATGATTTTGGTTTCCTCGCCGAGGCCGTTTTGGACGCTCTGACCGCTCCCCGCCCCTCCTGTCCAGGTCAGTGGGGAGGGGGTAGGGGGAGGGGTAAACCCCTCCCCGAAGGGGAAGAGGGAGGGGTGGAAGAGGAAACGCCCTAAACCACCGACGCCCAGAGGGCTGGTGGGATTGGGCAGCATGGGCGGCTGCGCATCCAACGGCGCAATCGTGCTGCTGCTGAAACCCGAAGAAGGGACCACGAGGCACCCAAGTCCAGCCGCCTCCGCAGAGATATCCTCTCTCGTGTTCTTCAGGCCCCAGCTGGTGGCAGTGTCAGGATGATCCTCGATGCCATCGTGGAGATCTTTTTCCGGCGGAAGACCGGTTCAACAGACGACCGCTTCAACAGGGACTGGTTCAACAGACGACCGGTTCAACAGGGACTGGTTCGACCGGTTCAGCAAGGGCCCGGTTCAGAGAAGTCTGGTTTAACAGGGCCGGTTTTACAGAATTAGTCCACAGGGTCGGTTTCGCAGGACCGATTCCACAGTCCAGGTTCCCTTCCTACCTCCCTCATTCCTCCTTCCCTCATCTTTCATTCCTCATTCCTCCCTCATCCTCCCTCGAGAAGTGGTACTGGGGACGCGGTCTCTGGGGAAAAGGTTCCCGGGAGGAGTGTGCATATAGGAGTCGGGTACAGGCACGAGGGACGGATCCGGGCAAGCGGTTCTGGGGAAGCGGCTCCCGGGAAGCGACTCCGCGAGGAAGCGGTTCCGGAGAAACGGTTCCGGGGAAACGGTTCCGGGGAAACGGTCTTTTGGGGAAGAGGTCTTTGCAGATGGGGAAGAGGTCTCCGTGGAAACGGCCCTCCAGGGAGACAGTCCGGAGCACTGGTTCCAGTGAAGCTGTGCCTGGGGGCACGGTCTTGCATCTCTCCCCCGGAGCCGTTGTGGCTCGAGGGGGTCTGGGGTGATGGGCCTGTTTTCCACCACCACAACCACCATACGTTGGAGGGGGGAAGGAGGAGGGGGAGGAGAAGAAGAAGGAGGAGGAGGAGGAGGAGGAGGAGGACGTGGAAAACGGGCCCCTCATGGGGGGCCAGCTCCGAGCGGCTCCGCGGCCCGCGCCCGATGGGCGCCCGGCAGTCCCGCGGGCCCGGCGGCGCGCGGCTGCGGCAGCAGGCGGCGCCAGCGTGCTGCGCGCACGTGCCGGCGACCGCGCCCGCCCTGCGCTGCTGCGGCCGTGTCGTGGCGGACGCCAACCGCGGGACGGTGAGCTTCGACTGGCCTGCGACACGGGTGCGCTTCGCCACGTCGGCGCGGCGTGTCTGGTTGCGCATGGACGGCGGCCGCAACCACTTCAACGTCCTCGTGGACGGCGAGTCGGCGGGGGTGCTGAGGACTGGGAAGGGCGTCCGTGACTACCTGCTGGAGGTTTTCGAGGAGGAGGCGCTCGTCACGAGCCCGGCCCGCGTGGTGGAGCTCCAGAAGCGCACCGAGGCTTATGATGTTCCAACCTGCTTCAGCCTTGTTCACCAGGTTGAACCTCGAGCACCAGGAAAATACCGGAATTGGAGGGTTTTCACGTGTCGGGCCCTCGCAGGCGATACTCGTTCGACACTGTTTCGATACTTTTTCTGGGCGCTCGAAATTCATTTGGGGATGCGTTCCTAAAGTAGTTACGATGGGAACAACATGAACCGAGGCCAACATCGGCACCCCGTGCGGCTCCCTGGCCGGGCTGGGCACCAGGCCCGTGGTGGTCCATGGCCTGCTGCTGGAGGAGGGGCCAGCGGCCCTGAGGGAGCCGCCGCCCCGCGCGGGCCCCGCGCGGAGGCTCGAGTTCCTCGGCGACTCCGAGACCGCGGGGTTCGGGAACCTCGGGCCCAGCGTTAAGTCAGGCATTTCGCTCTACAGGAGGAAGACTCAAAAACAAGTGGCACGTGTGCCATGGCTCTTGCACAAAAAGGAAGGGGGAGGAGGAGGATGTGGAGGAGGAGGGGGGGGGGGGAGAGGATGCCAGACATCGCAGAAGGAGTGAACAAAACAGGGCCGCAAGAGGGGCTCCAGAGGGCGAGCGCGAGGAGACTCCAAGGGCCGTCCCCCGCAAGATGGCTTCAAAGACCTTCGACGGGTTCCCAGGAAGCCTCCAACTGACGCCCGAGAAGCCTACAGAGGGTTCCAAGGGGAGGCCTCCAGGGTCCAAGGAGGGCTGGAAGAAATTACTGAGCGGACTCAGCTGCTGGGGGCTCGCGGTGCAAAGTGCGCGGCGGCCTTGTGTTGCGAACGCTTGTCCAAGGCAGTCGCTTTGCACGCAGAGTCTGTCGGGTGTATTCTCGGGGCCGGCTATGCGCCACTTGAATGGGGGCCTCCCCCACAGACCAGACTTTCGGCCCGGGGCGGCGGCGGCGACGACGACGGCGACGACGGCGGCGGCGTCGGCGGCGACGGCGGCGACGGCATCGGCGGCGTCGCGGGAAGAGAGAGGGAACGGGTAGGGAGGGCGAAAGGGGCAGGGCTGAGCGGGGGTGGTGAGAGGGCCGGCGACGGCGGCGACGGCGTCGGCGGCGGCGCGGGAGGTAAGAGGGCACGGGCAGGGAGGGCGAAAGGGGGAGAACTGAGGGGGAGGTCGGCGGCGACGGCGTCGCTGCCGACCTGGACGTTGGCGATGCGGACCAGGGCGGTGGTGCCCGGTGCCATCGCGTAACGGCTGAGGCGGGGGGGCAAGGCAGTCGTCGCGCCCTTGCACTCCTTGGCGCCGTCTCCCAAGCACTGGGGCCGCGGGGCACTGGACGGGCGCTGGAACCGCGGGGGCGCTGAGACGGTGTCCGGGAAGGGGCGGCGCAGGGAGGGGCTGCGGCGCCGAAATAAAGTGGGCGGGGCGGAGGGGGCGCTGGGCGAGCGCTGGAGCCGTGGGGGGCGCTGAGACGTGTGGGGGAGGGGGCGGAGGATGGGGGGGGGTTGTCGGGGCGGAGGGGGCACTGGGCGGGCGCTCGAGCCGCGGGGGAGCGCTCAGAGCGGGGGGGGGAGGCGGCGGGGCGC
>CAUYUJ010014949.1:1040000-1182491 GCA_963575745.1 Prorocentrum cordatum | reverse complement strand
GACGGCGCGGGGGAGGGGGCGGAGCGGGGGGGGGTGCGGTGCCGAAGTGAAGTAGTCGAGGCGGAGGGGGCACTGGGCGGGCGCTGGAGCCGCGGGGGGGCGCTGAGACGGCGCGGGGGAGGGGGCGGAGCGGGGGGGGGGTGCGGTGCCGAAATAAAGTGGTCAGGGCGGAGGGGGCACTGGGCGGGCGCTGGAGCCGCGGGAGGGCGCTGAGACGGAGGGGGCGCATGATGATGATGATGATGATGATGATGATGATGATGATGATGATGATGATGATGATGATGATGATGATGATGATGGTGATTATGATGGTGATGATGGTGAGGATGATGGTGATGATGATGATGACGATGATGATGATGAAGGGGGGGGGTGCGGTGCCGAAATAAAGTGGTCGGAGCGCTAGACACCCTGTGCAAGAGAATAACCCCAAAAAGTAGTCGGGGACGATTTTGGGGAATTTTTTGAATATGTGTGAATATTAGTTGGGTGTTTTTCCTCTCGTCCAAAATCCGCCTGTAGGGGGACACGCCCGACCTAAGCCCAGCGAGCCGCCCGGCAGCGCGGCCTGGCGCCACGTTCTCCACATGGACCCCGCGGACCAGGACGCCAACCGCGCCTGGCCCGCCCTCGTGGCGCAGGCGCTGGGCGCCGAGTGCCACGTCATCGCCTGGAGCGGGGCCGGCGTGCTGTGGAACTGCCCGGGCTGCTGCAGCGCCGACGGCAGTTTCCAGGTGCTGCTGCCGCGCCTGCTGGGCGGCGACCCCTCGACGGCCGCGACCCCGGAGAACGGGCTGCTGCGGGGCTGGGAGCCGGACGCCGTGGTCGTGTACATCGGCGGCAACGACTGGTACTCGCTGTCGGAGGGCCGGCACGAGGAGCTCGGGCGGGCCTGCGGCGCGCTGCTGGGCCAGCTGCGGGCGCTGCGGCCGTCCGCGGCGGTGATGGTCCTCCTCGCCGCCCCGAGCTCGTTCTGCTCCTGCATCTCCACCCTCGAAGAGCAGGCGTTGAGTCGGGCGTGTCCCTCCACAGGGGGAATCTTCAAACATAGTACACAACAAATGCTCTGGGAACGAGTTTGTTCTAGCATTTTTGATCATTTTGAAATAATTCTGGCTATTTCAAATTGGTCGTCCAAAGCCCCCCTGTAGGAGGACATGCCCGACCTAGAGCAGGCGCTTTTCGCCGCCGATATGGACCGCTGCTGGCGCCGGGGCGCGGAGCTCGCGGGGCACCCTGGGGTGTCCCTGCACGAGGTCGCGCCGAGGCCGGCGATCGACGTGGCCGATCGCGCGGACTGGGGGCAGGCCACGGCTCATTTCGGTTCCTCCGACTCGATTCCATTGGAGTTCGATGGTTTTCGATTCCGATTCGATTCGACTTGGGATTCCGCCGATTCGCCTTTTCCCGACTCGGCTGCCGAATTTCGCCGATCCGATTCGTTTCGATCGCCGAAACGACTTATCGATTCGGTTCTGGGCTCGCCTGCGGCAGGCGGCACACTGGTCGGTGCAGGGCCACCAGAAGTGGGCCGACGCCGTGGCGCCGCTGGTGGCCGGGCGCATGGGCTGGGCGGGCGGCGGCCGTGCGGCGGCCCAGTGCCAGCAGTGAGGCTGGCTGGCGCGGCTGGGCCGAGCGCGCGGGCCTCCACAGACGGCCTCCTCGACGACGACGACGACGACGACGACGACGACGACGACGACGACGACGGCGACGACGGCAGCGGCGGCGGCGGCGGCGGCGGCAGTGTCGGCGACGGCGGCGTCGATGACCACGGCGGCGGCGGTGACGACGCGCCCGTCCGCGGCGGAGCGCCACTCTGTGTCGCCCGCGGGCGTCTCGTGGAGCTCCTGTGGACCGAAAGACGGGGAGACTGCACCAGGGAGAAGAGGACGAGGGAAGACTAAAGGCGCCAAGAGGCTGCCTGACGGCATCGGGGCCTCTGCGACGAGTCCCGCGCCGCGGGCCCCGCGTCGCGCGCCCGCCCCGCAGGAGCGCTTCAAGGAGGTCGCCCAGCACTTCAAGGAGGGCGGGGCCCGGGGCATCCCGGGTCGGTGCTGTCGCACGCCGAGGGGAGTGGCCGAGCATTCCCGGCGACATTGCTTTCGAATGCGATGTGGTGCCCGGCCGCGCCTCCGACGGGTCGGCCACGCCCGAGTGGGACGGGGCGGCCACGTCCGAGGCGGGCTGGGCGGCCACGCCCGAGACCGACGGGGCGGCCACGCCCGAGTCCGACGGGTCGGCCACGCCCGAGACCGACGGGTCGGCCACGCCCAAGTCGGACGGGGCGGCCACGCCCGAGGCGGGCGAGGCGGACGGACGCTCGCAGGGGGCACCGCCAGGCCTTGGACTCTCCTTTGCGCTCGGCTCGGATGCCCCCCCCCCCCCCAGAGGTCGGAGCAGAGAGCCTTCTGCGGATTATTCCAGAGGCGAGGAAGAGGAGGAGGAGGAGGAGGAGGAGGAGGAGGCGGAGGAGGAGGAGGAGGAGGAGGAGGAGGAGAAAAGAGCATGGCCGCGTGAGAACGCGGCCATGCCTTCGACTTTGACTCTCCTGCTCTCGCAGCCCGCCCGCCCTCTGGCCGTCGCGCTGCAGGCTGTAGCCGGAAAGGACCCCGATGAGGGTCGAGGGTCGAGGGTCGGGGGTCGGGGGTCGAGGGTCGAGGGTTGGGGATCGAGGGTCGAGAATTGATTATCGAGGGTCGTGGTTCGACGGGCCTGCACCAGTCGGGGTGGATACATGCTGGAAGCAGCGAGAAGCAGTCCCGCAGGTGTGTTGCGTATTGCTCCCCACGCTCCATGTTTCTTCAGGCCATCGCCGATTGGACTCGGGTATGCCGTGTCATGCGTTGATCGACGGCTGGGAATATCCTTTGATCGTCTGTCCATCACCAGTACCGCGGATCAGTCATGAGTTGTTTCTTGTATTTGTCTTTGCTACTTCGAGGAATTGCCAGAGGGCCCCCCAAGGGCCCCGAAATCGGCTCCACATTGCCCCACTAAGGCACGAGTGATGCCCAACAGGCGCCAACAATAGCCGCAAAGGTTTCTGAGATGGGCCACTTGATTGGCGTGAAGGTCCCGACGGGGGCACAGGATGGCGCTCAGATAGCCCGAGTGCGGGCGTTCCCGCGGTGGGCCCGACCCCGTCCGGATTCGACTACCTCTAGACTGCGCTGGGTGAGGTTGGCCCCCGATGTGGGTCCCAAGTTGGTCCATGCGCGTCGACCAAACGAAACCAGTAACACATGCTGAGAAGGCCGCGGCGCCCGAGATATCCTCCAGAGCCTCCGTATCTCAGAGATCCTCGATTTATCCTGACCCGATGTTATCCTCGTCCCGGTTCGTCATAGCTTGGTGGATACGTAATGGGATCCGCGCGGGGTTGCGAAGGGGATATCAGGGGCAGCGTTCGGGGGGGGACGGGCTCAGGGGGGGATGCATCGACCCCTATGCGCTGGATTGCCCATCTCGTGATGTATCGCCGATTCCAGGTCGATCCCCCCCCCTCAGTCCCCCCCTTGTCGTTGCCCTTGAGGATAGGGAATTACCTGTGGGTGCCAAGGTGGGCTATCCCTCGCCGAACCTGGCCTAGAAGTGGTCCAGGGAGTTAACTGTCTGGGCATCTAAACACAAAACATGGACTAAAGGTAATCTTCGGAAGCTCCACGCGGATTTCTGGTATCGGCGCTGGGCCCCCTGGCGGCGCCTACGCTGCCATCCATCGCTCCGCGCGCCAGGGAGGGGGTCCAGCGCCGATCCAAGAAGTTTGCGCGAAGTTCCGACAACATATGTTTATGCAGTGTTTGTTGCTCTTGCATTTACTGACACTGAAGCCAGCATAAACTGGTTGCAACTGCGGCAGACCACATGTTTCTTTCCATTATTGCAGCGTTTATCCCCGTCAGATGACGGGGGCAGTCGCGCTTTTCTGGAATAGCGTGGCCAGTTATTTATTCCTCGCTGCGCTGTTCCTCGCGCAACTCTCGAAAGCTCCTGACTGACCAGGTTTTCTCCCGCTGCTGGGCGATGCGCTTGCGTTGTGCAATCCAGGGCAAAGCAGAGTCGGCGAGTGCTCCGTATCTCACTCGTCCGCAGCGTGCATGCCTGTCAGCTCTTTGGGTCTGCATCAGGCGATGTTAGGCCTTAGTGCGGACGTACCCGCCAGAAGCGTTGTACATTCCAGTCTTGTGAAGCCTCACATCGGTGGCCCACCCACTGGATCTCTTTTGGCCAACGGCGATCATTTCTGCTTGCTTGAAATGGCGCGGATGCCGAGGTTGTGGGCGCACCCTTGTTTCCGTGTTTTCTTGTGCTCTTGAGTTGTTTTCGAAGAGAGCGTTTAGGATCTACATATTTTGGATGTGGTGCGTCCTTTCCTGTGGACGTACGGTTGTTGTTATGCTGGGGCGGCGTTTCAGATTGGCATTGTTATATATTGTCGCGTGTTCGGTGTATGCTGGTGAGTTCCAAGATGCTCGTTCCTGTTGTTCGCGCCGCGCATAGTGTTTCCCTGCCCGGAGTAGTAGCAGTATGGTAGTGTGGCAATATTTTGGAGTTGTTCACGCTTGGGATCTCGTATGTTGTCTGAAACGTGCCACGTCTTGCAGCGCGCCTGCCTTGCCGCCATACCAGAGCCAAGGCCTTCTGGGCTCTCAGACGCATTAAGCCGAGCCCCAGACGCGGGTCTGATGGTGCGCTGATGCAGAACATGTTGATGTTTCATGCCAGCAGGCAATTGTACCCTCGATAAGACAGCCGCGCGACTGGGCACCCGATTCAGTTGTGGCGTTGGGCCTGCGGAACGTCCGCGATTCGTCAGATCGTTCAGGCAACCCATGCTCTTCAGCTCGGGCCCTGGGGAAAGACTGGCAAGTCCTGCGGTACGAATGCTGTGCACCTCCGCAGTGCTGAGGGACTCGTGGTGATAGTCTGCTGATCGATGCTGGGCCTATGCTAGGCTTCTGTGCGCGGCACGATGTCCGTCTTGCCAAGGTTGTTCTTGCCTGTCCGGAGGGACGGCAGGGAGGAGGGGGGGTGCGGGAAAGGAGAGGGCGGTGAGGAGGGCAGGGGGGAAGGGGATAGGGGCAAAGAGGGGAGGGGAGGGAAGCGGGGAGGAGGGGGAAGCAGAGGAAGCCGTGGACTAGCGAGCCAGACGAGTGGCCTCCGCGTGAGGACGGGAAGGGAGGGTGGTGCTTAGGGGAGGGGGAATATTGGGAGGGGGGAGCGGAGTCGAGGGGCGCTGGCTCGGAGGCGGCGATCGGGGGCAGATCGTCCAGGGCGGTGTTGCACATGCAGTCGCCCAGCAGCCTCGTCGAGCACGTGGGCGATCGGAGCCTCTGGATACCCAAAGGTCCGGCGTCGCGTTGGCGTTCACGATTCGGACCCCTGTGGTCTGGACCCCTGTCGCCGGGACCAGTGTTCGCTGATCCCGAGCGGTCGGTTGGCTGTCCCGGGGTCCAAGGAGGGCCCGCAGGCCCCATAGGAGCCGAAAATGGCTCCTGTGGTCCGTGTTTTGTTCACGTTGCGAGGGGGTCTGGACCTTAGTGGGCCCTGGAAACGACAGGGCCGTTTTTTACCGGATCCGTTTTGCCGTTTTTGTTGCCGGTTCCGACGCCGTTTTTTTACCGGTTCCGTCGCCGTTCTTTTACGGGTTCCCGCTCTGGTTCCAATCCTGGAGCCGTTTTTGTTGCCGTTTCCGGTCGCCGTTTTTTTGCCGTTTCCATGTTCAAGGGACATTTTGCCGGAAACGGTGAAAAAACGTCCCTGCCGTTTCCGGGGCCCTCTCAGGTCTGGACATATTTGCAGAGCCCCGCCTCCTCCTCCTCCTCCTCCTCCTCCTCCTCCTCCTCCCCCTGTCCCCCCTGTGCTGGGGTGGGAGGGCGGGTGGGTGGGGAGCGGGCAGGGGAAGGGGAAGGGGCGGAAGAGGGAGGCCCAGCCGAGAGCGGGACAGGGGAGGACCCGGGGAGAGAGTGGGCGGGGGCCCAGACCCCACCGCATGGTGGAAGCATCACGGCCAGAGATGTCTGAACGTTTTCCTGCCTCCGGGGGCCCTTGCCGGAGTCCGGGACCGTCAAGCAAAAGCGTTCGGGGTGAGAAGGTGGTCCCCAGGCAGAGGCCCAGACATCTTTGGGGAGCCACGTTGCGAAGCACGAGGCGAGAGAGAGGGAGTGGGGGATCGAGCCCCGACCCGCGAGAGTCCAGGAGCTTGTGAGTCTCGGCCCATCTAAGGGGCCGCCCGGGGGACTCCGCCAAGGACCTCCCGAGGCCTTCAGGGAGTAATTAACGGGAGGGTGGGTGAGAGAGGAAGAGGGAGGGGAGGGGAGGGGAGGCAAGTTAGGTGCGCAAGCGTCTTATCTGACGTCCTACCCCTCCCCCCCATCCCTTACCATGGCGTAGATCTCCTCTCTATTCGCGCAGTCGGATGGTAGCATGGCGTAGCGTTACATGGTATAGCATTGGGTTGAAGATCAACGCGTAGCTTGACATAGCATGGCGTGGCACTGCGCAGTCAAGCGCTGCATATGATAGCATTGCAGCTGAAGGTATGCCATCGCACAGCGGAACACACCATTGCATTGGATTGCATGCCATGGCATGGTACTGGAAATGAGGCCAGCGCTGCAGCGGGAGCACGATTCGGAACGAGCAGAAGCGCGGAAATGAGGTCAGCGTTGCAGCGGGAGCACGATTCGGAACGAGCAGAAGCCCGAAAATGAGGCCAGCGCTGCAGCGGGAGCAAAATTTTCAAGGACCGGGAAGAGACGGATGTGGAACAAACGTATGAAAGACCAATTCGCCGGACATCCTGTGTGTAAAAAACACTACGCGGAGGGGGGCCGAACATCTTCCAGGCAGAGTCAGGGGAGAGAGGAGAGTAGTCTTCAGAGTGTGTAATTGACGAGAGGGGAGGGGAGGGGAGGACGAGAGAGGGGGGGTGGGGTGCACGAGGGGGGGAGGAGACGGGGGTGGGGAGGCAGTAAGGGGTGCACGAGAGGGTGGGCGAGAGGAGGGGAAGGCGGCGAGGACGGCGGCGCTTCCTGGAGGGGAGGCCAACATACTCGACTTCCTGAAGGTCATCGAGGGCTCTGCGGCGGGGGCCTCGGGAGCCGAGGGGGCCGTCCCCCCGAGGCGGGGGTTTCTCCAGTTGCGCTGCCGCGCAAGTCCGTCACCGAGCTCGGGCGGGCGGGGTCCGTGGCGGGGGCCTCGGAAGCCGCGGGGGCGTTCCCCGGAGGCGGGGGGCTATGCTGAGCACCCCGCCATTGTTGAGGTCCCCTTTTCTCTTACGCTCTAGGTTTGGACTCTCTTCTGCTCTTCCTCGGCCTCCTCCTTGGCCTTCGGCTGCCATTCTCGCTCCAGGGGGGATTTTGTTTGGGGGCGCGGCCTCATATCTCCCTGGCCAGTTGTCTCGCCAGGTCTCTGTATCCGCTCACGTTATGACGCTTCCTGGAGTCACTGGTGGCCTGTCCGCTACATGTACATTGCAATTGCGGACACGAGTGCGGGGGCCAGGGGCAGGGTGGGTCGTGGGTGGGTCGCGTATGAGTCTCTGGTGGGTCGCGGGGTGGGTCGCGTGGGGAACAACGACCACGACAACATTACAAATCATTTCGAGACTGTTCGCTCTTATTTTCTCGCTTGTCATTCAACATGTATACCCATACCCTCGGTACTTACACTCGTCGTCTTCGATCGTACCCCCCTGGGGGCATACCTTCATTACCTGCCACGTGTAGTTGGCGCAGTCCCTAAAACAGGGGATGGCAGGGATGAGGAAATATCAGGCGGGAGCCGTTGCTGCAATCCGGGGGCAATGGGCCCAGTCTGACGCGCAAGGCACTCCCTTGTTAAATCCATGGCTCGAGCCCCGAAATTTGCACTTGAATTGAAAAACACGGGAAGGGCGGTCAAAACGAATTGATCTTGCATAGTGCGGTTTCAACGACCATTTGACTACTGTTCGTGCTAAACCCTGGATTCCCGCCGTCTCCGTCTTTGCTTGTACCACCCTTTGGGAGTTTTCCTTCTTGACGTGCCACGTCTAGTTGGCGCAGCCCCCCCAGACGAGGGAAAGAAGGGAGGAGGGACAGGGGCGAGGGAGAAGGATGGATGGAGCACGAGAGGAATCAGCAGGAAGGGGGTTAAGGGCAGGAGAACAAGCGGCAGAACCAGACAGGCGGGTCGAGCGGGCGGACCCTATCGGGCGGGGCGGGCGGGCGGGCCCAGACGGCCGGGTCGAACGGGCGGGTCTTCGAAGCGTAATTGTTGCATGAATCGTGAGGAAGTCTCAAGCGATAGCGCGATCCGCATTGAAATCCTGAGCAGCCCCAGAGCGAGAGCATGATTCCTGAGCAGCCAGGGCGCGGCGTTGGAATACATCGCGAACAAGTCCCACGCGAGAGCGCGACTCCTGCATACATTGTGAGGAAGTCCTGCGCGAAAGCGCGATTTTGAATACAGGGTGAGGGAGGCCAGCGGGAGCCATTGTTGTTGTTGTTGTTGTTGTTGCTGCTGCTGTTGTTGTTGTTGTTGTCGTCGATGTTGCTGTTGCGGTTGCTGTTGCTGTTGCTGCTGTTGTTGGTGTTGTTGGTGCTGCTGTTGTTGTTGTGAGCCGGGCGAGGGCCAGGGGTCCAGTCTGAGGCGCAAGACTTCTCCTTGTCATCGCCCTGGCGAGGGACCCAACCATATGCGGTCAGTGATGAATGCCGCGTTGTGGGAATTTCTTTCGGTAGAGCTCCTCACGGGGCCATGAGGCGTGTGAGGGGTGTGCCGACATGGGCGCGGGGACGCACGTGGCCCACATTCGAACGGTGCCACTGGGGCCTTCGGTGGAGCTCCCTATTGGGCCAGGAGGCGTGTGATGGGCGTGTCGAAACGGGCGTGACGCCCACATGCGACCGGTGACTCTGGGGCCTTCGGTAGAGCCCCTTGGGGGGGTCACGAAAATGCGGATTGCGCCGAGACGGGCGGGACGCCCACATGCGAACGGTTTTCCTGGGGCCTTCGGTGGAGCTCCATGTGGGGCCACGAGGCGTGTGAGGGGCGCACCGACATGCACGTGACGCCCACATGCGAACAGTGTCTCCTGTGGCTTGCGGTAACGCCCCCTTTGCTCTAATGCCGTTGGTGGAGCTCCCTATGGGGCCACGAAGCGTGCGGCGCCCACGTGCGAATTGTGCAACTGGCCCTTCGGTGGACCTCCGCGTGGGGCCACTGAACGTGTGCACGGTGTTCCGACACGGTTGGCATGCGGAGGGCATAGGAAGGGATGGGACGAGGGGAGGACAAGGAATAGGAGGAGGAGGAGGAGGAGGAGGAGGGGGAGGAGGAGGAGGAGGAGGAGGAGGAGGAGGAGGAGGAGGAGGAGGAGGGGGGGATGGAGGAGGAGGAGGAGGGGGAGGAGGAGGGGAGGAGGAGGAGGAGGAGGAGGAGGAGGAGGAGGAGGAGGGGAGAGAGGAGGCGGAGGGGAGAGGGAGGAGGAGGGGGGGGACGCGGAGCGCTGTCTCTTCAAAACAAGGGCTCCACACCACAGGCTGGTTGAGCAAAAAAACTTGGTGCCCCGGCTACCACGAGAGACTGGCAGGAAAATATGGCCAGGAAGCGTAAGGCGAGAGCGCGCGTCCTGAGCAAGCTCTGAGCATTTCCAGAGCGAGCACGCGATGCCAGGGCGCCGTGAAAACGATTCGTGGACTCGTGAAAAAATTTGTAATAACGCCTCAGGCAAGAACCGATTCTTGGATACGTTGCAAGACAGCCTGTAGCGAAAACCAGATGGTTCGATACCGACTGCAGAGACATATCCGTCGTGAGCCGTTGGTGTTGTCGTCGTCGTTTGTTACTGATTCCCCTCCCTTGGTGACCATTGTAGGTTTTCAAGTGTAAAATGGTTCCCGCGGGGCTCGCACCATGTTTTTTTTTTCCAACCATCCTGTGGTGTTGGGTCCTCGTTTTGAAGAGACGGTGCCCCGCGTCTCCTCTCCTCTCCTTCCTTCCTCCTCCTCCGCCTCCTCCCTCCTCCCTCCTCCCACCCCTCACACGTTTCGTGGCCCCATAGGGAGCTCCACCGAAGGCCCCAGTGGCCGCGTCCACATGGCGGCGCCGCACCCATTTCGGCACACCCCTCACACGTTTCGTGGCCCCATAGGGAGCTCCACCGAAGGCCCCAGTCGCCGCGTCCACATGGCGGCGCCGCACCCATTTCGGCACACCCCTCACACGTTTCGTGGCCCCATAGGGAGCTCCACCGAAGGCCCCAGTGGGTGCGTCCGCATGGCGGCGCCGCACCAATTTCGGCACACCCCTCACACGTTTCGTGGCCCCATAGGGAGCTCCACCGAAGGCCCCAGTGGCTGCGTTCGCATGGCGGCCCCACCCATTTCGGCACACCCCTCACACGTTTCGTGGCCCCATAGGGAGCTCCACCGAAGGCCCCAGTGGCCGCGTCCACATGGCGGCGCCCACCCATTTTCGGCACACCCCTCACACGTTTCGTGGCCCCATAGGGAGCTCCACCGAAGGCCCCAGTGGCTGCGTTCGCATGGCGGCGCCGCACCCATTCCGGCACACCCCTCACACGTTTCGTGGCCCCATAGGGAGCTCCACCGAAGGCCCCAGTGGCTGCGTTGGCATGGCGGCGCCGCACCCATTTCGGCACACCCCTCACACGCTTCGTGGCCCCATAGGGAGCTCCACCGAAGGCCCCAGTGCCCGCGCCCGCATGCGTCAGCCACACCCATTTCGGCACACCCCTCAAACGCTTCGTGGCCCCATAGGGAGCTCCACCGAAGGCCCCAGTGCCCGCGCCCGCATGCGTCAGCCACACCCATTTCGTCAACTCCCTCACACGTTTCGTGGCCCCATAGGGAGCTCCACCGAAGGCCCCAGTGCTGCGTTGGCATGGCGGCGCCGCACGGTTCGCACACCCCTCACATTCGTGTTTCGTGGCCCCATAGGGAGCTCCACCGAAGGCCCCAGTGGCTGCGTTCGCATGGCGGCGCCGCACCCATTTCGGCACACCCCTCACACGTTTCGTGGCCCCATAGGGAGCTCCACCGAAGGCCCCAGTGGCTGCGTTCGCATGGCGGCGCCGCACCATTTCGGCACACCCCTCACACGCTTCGTGGCCCATAGGGAGCTCCACCGAAGCCCAGTGGCTGCGTTCGCATGGCGGCGCCGCACCCATTTCGGCACACCCCTCACACGTTTCGTGGCCCCATAGGGAGCTCCACCGAAGGCCCCAGTCCCTCACACGCTTCGTGGCCCCATAGGGAGCTCCACCGAAGGCCTCAGTGGCTGCGTTCGCATGGCGGCGCCGCACCCATTCCGGCATACCCCTCACACGTTTCGTGGCCCCATAGGGAGCTCCACCGAAGGCCCCAGTGGCCGCGTCCACATGGCGGCGCCGCACCAATTTCGGCACACCCCTTCTTCGTGGCCCCATAGGGAGCTCCACCGAAGGCCCCAGTGGCTGCGTTCGCATGGCGGCGCCGCACCCATTTCGGCACACCCCTCACACGCTTCGTGGCCCCATACATAGGGAGCTCCACCGAAGGCCCCAGTGCTACCGCCCTCATGCGTACCGTACGCCCAGGACAGCGTTTCGTGGCACGCCTTTCGTGGCCCCATAAGGAGCCCCACCGAAAGCGGCACCCACAAAGCGTTATTCACAATTGCATATGGTTGGGTCCTTCGCCAGGAGAATTCAAGGAAAAGCGAAGTGTCACCACAGTGGGCTGTTGGCTTCCAATTTACAACAACAGCAACAACAACGGTTCCCGTCTGATCCTTCCCCACAAATTATTCCCAACTCGCGCTCTCGCGCGGGACTTCCTCTCAAGGTATGCAGGAATCGAGCTCTCGCGTGGGACTTCCTTTCAATGTGTTCAGACGCCGCGCCCTCGACATTCAGGAATCAAGCTTCCGCTTTGGATGTTTCACGATTTACTTGGCCATCACGCTATCGCTGGAGACTTCCGCACGACGCACGCAGGACGCACGCTTCATCAACTCGCCTGTTCGACCTGGCCGCATGGGCCTGCGTTCCCGACCTGTCCGTTGGGGTCTACCCGCCCGATTTTGCCGCGT
Organism: Prorocentrum cordatum; assembly: GCA_963575745.1. Taxonomy (NCBI): domain Eukaryota; class Dinophyceae; order Prorocentrales; family Prorocentraceae; genus Prorocentrum; species Prorocentrum cordatum. The sequence continues at coordinate 1,170,407 of CAUYUJ010014949.1, read as the reverse complement.
GGTTCTTAGCCCTTGCCACTCTCTCTCGTGCTATATCCTCCTCCGCCCCCCTTGCAGTGCAGAAGAGAGGAAGCTACAGTGCAGATGAGAAGAAGATACACCCAAGGGGTCCGATCAAACACGAATTGGGCGGCTATCGAGGGTTAGGGGTATACGTGCCAAATGGCACACGAACGGGACAGAGCGAACAGTCTTAACATGATTGTTTTTGATGGTGGTAATGTGGTTGTCGCTGTGGTGGTTGTCGTCGTTAATGTTGTCGTTGATGTTGGTGTTATTGTGTGGTGTCGTTGCTGCTGTTGGTACTGTTAGTAGTGTTGTCGCTGTTGCTGCTGTTGTTGGTGTTGGTGATGTTGTCGTCGTCGTCGTCGTTGTGTGCTGTTGGTGTGGTGGTTGTTGTTGCTGGTTTTGTTGTTTTAGTTGTCAATGTTGTTGCTGCGGTTAAAGTCTTATGCCTAAAGAATGAATGTGGTCGAACCCCCTCCCAGTAACCATTGCAGGTTTCAGTTGAGATGATGTTTTTCTGGGATTGGCACCCTGTTGTTTGCAAAGGAAAGTGGGGTGCCACCAAACTATGTTGTGGGCCTCCAATTAAAAACACCAACAGCAACGGCTCCCGGCTGAGGCTTCCCCACAACTCATTTCAATCGCGATCTCGCGCAGGATTTCCTCGTAATGTATGCAAGCACCGCGCTATCGCGTGGGACTTCCTCGCAATATACTCAAACACCGCGCCCTCGACATTCAGGAACTACGCTCTGTTTGTGCATGTCCCACGACCTATTTGGGAATCGCGCTTTCGCTCGAGATGTCTTCGCGACTCATGCAGGACGCACGCTTCAGCAACCCGCCTGCTCGACCAGGTCGCCAGGGCCCGCCGTCCCGACCTTTTTGTCATTGTAAGGTCTACGCGCCTTATGAGCCCGTCTGGGTCTGCCACGTGTTTTCTGCTCCTGGCCCCAGCGCCCTGCTAATCTATATCGTGTTCCATCATCCCCCGCCCCCCCGTCAGTCCTCCACTCCCTTGTCTGAGGGGCTGCACTGGTCACACAGGGCAGGTAAGGAAGATATGCGCCCAGGGGGGGTACGATCGAAGACGAGGAGGGCAGATATCGAGGGTTTTTGATATGCGTGTTGAGTGGCACTCGTGCAGATATGAGGGGGCAGTGTTAAATGGATTGGTGTTGCTGAGTTTTCATTTCTAAAGAATAATTAGTGTTGATCCGCCCTCGGGTGACCGTTGCATGTTCCAATTAAAATGCTCTTTCCAGGGCTCGCACCTTGTTTTTCTGTCCAGGGGACAGTCTGTTCCGCAAACTGAGCCCCTGGCCCCCAGTTTACAGCAACAGCGGCCCCCGCTTGATACTTCCTCACAAGTTATTCCCCAGTCGCTTCAATTTATCAGGAGTCGCGCTCTCGCGTGGACTGCTTCGCAATTGGTTCAAACGCCGCGCCTTCAACACTCAGGAATTACCCTCTCGAATTACGCTCTCGCTGTGGAGTTCCAGCGACCTACTTGGGAATCGCGCTGTCGCTCGAGATGTCGTCTTGATCCATGCAGGACGCACGCTTCAGGAACCCGGCTGCTCGACCAGGTCGCCAGGGCCCGCCTGCCGACCTGGTCGTTGGGGTCTGCCCGCCCGACCAGTCCATCCAGTTATGCCACGTGTCTTCTGCTCCTAGCCCCTCCCCGCCTGCTATTCTCTCTCGTGTTCCACCCTTCTCCCACCCTTTTCATCGGTCCTCTCCTCCTCTGTTCTGGGGGCTGCACCGCTGCACCGAGTACACGTGGCAGGAACGGCAGAGATGTCCCCCCAACGGTGTACAACCGAAAACGAAGGGGGCGGGTATCGAGGGTTTGTGATAGACGTGTAGACCAGCCCGCGAGCAGGTAAGAGCGAACAGTCTCAAAATGATTGTTATTGTCGTCGTCGTCGTTGTTGTGGTTGTGCTGTTGTTATTGTTGAACATTATTACTTCTAAAGAATAATTATTGTTGGGACCCCTGGTGCACGGCCCCCTCGCCGCGCCTAGGCCGCAGCCATGTTTTCATCATTTTCGTGAGGAAGTCTCTGGCAAAACGGGTTGGTCCGGATCCGGTTGTTTTGTTACGGGCGGTTTTCCCTTGCAAAAAATAAGGCAAAGTGGACATTTCTTGTTCTAACATAACCAAACTTCAAGAATCCCTTGCAAAAAATAAGGTAAAGTGGACATTCGCGCGCGCAAGACGAAATCCTTCCAAAACCTTAGTGTTCGTAGCGATTTTAACATAAAAACATCAAAAAACCAATGGTTTTTCAACAAAAAAATGTCAAAATTTCATCCCGCGCGCTCTTGCGGATTCGTAGGAAACCCAACACTTTTTAAACATTTCTGTCAAACGGGCTTTTGCGAGCAACTTTTTCACGTGCTTCGAACTTCTCCAACAACGGTTGCGCACCTGCCAGGGCTTCTAGCGTCAGGAACGTTACCACCAAAAACCAGTACAGGTGTCCAGTGTTGGAACAGGGGGAAAAGTCGTATACTAAGCTAGCGTCCAGAAAATGTTACCACAACAAGTCACTGTACCCATGCGCCAGTGTAGTAGCCACGGTCGTCCGCAGGCCACGAAGTGAAGTGTCCGAACGTCATAGGGCGGGAAGCTGGGTGTGGGTGGTGGCGAAGAGTCGTTTGGAAATGTGGTAGAGCTTGAACCGCCCCCCCCACAAAGTGGGGGTATTGGCGGGCGTCGTATGAAAACCCTGGCACTGGTGAGAACGGAGTGTCCCCACGTGCTAGTAGTTGCTGCTGTTGTTGTCGTTGTTGTTGTTCTTGTCGTCGCTGTTGCTGACGTTGTTGTTGTTGTTGTCCAAGGACCAACAATGAACAACCCAGCCTGATGCGCAAACATACCCATAGTAAAAAAAAACAGGGTACGAGCCTGCGGAGGGAAATTCCACTTGTCAAATCGATCGTACTCTGGAAGGGGATGATCAACAACCGTTGTTCTGTAGAAGTGGAAATGCAACGGCCAATGAGCAGAATCCGGCCACGAAATTCCATTACACCCACGCACCCATAGATGGTGTAAGACGAGTCGGCCCCCACATGATGACAGAATCACCGACTGGAGAATAGTCTTTCGGGGGGGGGGCGGTGGACATCGATATGCTTCGGCCTCCTGGGGCCCACATATCCACCGATTTGTAGGGTCCCGGGACATCGGGTCCCCATGCGGTGGATTTGGACAAGTCTCCCTCGCAGTTGCCCAATCCGCGACGCGACTCCGTAAACGCAGCCTTTTCTGAGCCTTGTCGTTTCATCCTTCTCCTCCTTCTTTGCGTTCCCTTCTGCTTCTCCTCCGTCCCGCCTGCCCAAGCCTCCCACCAGCGCGTCAGTCGTCGTTCGCCTGATTATCCCCTCCCCTCCCCCCGTCGCCAGGAGGCACAGTCTGCCCAGGCCCGGGCATGTGCGGGCGGCAAGCCGGCACGCCTGCAAGAGCAGGTGCTCTGGCTCACTTGCAAAAAAACTGCGTCGGAGGAGAGAGCCAGGGCCCGCTCTCCTCGACCGATGCATCGAATCCTCCTGTGTCGGCGTCACGCATACATTGATGTCTCGTGAACTGCGCATTCATGAGTATCACAGTTGCCTCGATACGCCCTTTGGTCAGCCAACGCACGTCCAGTGTTCAAGACTTCCGTGTCAATACGTTGCGTCTTGGCTCCACGTATTTGACCACGTTTTGGCGAACGTATCGTGTCGGATGGGCAGCTGAGATGAGTATTTGTTTGATGGGTTCCCGGCTGATTCTTTTTGTGGCGTAGCAGGCGCAGAACCAAGGTATGCTGCGTGCCCAGGCTCGCCTCCGATGCGCATCCAGTATGGATGCGCGTATCCAGGGCATCGCATGTGGCTGGCCATGAGGCACCGTTGGGGTGACCTCTTTTCTTTAGATCTACATCGCCCGAAATAACAACACACACCATAAGGCAATGCGAATTCCTCCTCTCTGGTCGGTCGACCCCGGTCGCATCACTCGATCCCCCTCCTTCCTACGACCGTCGCCGAAAGCAAAAGCGGATACTCACTACATAAATTGGAGCAGTGTTTCCAGAATGTATTTTTGCATGCAGTTGATGTGGAAGCAGGTTGATTTCGAATACTTCCAGAGGCTGGGTAGCTCAGTTCCTCGCCGACAGTTTCCCGAAGGATTTGGTGATGACTGCCGACAGTTTAAGAATACCTCCGGCAATCCCCAGAAATAGTCGGACCTCCCCTCTCTCCGCCTCATCCTCCCCTCCTTCTCCTCATCCTTCCTTTTCGGCCGCCAATTCTGACGAGAACGAAGGCGGTCGGCGGCGACGACGGCGGCGCCGGCGACGGTGGTGATGACGACCACGACGACGACGACGACGACGACATCGACGTCGTCCCGGCGCTCTGAAGGCCTCGGGAGGCCCACGAATGGCCCAAACTGTCGAACACCTCGATCGTCTGAAGGCGGCGGCGACGGCGGCGACGCGTTGGCGGCGCCGAGGTCAAGGACATCGTCGAGAAGATTGTGAAACACCGCGGCCCCGAGAGGACACCAGCCCGACGCCCCAGGGATCAGGGGGGAACCAGACGAGAGAAGAGGGAGGACCACAGGCTACAAAGGTCTTGCCTCCTTGTCCTTTTGCTCCTCCTTTTCCACTTCCTGCCTTCCTCCTCCTCGCCCTGCTTCTACTTTTTCTCCTCCTGTTCCTCCTCCTCCTCGTCTTCTCCCTGCTCCTCCTCCTCCTCCTCGTCCTTTCCCTCGTCTTCCCAGCGCTGCCTTTCCGGTTCTCAGCTACGCGCCGCTTCGAGCAAGAACGCGCGTAAACATGGTCTGCATTCATTTTGATTGCTACACGCGGCAGCTGCAGCTGGCTAACAGCTCATAACGTACATGATTGCCGCTCTTTTGCTCACATTCTTGAATGATCCGCATACAGCACAATGACAATCGGATTGCATGGGTTTGGAGCTAACGCATCTGTGAACGAACCGCATCGTACCACAACTGTGTTTGTTCGGACAGCTACCGTAGCAGTGTGGGCATCAGCATCTTTCAGTAATGCGCGCGCTGTGTGTGCCTTCCTGCTTCGTTCCCGTTGGCCGCATACATGCAGTCCACGCATTCGCACGCCACCACTTTGATTGCAAGGACCGGGTTTTCAGGATTCAGTTTAGATTGCATTATACGTCTTGTTGCGTGGTGGCATGGTGCTATCCACCGAAGCTGTCCGAGAGAAAGGCCAAGCCCAATTACTGGTCCTCTCTTGGAGAAGGTGAATGAGGGGGCATCACAATCGATTGGTGAGTCCCCGCAGTCGGCCATTCGGCGGCAGCACCCATCGCTACTGATGTTAAAGATGGTATGATAATCATGAAGAGGGAGGGGCAGTGCCAGAATGCTGGTAGACACCGGTGGAGCTTGGAAGCACACAGGGGCGACACCTCTGGGAAGCCAGGCTTCGACCGAAAGGCCGGGTGGAGGAGCATGCCAATCTTTCGACCACCTCATCGGAAGGCATTGCCCACGCGTTTTTCGACGCGGACGGCGATCCCAACACGATTGACCGATCATGTTTTTTTTGCTTGTCTGTCTGTCCCTCTCATATGGAAAACACATTCACATGGCCTACTGCAGACGTCAGGCGGTCGACTGCGGCAAATACCTGTGCCGCAGCATCGTGGCCACATTCCCGTGTTCGTCAGAGCAAGGCTGGAGTTCGCAGAGTTTGAAAAGTCTTCCCCCGCGAATTGTCGGGTTCCGAATTGTGACGAATATGGCGCTGCCAAGTGGGGCGCAGACAGGTTGGCGCAGGCCGCTGCTGGACCAAGCGAGCGACGCACATTCGATGCAGATGCGGAGGGAGACTTGCATCTTTGAGCATAGATGTGCTGGCATCTGAAAACGCAAGTTCTCTTCTGGAGCAGCTGGATGACTTGCTGAGAGAGAGAAGGGTCGGGAGATATTCGAACTTCTCGCACTTGCGGACCAAGATCAAGACAATAAGGAGCGTCTACCTCTATTGGCCTTGCGCGGGGGTCTCAGATAACGTCTCACGTCGCTCGAGGAGCGCCGTGCCCATCTGATGGGGCTGACCAGGAAACGCGCCAAGGAATGAAAGCGCGCGCGCGCGCGAGAAAGGCGCGAAAAGCTCGCGGGGGAGATATATGACGCGTGGCGGAAGCGCAATCTGGCTGAGGCGAACCGACTAAGCCTGCGCCTGGCAGGTGGACCCCGTGAAAGTGGCAAGCGGGTTCGGGGCCGCGCGCAATCTAGGCGCCCTGCCCTCGCGGCGAGGCCGTCGTCGCCGCCGGCGCGAGCGACGTCGGCGTCGCCGACGCCGTCGGCGGCGAGGCGTAGGCGTCGACGTCGTCGTCGTCGTCGTCGTCGTCGCGGAGACGTCGCCGTCGTCGTTCGACGTCGTCGTTGACGTCGTCGTTGTCGTTTGGAGCCTGCTTGTACTCGATTGGCTTACTTGCAGGTGTACGCGGCACCTTCGCCCCCCCCCTCGCGGCGCGCGGTCGACGAATCCGTCGAGGGCGCGGCGCGAGGCTCGGCGCCGATGCGACGCCGCCGGCGATATACGTTGGCTCGCGCAGGCGCCCCCGCGGAGGGCGGCCCCCCAGCTGAGGGCGGGCTGCTGCCGGAACCGGAGGTTGAGCTATTAACTTTCCCAGCGGGGGTCCTCTCAAAGGGGCCCCCGAGACCCCATCCCCTCAACTCACCCATTGTCTTGTCGACTCACTCTCCTTTCTCCCTCCACTCGGAGCGTGGCTGTTGACGCAGATGTTCTTGAGCGATGCGTTAGCCCGGGGCTGCGGCGCGCTCCGAGCGTCGAAGAAGACTTCATGGCAGGAGCCGCAGCTTCCGGAGCTGCGCGCGGATGTCTCGGGGCCGCGCAGGGGCCTCCCGGGGGGCGCCGCCGGCGCGCCTTCCCCGTCGCGCCCCGCGCGGCGCGCCGCGGGGGGGGGGCACTGCGCGGGCCCGAGAACTGCCGCGCGGCGTGCCGGAGGTTGATGTTCACTGCGTTTTGTGTTTCTTCTTCTTCTTCTTCTTCTTCTTCTTCTTACTGGGGGCCTTTTCTTCGCGCCGTCGCTCGCGTTCATTGCGTTTTTGACGAGCGAACAAGTCCCACCCATACCCATAGGAGGGTCGAAAGGAGGGGGACTGGCTATGGGCACGGGTGCGAGTTGTCGGGCCCCGGGGGAAGCTCGCGTTCGCGCGGGGGGGCCCATCCGACAACGCGCACCCATAGCCTCCTCCGTCCCCCCCATGGGTATGGGTGCGTGTTGTTCGACCATCAGTTTTGTGTTTCTTTTTCTTCTTCCTCTTTTTCTTCTTACTGGGGGCCTTCTCTTCGCGCCGCCGTCCGCGCGCGCGCTGCGCCTCGCGGCGGGCGGCCGCGCGTCGGAGCGGCGCGGAGCGGATGGATGCCTGGGGGCCGGGCCCCGCTGCCGAGTGGGAGTTTTTGAGTCCCGGGAGGGCTCGCTCGGGACTTGCCGGGTTTGCCGACGACGCGCGAAAGGGGCCCGCGCTGGGGCCCCCTTCCTCCGCGCACCTGGCCAGCCACAGTCCGAGGCAGAATGGCGAGCTGCGCTGCGCTCGGCTCGCCGGGGTCGGCTCCGAGAGAAAACCGAAAGAGAACGCTGCCATTTGTTTCGGCGCCGCCTTCTGCGAAGCGCTAGGTCGGGCCTGTCCCCCTACATGGGGGATCTAGACGTGAAATAAAACAATGCCCCAAAACGATCCCAACTTGCAAAACACACCGTCAAACAAAAGCCCCCGGATTATTTGTTTGATGTTTTTTTGTTTTTGCTATATCTGGGGCGAATTGCATCTACCGTCGGAAATCTTTTTGTAGGGGGACAGGCCCGATTTAAGCGAAGCGTAGAGTGGCCAACGTGCTCGGAGGGGCGGGGCGCGGGGTCGGCCCGTCCGTTCGGCGCGCGGGCTCGCGGCCCCTTCCCCCCCCCGCAGCCGTTGGGCAGCGGGCCCGGGTGGCGAAGGCAGCGCGCGCCCGCGCGGCGCGGCGCCGGCAGCAAGCCAACGCCCCATCCGAATCAGAGGCGCAGTGAATGAGGCCCTTTCGGCGCTGGAATTCGCCCCGCCCAGCCGGAGCGAGCGCGCCGCGCTCCAGCCCGCGGGGGCCGGCTTTTATTCGCGGGGCGAAGGGGGGCAGAGGGAGCCGGGGGAAAGGCGCGCCTCGCTCGAGAGCTGGCCCCCCTGGCAGATGCTCGAACGCTGGGGGGTTACTTTCTTCTGCCGCGAGCTTCGTTCGGAGGCCTGGACATTGGCACCAACACCAACACAGGGGTTTGCCTCCGCAGGAGGAAGATGATCGTAGATTTCGGTGTCGGTGGTAATATTTCGGTCACCTTGGAAGCCAAATATTACCACCATCGCTGAAATCGGGATCTTCTGCCCTCGGTGGAGGCGCACCACGGATATTGGCGTTGGTGTCAACCTCCAGGCCTGCGATTCGTGTCAGAAGGCATGAGTAGCATTGGCAGGTTTTGTGTCTTCCCGAATGCCAGGCAGGCGGCCGCCGCGCGGCTCGGGGAATTTCCCGGGGGGCGGTTGTTCGAGGGCAGCCCCCGGCCAGGCCTGGTGCAAACGCTTGGGCGCCGAGGCTTCTCGCGGACGTTGAGCAGCTGATTCTTGCGTCCAGGGAAGCAGCCGAACTGCGGCAGGGCGCGCTCTGCCCGGCGGCGTTCTTTTCGCGGCCGAATGGTCTACCATCGGAGAGAGGAAGAGGAGAGAGAGAGAGAGAGAGGTGACTATTCTCCGCGGCGCCTGCCTCGCTGTGAGTCTTGCCCCTCTTGGAACATGCCCCTTGCCAGGTTCCCCTGAGACCGAGGTGTCGGGGGCCCTTGTCACTGGGCGAATGGGCGCTTGCCCCAGGGAAGATGAAGCGGGCCCGCGCGGAGGCACATTGAGTTACAGGTCTGGTCTAGCTAGTCGACAACGCATTATACCTATTAGTGTTTGACTTTCACATGCTTGCGTGCCGAAAAACCCACGCGTTGCACTTGAGTTGTTTGTTTGTGAAAAATGCACGCCAGGCGGCCTCCAAGCGCTTGGAATCATATGCTCTGATGATGACCCTCTGGAATTTGACCCCCTGGTGGGGGCCTGATAATTTTAAGCAACTATATTATAATATCTTAAAAAATCATTATAATACGAGAGGGGCAGCACAACGCGCACACTTCAGCACAATAAATCCTCCTTGGCTCCTCCATCCTCTCTGCTGTTGCTCTGCTGTTGCCCTGTCTGCTGCTGCTCTGCTGCTGCTCTGCTGCCGCTGTTGTTGTTACGATGTTTTCGCTTGCTAACTGATACTGGAACCCATGCCTTTTAGGCATCAGATGGCCACGGCGCCCCAGGGCCCGAGGCATCGGATGGCTATGGCGCCACGGAGTCTTAGGCATTAGATGGCCAACCCTGCTGGGCGAGGAGGAGGGGCAGGAGGAGGAGGAGGAGGAGGAGGAGGAGGAGGAGGAGGAGCGCGAGGGGAAGAAGGGGGAGGAAGGAGGACCATGAGGAAGAGGAGGAGGGAATCCCGCCGAGCTCAAGGATGGGGGCTCCGGGAGGAGCCATGGGGACCTGGACCTCAGGAGGAATGCCAGGGGGAGGGGGCCAAGGGCTTTTCCATTTGGGTTTGGGTCCAAGCTTGCCAGCCTGGGCCCTACGGGCCCAGGGCCCAGGGCGCAGGGGCTGGGGCCATGCGGGTCCCAAAGAAGGCAAGTCGGCTGGCAGGGCCCCCTCCTCTCCCTCCTCAGTCGCGCTGCCCCCCCCCTCTCCCCCTGCCCCTCCAGCCCCTGCCCTCCACCCCCTTCCCCTGCCCCCTGCCCCTTCCCCTGCCCCTCCCCCCCCTCCCCCCGCCCCGTCCGTGTACCGCTCGCTAATTATAATAGGTTTTTAGTATATTATAATTGGTTTTTAGTATATTATAATGTTTGCGGGGATTTCTGGGATGTCTCGCGCCAGATTCCCCGGAAACATTTGACCCCCAGGGGCGGTGTTGTAAGACATCAGGGAGCCGCGCCGGAAGAATTCGACCCCCTCCCCGTTCGAGACATCCGCGCCGCCGGAAAACCTTGACCCCCTGATCTTGGCCGCCGGAAAAATATGGCCCTTCCGTTTTTCGAGCGTGAGCGTTAGCGGACCCCGTTGGATACAGTGTATCTATCACATGGAAGGCTCAAAACCTTAGCAAAAGCAATGATTCGGAGCCCATATAACCACTCAAAACTCGAACGGGAGCGCTATTTTAAATATCCTGGACCCCTCTGCTGCTATGCTGCTGCTCTGCTGCTGCTCTGCTGCTGCTGCTGCTTTGCTGCTGCTACTGCTGTTGCTCTCTGCTGCTGGTGCGTTCTGCTGCTGTTACTGCTTTGCTGCTGCTCTGCGTCTGCGCTCTGCTGCTGCTCTGCTGCTCTGCGCTCTGCTGCTGCTCTGCGCTCTGCTGCTGCTCTGCTGCTGCTCTGCTGTTGCTCTGCTGCTGCTGCTCTGCTGGCGCTGTGCTCTGCTGCAGTTGCTGCTGCTGCTCCTCCTGCTCCTGCTCCTCCTCGTCCTCCTCGTCCCCCTCGTCCTCCTCGTCCTCGTCCTCGTCGTCCTCCTCGTCCTCCTCCTCTTCGTCCTCCTCCTCCTCCTCCTCCTCGCCCTCCTTGTGAAGCCGAAGCCGGAGTCATTCTAATTATAGATGATTGAAGCCGAAAAGTTATAATATGCTAAAAAGGTATTATAAGTATAGATGATTGAAGCAAAAGAGTTATAATATGCTAATAAGGTATTATGATATGCTAAACAACAAAATGGTACAATATGCAAAAAAGGTATTATAATATGACAAATTCAGGGGGTCAAAATCCAGAGGGTCATCATCAGAGCATATGATGGAATGAGCGTTTTACTGGGCGGACGTTGTCTGCGAAACGCAGCGCCGACCCTCGCGCGACCCCGGGCATCAGAAGTCTTGTCCTGCACAACGTGCGGGTCAACGGCGCAAAGTGCTCAGGGATGTAATCGACGCGTTCGTTCCCACGTCGCGCGCGCTCCAGCTCGCAGACGCGGGCGCGGGCCAGTTCGGATCGCAGGAGATGTCCCGCGGGTCAGGGCGCCCAGCCGAAGACTGTGCGGCGGCAGGGCGGGGGCCTCGTCTCAATCGGGCCATTGGAACAGGGAAAGGCGACGGAGACTTTCTCGCGAAGGTCGCCAGCGCCGCGGTGCAGAGCAGCGCCTGCTCGCGCGCCGTAGACCTTCCCGGCGACGCTCGGGCGCTGCCCGGCGATGGCCGGCCCAACGGCCAACGAGCTTCACGCTGGCGCGATGGAGGCGTTGCGCGGGCGGAAGATGCGCGAGTGGATGCGGATCTCAGATGCTCTGGCCCCCCGTTCATCGCGACGTTCTTCCTGGCCGCGCGGGCCGCGGTGAGAGCGGCGCCCCCCGCTGCGCCGACTGCGGCGACGGAGTTCTGCAACGCTCGCGCGAAGGGCCGGGGACCTCCGCACATGTCGTAGAAGATTGGGGGGGAAGCCGCGCCTCAGGAGGGTCCTCGCTGGCAAATCGCCCTCCCTCCCTCCCTCCCTCCCTCCCCAAGAGGAGGGGGAGCAGGAGGAGGAGGAGGAGGAGGAGGAAGATGAGGAGGAGGAGGAGGAGGAGGATCGCCCTCGGCCCGAATCCAGAAGAACAGTTGCTGTCCTCGCGCTGATGGGCGCAGCTCTCTCGGGCGCCCGGGCGGCCCAGCTCGCGGGGCCGGCGCCGCGGCGTCCGCCCGCGCGCCGGGATCTCGCGCGCGCCGCCTTTGAAGTGGTGCGCGTCTCTCTACGGGGGGAAGATCCCAAAGTGGACAAACATGGCACATGGTCGGAGGCCTGGAAATTGGCACCAACACCAAGACAGAGGGTTGCCTCCACACGGGGAAGATGATCTCAGATTTTCGGTGTTGGTGGTAATAGTTCGGCCACCCTGGAAGCCAGAATATTACCACCATCACCGAGACCGAAATTGGTGTTGGTGTCAATCTCTAGGCCTGCGACAGGGGGCGATGTTTTTAACATTCCTGTTTTTGTTGTATGTGTCCGGCTTTCGCCCAAACTCCGCCTGTAGGGGGACATGTCGGACTTGCATGTTGCCCCGCAAGAGCGGGTCTCCGACGTCCTGATCGCATCCGAGGCGTTTACCGACAATGCCAGGTCTCATGAGTTTTTGTTGCCCGTGGTTTTTGTTGGACCCGCGGCTCAGAAGCCTTCACCTGCCCCCTCCGAGGACAAGGGGAGGGGGGGAGGGGGCCGTCGTCGTCGTGATCGGGGCGGTGGTCGTGGGAAGGGGCAGAAGTCCTGAGGTTGCTGCTCGTGCCAGCGCGGTCGCTGTGTGGCCCTTTTTCCGCAGGAGCTGAGAGGTGGGCACTCTCGCCGCGCAGAATTAGGGTCATAAATTAGGGTCATAAATTTCGTGCGCGCCGCGCATAATTAGGGTCATAAATTAGGGTCGACTCTCGCCGCGTATAATTAGGGTCATAAATTTCGTGCGCGCCGAAAGTATTGATGTATCCTCTTGCTGTTCGCGCCCTGTGCAGATCGAGCACGGCACAGAGAGGAACGGGATGAGCTGGCCCCGGGGTGGTGTCGCATCGCATCGCATCTTGACGCCCTCTTCGCCCTCCAGCGCGCGTGTTCTTTAAGGGCTAGCTCGCGCCGACAATCGTCCGATCTGCAGGATGGTCGTCGCAAGATCGTCGCGACAATATTGGATTCGGACGATCCCGCACAACAGCAGACGGCCACATCCCGCTGTTCTCGGCCACTTGGGTCCTCTTTTGGGCCCCAGCTCTGGGCCCATAGAAAGAACCTGTGCCGCGGGAAATCTGCCCAGGGGAAGGGGGCAGTACCTTCTTTTGATAAAACAATTTTTGGGGGGAGGGGGATCGATGATCAAAGCTGTCGGTCGGGCGTTTTTGTTTACACTGCTAAGGCATTACGGCCGGTGCCGCCCACCTTGGACGGCCCCAGCGATGGAACAGGCATTCGGGAAATGCGGCACCAATCGCTCCCAAGAGTGCCCAAGAGGCTACATTTAGGCACCCAAAAGGTGCCCAATGACCCCTGGAAGTGTTGGGGGTGTTTGGGGCGCGTTTTTGGAGCCTCCTGGGGTTTCCTGGCGGTTTCTTGGGTGCCCACAGGCCCCCCCCCGGCGGGGAGGGGATCAAAGGGAACGGGTTTCCCTTCGACTCAAGCGCGACGTCGTTCAATTTCGACTGGGCTGTTCCGCCTTGGCTGGAGCAGTGAGGGAGGAGGGCCCAGGGAAAAGAGAGGGGCGGCGACGGCGACGACGACGGCGACGACGACGGGTCAAATGAACAAACGTTTCGCATACGCCGACGGTCGGCGGATTATTTGTACCCAGAATCTTCCGGAGGCCTTCGGGAACATTTTAAGACCTCCGTGGGGAGGACCAGGTGTAAAAACATTATGTTTTACTTGATTTGTTGCAGATGGGTTTGAACGGGCGTTTCCAGGCTTCAGGAGGATTCGAGGAAAACCTTGAGAGGACAAGTTGGGATCTCCCTTCTCCGCCTGTTTCTTCGTCTCCCCAGTCCCTCCCTTTCTCCTGCTATCTCGTCCTTCTTTCCCCCTTCGTTCCTCCATTTTGTCCCTCTTACCCCTCATCGCCCTCCCGCCGCGCACGGGGGGGAGCAGGGAGGAGGCGATAAGGAAGGACGAGAGGGCAGCAACGCGGCAGGAGGAGACAAGAGCAATGGAGTGATGATGAAAAGCAAAAGGAGGAGGAGGAGGAGGAGGAGGAGGAGGAGGAGGAGGAGGACGAGGAGGGTGTGGAGACGGAGGACGACGACGACAACGACGACGACGACGGTGATGACGACGACGACGATGGCGACAACGACCGCGACGGCGACGTTGAAGGCCCGTGCGATGACGACGACGACGACGACGACGACGACGACGGCGACGACGGCGGGGTCGACGACGACGACGACGGCGACGTCGACGACGACAACGACGACAACGACAACGACAACGACGACGACGACGATGACGATGACGATGACGACGACGCTCACGACGACTGCGACGGTGACGGCAACAGCCGGGGCCAGGGCGGCGGTGGTGACGGCGGCATTGGCGCGCGTCGGCCCAGAGAGGAGCGCGGAGCTGCAGGCCGAGATCGCGGGCTGGGCAAAGTACACGGGCGCCCCGCTGGTGTACGCCCAGGCGAGGCCCCGTTCCCCGCTCCTTCGTGGAGGGAGCAGGAGGAGAAGAAGAAGGAAGGGGAGGGGGAGGAGGAGAAGGAGGAGGAGGAGGAAGAGGAGGAGGAGAAGGAGGAGGAGGAGGAGCAGGAGGTGGGGAAGGAATTGGAAAAGGCGGAATTGGAAAAGGCGGAGGAAAGAGAGAGAGAGAGAGAGAAGATGGAGGAAGAGGAGCATCGACGGTGGGGCTCGAGGATCTGTCTGTTGCCATTGTTTGTCCCGTTTGGATATCTGGGGACCTCTGGAGGCCTCTAGGGGTCTCCGCGAAGCTGGGGATGCTTCGGGGAAGGCCCAGGGGGAGGGGGGGCCTTGCCCTCCTCGCCCGTGTCCTCCTCTTCCTCGTGTTTCTCCTCCGCCTCCTTCTCCTCATCCTCCTCATCCTCCTCCTTCTCGTTCCCCTTCTCCTCCTCCTCGTTCCCCTTCTCCTCGTTCTCCTCGTTCTCCTCGTTAGATTCCTCTTCCTCCTCTCCACCTGGTCCTTCTCTTCCTCCTCCCCCCCTTCTCTCATCCTCTTCCTCTTCCTCCCCTTCCGTCGTCAGTCCTGCGTCTTCCCTCCTTCGTCTCCTCCTCCCTTCCCTTCTCCCCTCTCATCCTCGCCATCCCTTCTCATTACCTCCTCCCTCCTCCTTACCCCCTCCTGCCCTCCCTCCCCTTCTGCTTGTCCTGGTGTGTGCCAAGGCGGCGACCTTGTCTTGCCCTCCCCTCCAGTAGAGAAGGGAATGGAGGATAGTAGAGGTGGAGGAGGATCGACGATTGAGGATGGAGAATCGATGTTCTGGGCGTTCCCTCCTCCCATGTCTCTTAGTGCACGCCCGTGCCGCGCCCTTGTTTCGTTGTTTTTTTCTCTTGGAGAAAAACGAGAAGGGGAGGAGGAGGAGCAGTAGGAAGGCCCAGGAGCAGGAGGAGGGAGAGGAGGACGGGTCAGGGTCTTCCTCCCCCTCCGCTTCCCCCCCCTCCTTGCTTTTTCTCACTTGTTGTCGCCGTACCTTTTTGATATCGTAGGTGGTCCACCTCTTGTACGAGCTGCAGACCGTCATGGTCCCGTGGGAGAACGTGACGTGGCCTTGGGGCCAGACCACTCGGCGCACGGGCCTGGACCGCGCTTCGCACCGCCGCGGCAGGAGGTTAAGACCATTGTGTTGCTTATCTGTGTTCATGTGTAGCTTCTCATTTATGCACCTCGCTCTCCCTCTCTCCCTCTCTCATCTCTCTTTCTCTCTCTCCCCCTCTTTCTCTCCCTCTGTCCCCCATCGCCTCCCATCCGCCTTGTCCTCTACCTCTCCACCCCCTCCCCTCCCTTCCCCTCTCCCACCTACCTTCGTCGCCTCACTGCTCATGTCCTGTGCCCCATCCCCATCCGTTCTCTCGCCTCGCCCCTCCCTCTCCTTGCACTCCCCTCCCCCCCCGCCCCACCCCTCCCCTGCCCACTCCACTACAGCAGGTCGTGTTATCCTAGCAGGTCGTCTCGCGTTTATTTCTCCCGCCAGGCAAGATGCATTTTGAGAGCAATGAGGGTGGGGAGGTGCAGACGTATTCGGTGTCGAATGGTAGGCAGGCGCATGAGCAGCACAACGATGATGTTGATGACGATGATGATGATGATGATGACGATTATAATACCTGTGATGATGATGTCCATGCAGATCATGATGGCGCTGATGATGATGCTGATACCGACGATGATAAAACAACAATGATGATGATGATGATGCTGATGCTGATGATATTGATGGTGATAATGATGATATGATGATGTTGGTGATGCTGATGTTGATGATGCTGTTGCTCATGATGATGGGATGGGGGGCGCGGGGAGGAGGAGGAGGAGCAGGAGGAGGAGGAGCAGGAGGTCGTATGATGAAGAGTATGTAGACACGGAATAGGAAGGGGCGGCGAAGTCATGAAAAACAAGCCGGCGGGGGGTGGAGAAGGAGGTGGAGGGGGACGTTGGGGATGAGGACGAGAACGACGAGGAATGGGAGACGTTGAGGATCGTGGTGAGGCGGCGGAAGGAAGGCGGGTCTGGAGCAGGGGAGGCATCGATCCCCTCATGCCTCCGCTCCTTCTCGTCCTCCTCCGCCTCCTCCTCCTCCTCCTCCGCCTCCTCGTCGTGCCTTCTGAATGACATAGCGGCCGCGTCCGCCGACATCCACGATGTCGAGGCCCTGCCCGACGAGGCAGGACGCCCGAGGGCTGCCGCCCCCACAGGAGGGGTGGCCGGGTGAGCTGGGGATCGAGGGCTTCTTCTACGCTCGTCTCCTCCTCCTCCTCCTCCCCCTCCTCCTCCTCCTCCTCCTCCTTCTCCTCCTCCTCCTCCTCCTCCTCCTCCTCCTCCTCCTTCTCGTCCGCGGCCGCCTTCGGGCCTCCGTTCGTCGGATTCGCGTATTGCTCCATCGCGTCTCCTCGCCCTCCACCCACCCGCCCCGCCGCCCGCACGCTCGGAGAGCAGACCCACTGCTGCCGCACGCGGTCTGCTTGCCGACGATGCAGGCCCGCGGGGACGGCGTGGATCTGATTTGCCCTCTTGGTACCTCCTTGTCCGCTTGCCTTTTTCTCGGCTCTTCCAAAGGGTGAAGCTTCCCCATCATCCTCCTCGTCTTCCTCTCCTCCTCCTCCTCCTCGTCCCCCTCCTCCTCCTCCTCCTCCTTTTCCTCCTCCCCCATGTCTCCTGCTACCTGTCTTCGTCCGCCTTCTCCTTTTCCTTCCTGCTGGTGTCCCTTGGAGGCGTGCGAGATGCGCCCAAGAGGCACCTTACAACGCCCGAGATGGCATCCAGGATGCCTCCAATGTACAATCTTGTCGCGGTGTCCGGATGAGCCGGAGGTCACCAAATATCACAGTGAATTCCACATGTAAACATATATACATATATGTGCGCATATGGGTGCAACGATTTATGGCTTTGCACGTCACGTTCGGCTTCGTTTGCACGGTGGTGGTCTTGCGACAACACGCGGCATTGCCCATGCCACGTCAAGTCATTGCTATTGACGCGCGATAAGGATATAGTCAATGTTTAAGGCGCCGTGAAAACGTACGTGGACCCCGCAGTTGCGGATGAAATTGAGGGGGCGGCGAGGCCGTCGGTAGTCTGCGAGGCGGAAAGAGCGACATTGCGCATGCCACGTCAAGTCGTTCCTATTGACGCGCGACAAGGATATAGTCAACGTTAAGGCGCCGTGAAAACGTACGTGGACCCCGCAGTTGCGGATGAATTTGAGGGGGCGGCGAGGCCGTCGGTAGTCTGCGAGGCGGAAAGAGCGACATTGCGCATGCCACGTCAAGTCGTTCCTATTGACGCGCGACAAGGATATAGTCAACGCTAAGGCGCCGTGCAATCGTACGTGGACCCCGCAGTTGCGGATGAAATTGAGGGGGCGGCGGGGTCGTCGGTAGTCTGCGAGGTTCGGAAAGAGCCCGCCGCGGGCGCCACGCTTTCGTCAATGCTATTTCTTTGAGTTGGTCGCCGGTTGGGCACGGGCGGAGCACGGGCGGGGCGCGGGGGAGTCGCGAGCGATTGCGGGTGGGTCGCGGGTGGGTCGCCGGTGGGTCGCGGTGAGCGCGGGTCGCGGGTGGGTCGTGGGTGGGCCGCGGGGCGAGTCGCGGGTGGCTCGCGGTCGAGTCGCGGGGCGGGTCGCGGGTACGACTGCAGTAGCAGCAGCAAACGGCGTAAAACACTCGTCACGAGTCCGCGCTGCAGAATCTGAGCTCAGCCTCGCACCCACGGATTGGGTAAAACCATTCGGCCTACTGACCGTGGTTAGCGACATGCGAAAACGGTATTCAGGATATGGGGCGGGGGAGGAGGAGGCATGATGTCATTAGCGAAACAGGAAAAGGGGGAATGCACTTTGAGGCCTGAGGCAGGACGGAGTGCGTTCTGTTGGATGACGGAGCTGGAACGAAACTGGTTAGGAGTGGAACGTTTATTGTGGAAGATGCAGAAGTTGATTGGAACAGATGGGAAAAACAATACTAGGTGCCGAATGGTCGCGATCCAGGTGCCAGGTGGGGCGGGTTGCGCTTTGGAGGAGCACCTCGATCCTCGAGCCTCGACCCTCATCGACGAGACTCGGCGAACATCGGTGGACGTCGACAACGACGACGACGACGATGACGACGACGACGACGATGGCGACGACGACGATGGCGGTTTCAGCGGCGGCGGCAGCGTCCTCCTCGGCGCCAACCACACCGACAGGAACCCATCTTCGGCTGCACCGGCATCATTGCCAGGACGCTCCATTGTTGACCCCCTCGCACCCCCTTCCAGCATCCCTCATTTTTGCTGTTTTTCGCCTGCTCTCTTTCTCACGATTCCACTTACGTGTTGTCGCACGGGGAGGGGGGGGCGAGATGAGGCAAGACAGAGGTGAAGGTGGGGGTCGAAAGAAGTATATGCTGATATTTAGAATGATCTTGGTGATGGGGACGGTGATGGTGATGATGATGGCAGTGGTTGTGATGGTGATGGTGGCAATGATGCTGGGGATGGTGGTGGTGATGATGATGGTGATAATGATGGCGACGATGGGGCAGGTGACGATGATGCTTTGAAAGGAAAGGACTGCCATTTCAACTCATTCACGCGAGCAGAGGAAATCGTTTTGCCAATGTACTAGTCCAAATTGACGGTGTATGCGGTATTTCATGTACAGGTGGGGGCGACATGCGCGTGTCATTTCAACGGCTGCTCAGCAAAGCGCTAGCGAGTCAGTGTGTGCGGGCCGGGGATATCGATCCAACGTGCATATGAAGCCGCAGGCACAATGAAGTTTTGTAGTCGCCTTGGCAATGCCATTTCCCCTGATTCATTGGTTTGACTTTGCATGAGCACTTTTGCCTTCCTCGCCCATGTAAAGCAAACGATTGTATGTTGCATGTTCTATCGTCCTGGGACTGTCATGCAAGAGGGGGGTTCGGACGTGCCTCGCTACCACCCAGACTGCTGCATAACATAACGATTACACTCCTCCTCCTTCTCCTCCTCCTCCTCTTATTTGTTGTCCTCATCGTCCACCCACGCAACTGAGCACGACGACAAGCGAACCACCCACTATCTGTGTAGGTGTGGCACTCATTTAAAACGTATAGCCAGACGGAGGTGTACAAATTCTGCTCTCTCTCAAGCTTTTGGTTCCGGGGAGACTCGCTTGAGCAGAGCACCAATCGCGACCCTTGCCACCGCGACAACTGCCACCATGACCAGCCTCACCACCGTGATCAAGACCAACCTGTTTTGCGCCACAGCACTGACCATCCCCTCCACAGTGACCTCATCCAGCATGTTCAGCACCGCAACCTCCACCAGCACTTCCACCGTGATCACATCCAGCATGGCCCACAACCATGACCAGCACCATTTCCTTGACCACATCCAGCACGTGCGGCACAACAGTTTTGTCCAGCACCTGCGCCGTGACCACGTCCAGCATGAGCAGCACCGCAACCCTGACCAGGCCAGAACCGACACCAGCATCGATGCCAACCGCATCGTCGCCAGCACCGACTCAGGCAGATGCTGGCGGCACCGTCGCCAGCATCGATTCCAGCGCCGACTCCAGCAAATTCCGGCACTCCGAATCCAGTTCTTGCCTCTCCGCCCCCCATTCCCACCTCAGCTCTGGCTACGACCCCAGCACCGACTCCAGCGTCACTTCTAGCGCACCATCACAACAAAGAAATTGGTGGCATGCTCGTTGCGTCTTGCATTGTGGTGCGATGTATTTTTTCAGAGCTGATGTCGATGACGATGTCCTGCAGTTCTCTCGACGCCGGCGCCGTCTCCAGCTCCAACGCCCACAGCATCGATATCGCCACCGCCTCCAGTCCGGCGCAGACCAGCTCGACGACTCCAGCGCCGACCAGCTCACCGACATTCGCACTGACCAACTCACCGAATCCCGCGCCGTCCTGCTCGCCGGCTCCCGCGCCGACCAGCTCGCCGACTCTCGCGCCGACAAGCTCGCCGACTCCCGAACCCGACGAACTCACCGGCTCCCGCGCCGACTAGCTTGCCATCTCCCGCGTCCACCAGCTCATTGACCCCTGCACCGACCAGCTCATCAACTCTCGCGCCGATTTCCTTGCCGAGTCTCGCACCGACCAGCTCGCTGACTCCCGCACCAACCAGGTCGCCGACTCACGCGCCAACCAGCTCGCCGACTCTCGCGCCGACCAGCTCGACGACTCCCGCGACGACCAGCGCACCGACACCCGCATTGATCAGCTCGCCGACTCCCGCACCGACCAGATCGCCGACTCCAGCAGCTCGCCGACTCCCGCACCGACGTGCTCGCCGACTCCCGCACCGACCAGCTCGCTGACTCCCGCACCAACCAGGTCGCCGACTCCCGCGCCAACCAGCTCGCCGACTCCCGCATCGACCAGCTTTGCGGCTCCCGCACTGACCAGCTCACCGACTCCCGCGCCGACCAGCTCGCCGCCTCCCGCACCTCCTAGGAAACCAGTTCACCGATTCCTGCACTGACCAGCTCGCCGACTCCCGCGACGACCAGCTCGCCGACTCCCCGGCCGACCTGCTCGCCGACTTCCGCGCCGAGTGGCTCGCCGACTCCCGCGCCGTCCAGCTCACCGACTCCCGCACCAACCAGGTCGCCGACTCACGCGCCAACCAGCTCGCGCCGACCAGCTCGACGACTCCCGCGCCGTCCAGCTCACCGACTCCCGCACCGAACAGCTCGGCGGCCCCCGCACCATACAGCTTAGCGGCTCCCTTGCCGACCAGCTCGCCGAGTCCGTCGCCGTGACCGAGTTTGGCGGGGGCGCCGACAGCGGCGCCGATCCGTTCAAGGTGCTGTCCATGATAGCCGCATGGGGTCTTCAATGATGCACCCCCCCCTGAGCTCTCGGCGGGGAATAGAAACTCGTCCTTCCTCCTCCTCCTCCTTCCCCTCCCTCCTCCTTCCCCTCTGTTATTAGTGCCCGGGGGTTTATTCAAGACCCTTTGGGGTTAGTCTGCATGATCTTGCTCTTCGAGGTCGCCCCTGCAGAAAGGACTGCGATCAAGGAGACGAAGCGTCAGCGCGCGGTCACTGTCAAGGCTAACAACTTGGTGAGGGTTCTAGGCGCGTCCAAACCCTTGGAGAGCGCCATCCTGATGTGGAGCGGGGTCTGGCAGCAGGAGTCTTGGATTTCGTGTTCGCCAGCTTCGCCCGATGGCTGCCAGGATGCGAAGCCCTTCCAGGGGCTGAACCAGCACATGGCCACGCTGCCCACTCAGCAAGCCGATCGTGGACTTCGCACGGCGCGCTGCGTCATCGGATAGCTGTTCCGTGATGAACTCTAAGTTCTTGTAGGTTGCGACCGGTCTCGAGGACGCATTGCCCGCCGTCATCCAGAGACACGTCAGGGCGGCCCATTCATACAACGTAATCAAGAGTGCGGTCTCGGCGCCCCTGCAGGGGAGAAAAGTCGGCTGCATGCTGGCGACGTATGTCTTGAAGAGCTCCGAGGACCTGTGCGAACCGATTGCCAGCAAAGTAGAAGTGGGCGAATGGATGACGGTGTTCTCCGTCGAATGGGACGCTCGATTCGCAGGCGTGTTCAAGAAGTTGGATTGCGGCGCAATCCAGAAGATCGTCGACACCTACGGGCCGGGCCGGAGGGCGAGGATTCCATGGCGGCGATCAGAGCTGCGGAGCTCTGCGGCGACAAGGGGGCCCCGAAGAATTGGCTGGCGCCTTCGAACAAGGACGAGAAGAGAGAGCAGCAGTTCAAGACGGTCGAGTTCTTCGCGATTTCCCTGCCGACTTCGGAACGGACCATCGAGGGGCTCAAGGTCTCGAGTAACTCTATGAATTGGGCGACCGCCGTAGAGCTCGGCAAGCTGGACGGGAGACCGCGATGATCTTGGCCATCTGCTGCATGAAGAGCGCGGTGCTCACGAATACCCGCGGAGCGGACACGAAGCGCCACATCCCAGAGAAGCTCGAGGTGGCTGGTGGCTCCGATGGATGCCTCGAGTGCGGTGCACGCGCCGAAGAAGGAGTCCGCCGGCGTCAGGTCGGGCATGTCCCCTTACAAACAGAT
Source organism: Prorocentrum cordatum (assembly GCA_963575745.1). Classification (NCBI taxonomy): domain Eukaryota; class Dinophyceae; order Prorocentrales; family Prorocentraceae; genus Prorocentrum; species Prorocentrum cordatum. The sequence goes on along the minus strand of CAUYUJ010014949.1, from coordinate 1,148,073 downwards.
TTTAGACGAACAAATATGAACAACTATCCAACACATGTTTAAACATAGTCACAACATGTTAGAACATCGTCCCCATATTATTTTTTGGCTAAATTTGAATATCCCTCCTGTAGAGGGAAACCCGACTTAACGCTGGCGCCGGGGCGAGCTCCACCACCGCTGCTCCCGTGCTTGGGGCAGCCGCGCCAGCGTCCGACACGCGGGGCGCTGGCGCGACGGTGCTCGAGGGGTCCTTCAAGGCCCCAAGTTGCCGCCCAAGAAGCAGGACGAGTGAGGTATCGTTTGCCCCGCCGCCCGCTCAGGACGGCCGCCGTGGCAAAGCGACACGCAGGCGCAGGCATCAGCTTTGAGGCTTCGCATTGGACGTGCGAGGTCGCAGGGAGGGGGCAGGGGAAAAAGAGTGGGGCGGCGGATAGATAGGTGGGGGTCTGTGCTGTCGGGGGCCGCAGGAGGAGATGAAGGAGGGGGGCGGGGAGAGGCAGGCGGGGGAAGAGGAACACACAGGCAGTGTAGGGAGGGAGGGGCACGGAGAGCGGAGGAGGAGCCTGAGGTGGAAAACTCACCGTTTCAACGACGACCAGCGGAGTGGAAGCATGCTGCCAAATAGTGCCCAGATGCCCAAACAATGTTGAAACCGTGCCTTAAGCATGCAAAGACCTTGTTCCAAACAACATGCCCAGGACATCGTTCAAACATCGAAAGCACATGTTCCCATTCAGCAGCGCTAGGGTTGTTAGGGTGCGCGTTGTCATGGCGTCCACGATCATAATCAAAGGATGCTGGAAGATAGACGGGGCCGTCTCGAGTGGGCATGCCCTGCTGCCTATTTCGGCACATGCCTTGAGAGAGTCTACAGTTGCACGATGGTTGCGCGGGCGATGCTTCGAGCGCGCGCCTTGAAAACGAACAGTTTCCCCCTTTCCGCCCGTCTCTCCATCGCTCTCCGCGGTATCAGGTTCTTCCTTCTCTTGCCTCCCTCCTTCCATTCCTTTCCTCATCGCTCCTTTTGCGTCGTCCACCTCCTCATTGCATTTCTCCGCTCCCTACTTCTCTTGTGCCCCCTCCCACGCTCCCATCATATTCCTCCGCCGCGACTGTGGCACTCGGCATGGGGCATCTTTCGCTGGCCCACGCAGGGCCCCATCTTGACATGGGGGCGTGCAATGTTAATCAATTGCCATTCGTCCCTCCTTTGCCCCCCCCCCCCAATCCCTGAATTCTTTCACGTCGTTGCCCGCCCACCTGGCCTTCGTTTTTTTTGGTTGTCTCTCACTCTCTCTCTCTCTATCTCTCGCTACCCTTCCCTTGCTTATAGATTCCTCCTGCCCTCCCTGCCCACCTCCCCCCGTGCACGCGCGCTCCCGTTCGTGTGTTCCCGCTCACCGTGCAAACATTTTCTAATCACAGTATTGCTCTCGTTGACAATGGACGAGTCTCGTTTTCGAATCACGCGGATACAACGAAACCCACACACACACACCAACGTTGGCAACCTATGATTTACAAGCACACGTTACCACATCATTTGGGGTCGCGCGCTTGGCACCACCTATGGTCATCGAATTGTTGTGAACTCCCTTCCCTTTTAACTGATGATGGTGATGGTGGCTGTGGTGATCATGGTGGTGGTCGCGATTATGGTGATGGTGTGATTATGATGGTGAGTATGATGATGATAGTGATGATGATGACGATGCTGGCAATGATTGTGATGGTGCCAATTATGTTCACGATTATGATGTCGACGATGATGAGGCGGATGGTGATGATGGCAATGATAATGACGCTTTTGGTGGTGATGGGGTGATGATGATGATACTGGTGATGGTGATGGTCATGGTGATGGTGATGGTGATCGTGATGATGATGGTGACGTGTTGAACCAGGGGAAAGGAGGAGGGGGGGAGGATATATTAAGATGGATCAGCGGCTCAGCGTGCAATTCCGCTGAATCCGACGACGGGCGCTCGCATCCTGACGTGGCGTGGTCGGACTGGGCGCAGCCCCAGGCCTCCGACTCGTTGACTGGACCAGCCCGTTGCCCCCAGAGCGTTGGGCCTCCTGCTCTGGACAGTTCTGCTTCGGCCCACGTAGTCCCCCCTGATGTGTCCGGGACCCGAAGACGGTGCCTTCAGGGAGGACGGAGGTAAGAGGAGGGTGTTTGGAGGGTCAGGGGTGTTTCAGGCGATTCTCTCGGGATCTATGAGTCGTTAGAGAGGTTCTACTTGGTTTTGGAGTTGCCCGTCTCCAGGGTGAAGAGGTCGACATTGTTTCGCAAGGTTCTGGAGTAGGCGGATGTTCGATAGATGAGGAAGCTACGTGGGGATACGGGAGGGTGTAAAGGGGAGTTCCTGGACCCTTCCTCCTCCTGGCTGCTGCTTCTCCTCCTCCCAGTGATGGAGCTGCAGACCTCTCGTGGCAGCCATTTTCCCGAAGAGGCTGCCAAGCAGGAAGAGCATCCAGGATGCTTCTTCTGTCTGGCAGGCTCTTCGGGAAGTTGCATTCGGATGTTGCATCCGTCGGGGGCGGCAAACAGGGCGGGGATGCTCAGGGTAGGATATCGTGGGAGCCATGATCGATCCCCTGATTTCATGGCGCCTCTTCTTATTTCATCACGTCCCGGGTCCCCCCCAGGGCCGCGCCCGTTCCGTTGGCCATGATTTGCGCCCTTCCTGTTGGACTCCCTCTTGGGTGCCCAAGGGTGCAGAAGACGATGAACTCTCGACTGGGTGCGAACCTGGATAGCGGCGGAGGGCTCTCCGCCGACCAGGCCTCGATGCCTTGGAGAGCGCAGGAGGCGATGAAGGAACACGACGCAGGCGTGAGGTCTGCTTTCTGCTCCTCTGGGGCCGCGCCCCTCGACGGGAGGCCTCCCCGGCGTTGTGGGAGTGAAGGTGGGACGGAGGAGGGAGGGTGCGAGGCTGGGGAGAAGGAGGGGAAGGAGGAGGAGGAGGGGAAGGAGGAGGAGGAGGAGGAGGAGGAGGAGGAGGAGGAGGAGGAGGAGGAGGAGGAGGAGGAGGAGGAGGGAGGGGGAGGGGGAGGAGGAGGGGGAGGAGGAGGAGGAGGAGGAGGAGAGGAGGGGGAGGGGGAGGGGGAAGAGGAGGAGGAGGACGAGGAGGAGGAGGACGAGGAGGAGGAGGAAGAGAGGTCGGGCTCGCCCTTTCCCCGCCTCCTCCCGCGGCCGCGGCGGGAGGAGCGCCGACAGCGGCACGGTGACGCACGCGAGGAGCGCATCCGTGTAGCCTTGGTCGTCCTCTCGATCGGGGGGATGTGCCCACATACTCACCATTGAATGCTTAGACTCTTCAGAGGCAGCGATCGGGAGGAGATGCCCAGGGGGGAGCGCGTCGATCCCGAATCGCCCACTTATTGCCAGTAGGGTTCTGAAAGCCCACCCCACCCAGGAGCGCTCGGATTTGCAATCGCGGGATCGTCGTCGATTCGAGGTCCACGTTTCCCCCCCGTGTTTGTTGCCCCTCACCAGGCTGAGTGGGTCCACCAACTAACCTTATGGCAGGCTCTCGGTTTTCCCTTGAAGTTGTTCGGTAGGCTTCGTTTTAGGTCCTGAGGGCCCCTCGTTTTCTGCCTCCTACTCTTCCTTCTCGGCAGCGATGCGTTGTTTCTTGAAGGAGGGAGGAGGAGGAGGCAGAGAAGAAGAAGAAGGAGGACACAACGCTGGGTGATGCGAGAGTTGATGATGTGTTGTGCGGACCTGGGGCCCTTTGCATCATTGCGAGAGTTGACAATGTGCCGCGCCCATCCAGTTGACAGGTAACGCCGCCTTCTAATTTTCCCAACCCAACATGGCACCCGCTGCTCAGGTGCTGTGAGCACAGCGTCGCTTTCCCAGTCAACAAGGACCAAACAGTAACAGTACCATTGGACGTTTCAAATTCCTGTCATCCTCTTGCTGTTCAACATAGGACGTTTCAAAAAGGCGCCTCGCCTTCGAGGATCGAAGGTGCCCCGGAGAGATGCATACATGTTTTGGCTCAGGGTTTCCGGAATCGGCCACATCATCTAAAGGCGCCTGGTCAGGGACGCCCGGACCCTGATATCGGATTCTCATCGTTGCCCCCCATAACGGGCCGCCGAGCTCAGTGGCTTATCGTTGCCTCCCCACGTTGCCCCCCCTTCGTTGCCCTTCGTCGATGCCCGCCATCGTTGCTACCCTAGTTGCCCCCCGTCGTTGCCCCCTATCGACGCCCCCCCCGATCGTTGCTCCCATCGTTGCCCCCCCCTCGTGGCCCCCCATCGTGGCCCCCGATCGTTCCCCCCATCGTTGCTCCCCATCACTGCCCGCTATCGTTGCCCCCGCATGTTCGCCCCCCGTTGTAACCTGTACAGATGATCAGGGTCGACTGCCGCCAAAGTGTGATTGGTTTGTGTGTTTTTCTGGGGTTCGGGTGGCTATGCTCGTCGCCATGGTTGATCGCGGCTAGGAAGAGGGCCTGAGCGGTTTCCAGGAGTGTCAAGTGGCATGTCTTGAACGGATTACCTCCAGATCCAAGCCGGCCATGGGCCGAGCACCGTTGCATACGCCCCGTAGGGCTAACTTTTGATTCGGAAGGGGCTGGGGATCCCGTTCATTAGGTCTTTCGATTGTCTGATCGCGAACTCAGGCGCAACTGGGACCAGCAAGGGCCTCGATTTGTTTTTGAGGTCGCCAGGATTCGAACTGCAGCCGCAGAGAAGAGATAAGGAGATTTGCCATACGCCCTGCCATCCAGCAGATTGTTTGTTTTCACCCCGTGGGCGCCACAGAGTTCTCTGATTGTGCTTTTGTTGACGGCCCCAGGTCCAACCACGTCCCCCCGGTGCCGAAATTGAGGAACGATGCCAGGATTGACTTCTCATGACGTCGGAAATCTCAGTGGGTTCAAAGTTTCTCGATGCCCAGGCTTCCGGAGGCGCCCAGGAGCCCAAGGTACGGAACGTGACAACGTTCAATTGCCTCTCTCCTCGATCCTGTCTTCCTGGTCGTCTCATTCCTCGGAACCGAAGCAGGAGGAGGAGGAGGAGGAGGAGGAGGAGGAGGAGGAGGAGGAGGAGGAGGAGGGGGAGGAGGAGGAGGGGGAGGGGGAGGGGGAGGAGGAGGAGAAGGCGGAGGAGGAGGAGTGGGAGGGAGCGGGACGGGCCCCCGTAGGTCCCACCTCGCGCGCATGCATGGCGCTTTATCTGTGCGACCGGCTATCCGTGGGATCGCGCCCCAGACTCCAGACTTATGTCGGGCATGTCCTACTACAGGAGGAAAATTCAAAAAATAGTGAAAAACAGTCGGTGAACGATGTTTCTTTTATGTTTTGACGATCTCGGGGTATTGTTAGACTATGTTTCATCTCTCCTCCGAAATCCGACTGTAGGAGGACATGCCCGACCTAACTCCAGACCGCGATGGCGCGGATACCGCTCGCGACCTCCTCCCCATCGCTCGGGCTGGACGAACGGCTAGGAGAGGGAACCGAGGGGGGCACGACGTCTGCTGCGCGCAGCTGGCTTGGGCCCCGCCGCCGACCCCTCCCTGGATACACGGGCGCCTCCCGACGCCAGGAGGCACCTAGTGAAACCAGCTACGCGAGCGTATTCTCTATGACGAACGAACAACACACACACCCATACCCATAGGGAGATCGTTGGGAGGAGGACTGGCTATGGGTATGGGTGCGGGTTGTCGGACCCTGGGGAACGCTCCCGTTCGAGCGGGGACCCCCATCCGACACCACGCACCCACAGCCCTCTCCGATCCTCCTATGGGTATGGGTGTGTGTTGTTGGTTCGTCACTCTACCCTTCCCTCAACTATCCTACCCTTTCGTCCCCCCCGAACTGTCCTCCTCGCTTCTGTCCTCCAAGCCCCACTGGCCTCGCCTCCGGAGAGCGCCCGCTCTCGCTCCGGCTCCTGCCCCTGCGCCGTGCCACTGCTTCGCCTCCGGGTGGTGCACCCACTCCCCTGTCAGAAAGAGCCTGGAGTCTGGAGCGGACTTGCTCCAGCCACGTGCAAAAGGGGGGTAGGGTGGAGGGGAGAGGGCTTCTTGGGAGCACCCTTCTTCTTAGAAGGCAAGGGCCTTATCTGTAGGTGTAGGGCCCGCGCCTTCTAAGAAACAACCTCCTTCTACGAAGCCTTCCTCCCTTCCCCTACCCCCTTGTGCGCGCCATGGAGACCAGAGTGAGCGCTGAGATATATCGAATGGTTTCTCGCCGATCGTTGGTTGTAAGAGTTGTGTTCATAGGTTGTGGCCAATCAGCCTCAAGTGTCTCTGCTCTGGCCATTGTGTTTTCGACTCGTGTGGGGGACTCGTGCGGGCACCACTGGTGGCATTGGCCGTGGAGGTGGGGCTACGCGAGAGCATTGTATTCCATCAGCTGTTTCTGTTCTCCCCTCTGTCGCCTCCTCTCCCTCTCTCTCACCCTCGCTATCCTCCTTTCTCACCTTCCTGGCTGCCATGCCGTAGTATATACATGGCTGATTGGGCAATCGGCTGATCCCACACGAGTCTGTGCCAGCTGAGCAGGGATAACACACGGTGTAGGCTGTGTTCCATGCTTAAAGACACACTTGGCACATCAATGCTGATAATATAGTAACCCTTGAGTTTGCCATCCTCTGTCAGGCAAGGGCCCGAACCCAATCTCCTTCGAACGACCTCCTAGTTCATGATTCAACGTGTGGTACGTTCGCGCCACGTTGATTGCCGCCATCTCTGGATTCGGCCGGTATCCGGCGATCTGCGCAATCTGAAATCCGTTTTTAGTCAAGGTTGAACGATCCACACGCTGTCTTAAACCAACGCCGACGTCATCTCGGTGCGAGCCCACCGTATAACTTCCCACCGACGTGAACCTCAATAAGAGTTCTGGACCTGGCAATGGCGCGTTGCCGCGTCACGATCGGCGAAAGGAGGCGAAGGATGAGAAAGAGGAGGGGGAGGAGGAGGAGGAGGAGGAGGAGGAGGAGGAGGAGGAGGATCTGGAAAATGGGGTCGGAGGAGGAGGAGGAGGAAGGAGGAGGAGGAGGAGGAACAAAGAACAATGAGGGACGAGGAGGAGGAGGAGGGGAGGAGGAGGAGAGAGGAGGAGGAGGAGGAGGAGGAGGAGGGGGAGGGGGAGGGAGAGGAGGAGGAGGAGGAGGAGGAGGAAACTTAGGAGCTGGCCCAAGCGGCCGAAGCGGGAAAGGAGCATGAGAGGGGGGTGGGGGAAGGGCGGGGTGGAGGGAGGAGGGGTGGATCGCAGGCGCCCGCCCCGCCAGGAACATGGATTTCTCATTCGCCAAATACTTCCAGGAGGGCCGGCGGGGCGTGCGCCCCCCCCCCTCCTCCTCCACGCCCCCCCCCCCGTCCTCCTCCTTGCTCTCTCCTCCTCCCCTAACCCTCCTCACTCTCGCTGCCCTCTCGTCTCTCGGTCCCATTCCCGCTCCACCTCCTCCATCCTCATCCCTCGTCCCCTCCTCCATCATCATCCCTCCAGTCTCTTAGTTTCTCGATGTCCTTCCCGTTCACTCCCTCCTCCCCAGTCCGTCCTCTTCTCGGCCTCTCGCCTTCCTTCTCCTCCCCTTCGCCTTCTCTCCTTCCTCGCATCATCTCCATTTTTTCTGGGAGGAAGGCAGTGGTGTGGAGGAAGAAGGGGAGGAGTGGAATAGTAACGACGAGGAAGAGGAGGTGGAGGAGGAGGATATGGCATCAATCCGTGCAGGCACCGTCGGTTTAGCCTGGAGTTTCCAATCCAGCGCCTCGAGTTCCAAACAGCTCGTCGTACGACCCTTAGCCCCCCCCGACGTCTGTATTGTCCATCGAGCGCACAGGCGCAGGCACAATCAATCCTTCCCATTCGAGCTCATCATTGAACGTCGCCCCGCCAACGTCGAAGTGATAGGGGGCGATGGTATGCGTACTCCAGAACCCAACGGTTCGTCCATCCGTTGAGTCAGCCGTTACGCGCTCCGCTGCAGGACAGTCCCAGCAGGTACTGGCCGACAGGAACCGCGGTTTGTTTTTGTGTCGACAAATCCCTGGGTCCACATGCACTTCTAGCGCGTTATCCTGAGATGCTCCGCATGTGAACCCAGTGCCTGGCATCATGGGTGCATGACGGGCGGGGGCCCTCGGGATCGGGATCAGGCGTGTTTGTGTTGATTTCCTGGAGGGAGGGGGGGGTGCAACACGGTCACCACCAGCAGGGCCACCCCTGGCGAGGGGGGCCACAGCTCCCAAGCTGAATATTGGAGATGTGTCGAGCAGAACGCCGGCATGTCAACCGCAAAACCACGAGGACCTTCAACTTCCATTGGATGGCGGTGCTGGTGTAGGTGTTTTTGTTGCTACCCTCCTGGTCGGCGGGTGCCTGCGCCGCCGCTTCCCCAGAACATGAGCTATCTTGGCACCTTCGTGAAGAACGGCAAGGAGGTCTTCACCGCTCAGATGGTGACAGCTTTTTGATATCCTTGCAGCTAAGTTGCGAGGGCGGAGGGACGTCAGAAGTCATCTGGAGCCAAACGAAGGAACACGGGGAGGACGACGGAACGATGGAGAGGAGGAGAAGGAGGAGGACGTGGCTGGAGGGGGACGACGCGGGAAAGAAAGGAGCAGGAGGGAGGAGCAGGATGTGGAGGTGCAGGGGGGAGGGGAGGTTAGGACGAACAGCTGGAGGAGTACGAGGGGGGGGGGGTACCCCTGTTGTGCGTTAGGTACTGGCACACAGAACGGTTACTGCAATCTGGGACCAATGCAAAGGGACGAAGAGAAAGAGCGAGATATAACAAGAGGCGAGGCCAGAAGCATGAGTGGGAGGCCATGCGGAGAAACAGAGCTGTCTCCCAGATAGCCCCGTACTCCTTCCCGATCACTGCTTGGAGACGTGGACAGAATGGCTACTCTGTCGAGATCAACACTCGGTACCGTCTTCTCCCACTCCGTGTCGTTCGCCCCCCCTCCTCATCCTCTTCATGCTTTCCATCATTGCCAGCATCATCATCACCCTCATCTCCAGCAGCATCCTCCTCGTCGTCGATAGCAGCACCAGCATCAGCATCAACGTAACCATGACCATAACCATAGTCAAAATCATGAGCAGCATCATTACCGTCATCACCATCATCACCACCATCATCATCACCATCACAATTCTCATCATCATCATCATCATCATCATCATCATCATCATCAGAATCATCATTACCACCATCATCACTACCATCACCATCATCATCAGCATCACCAGCATCATTAGCATCATCATCGTTACCATCATCAGCAGCATCATCATCACCACCAGCATCATCATCATCACCATCATACTCACCACCATCATACTCATCATGAGCATCACCACACCATCACATCATCATCAGTATAATCGTCATCATCGTCATCATCCCCATTTGGACTCCTGGCATATTCATTCCAGTCCCAAGAGCATCCTCGTATAATTCCCTGCGTACGCAGAAGCCCCTGGCCCATCCGGACATAAACGAAAGCTTCCCCCTCCACATCCTGCCTTCTCAGCAGCCTCACCCTTCCAGTGACGATCTAGGCCTCTTTCACTGTCCCCCAGAAGCGCAGGGAAACCGCCGAGGACCTCGCGAACGACTCCTCTGCCGGTTCCCTCTCATTCTGTTCTCGCCCTCCTTCCCTCCTCCCTACTCGTCAAACCTCCGCCTCCTCGCTCCCCCCCCCTCCTTTCCCATTGCCCTCGACGCTCGGTCCCTCTTCCTCCTCGATCCCTGAAGCCACACCTCTGACCGCGCAGCTCAGCCACGTAAGGCTCAAGCATGGTCGTGCGCGGCGACGCGCAGCAGCACAAGGGGTAAGTCGGGCACGTCCCTCTACAGGAGGAATTTTCGAAAATAGACAAACAATAATCCGGGGACGACAATTTGATTATTTTTCTGACTATTCTTAAGCATGCATGGCTTATGTTTCATTTCTCTTTCAGAATTCGCCTATAGGGGGACGTGCCCGACCCAACGCAAGGGGGAGCAGCAGCACGCCTCTGGCACCGAGGGGAGGGTTGCGCAGTGTGGCAAGCAGCGCGCCTGTGAGCAGCAGGGCTGCGACCATCCGCACGACGTCCAGCACCACGCCGCGGGGAGCAGTAGCACGACGCTGGCATCCACGATGCTAGCGACGGGCAACTTGGCATCGCCCGGACCAGTGCATGTTTCCCCCCAGCAGGAACCATCGAGGAGCATCTTGGGTCCCCTTGCGAAAAAATATACGCACGAAACCGAACCATGCACGAGGAAAGGACGTCCGAGCGATGGCGAGGCCCGACTGTGCGCAGTACGTCGGTCGACGGCAGAACCGAGCCCGATGTTTGGCATCACGATGGGGAGCATCACGCCTCTGTCATCCAGGAGTGGGGCGTGCAGTGTCATGAGCTGCGTGGCAGGGAGCCGATTGGCGATCGTGGGCAGTTGCCTCCCCTCCTACCCATCCCCTATTCTTCCTCTCTCGCTAGTGCCGGCAAGGATGGGCTTGGCCCCCGATTCCCGATAAATTCATTGGACAGGATGCGCATCGCTATTCTCCCCTGCGCAGTGTGGGACATTGAGGTCGACATTGCAGAGGGCGGTTGCCTGTCGCAGTTGCATGATATGGTTTTCGCCCGGGTTTTGGCTCCTGCTCCTCTCCTCCACCTCGCCCTCCTTCCCTTCTCCTGTTCCCTTCTTCTCCATGCGCTCTTCTAGGACGACAGCCTCGACGACGACGGGAAACTTTCTGACGATTACGACGGCGACGACGGCGAGCTCGATGACGACAAGGGCACCAACGACAACGGGAAGATCGACGACGACGACGAACTCGACGACATTGGCGACGACGCCGTGGACGCAGGCTACGGCGGCGAGTTCGGCAACGACGATGGCGAACTCTACGATAACGGCGATGGACACGACGATGACGACCTCGACGACGAAGATGACGCACTCGACGGAGACTGACGTCGACGACGACGACGACGACGACGAGGAACTCGACGACGAAGGCGACCACGACCATCTCGACGACAACGTTGCCTACGACCACCTCGTCGACGATAAACCAGCCGACGACAACGGCGACGACTTCAGAATTGTTCTGAGGCGTGGTCTAACGAGAAGATTTGTGCGGATCCAGCCGTAGTCACACTGGCGCCTTCACAGCCGTGGTCACTGGCGCCTCCAGAGACCCTAACACGACCAAACATGACCAGATTGCTCAACAAACTCATCACCGATTCCCGATCTTCGCCTAAAATCCGTGGCGAGACTTGGTCGCAGGATACATGCAAGGGTCCGTCCTGCCAGGCGTTTCGTAGCTGGGGGGGGGGGCGATGCAATGGATTGGGGCCGAGAGTTGCAGGAGAAGGGGCCCATAGCGTGCCCCCCCGGGGGGCCCGAAGGAGCACAGGCGGCGGAGCATTTTTTCCAAGGAGGAGGAAGAGAAGGAGGAGGAGGAGCACGAGGACGAGGAGGAGGAGCACGAGGAGGAGGAGAAGCATGAGGAGGAGGAGGAGGAGCGAAAAGCGAATCGGCCCCGAATGCCAGACAACGAGGGCGAGGAGCAAGAGGAGGAGGAGGAGGAGGAGGAGGAGGACCAGTGTAAACCCAAGAGTCGTCAACGATGCCGGAATCAACCCTGCCTCCAAGCTCCTTCTTCACAGGCCCCTGTAACGGTTCATTCCCGCTGAAGGGACTGCCTCGTTGGAAGGCAACCGTTCAAAAACCCTGAACCATACCAACACATGTTTCTTGGGATTCCAACGCCACGGATCAACCTGACTGTTGCGTTTTGACGAGCCTGAATCGCGCCCGAACGATATTCTTGGGATTTCAGGACCGCGAACGCACGTAACAGTTAAACCTTCATTATCCTGAACCCTCCCAAAAACATTTTTGTATTTTGTTCATGGGACCCGTGAAACTCTTGCACCTTGTATTAACGAATGTTCGCGGCGCTAAGCGGGAACCACATTTTGAAAAGGAGCCGCCTTCAATCCGCCAAATGCTTGCCAATGTTTCAAACAAATGTGCGCGGGGCCAGGGCGGGCGCCACACTTTGAAAAGGAACCGCCTTCGATCCGTGAAACTCTTACGAAGTTTAAAAACGAATGTGCGCGGCGCTAAGGCGAGAGCAACATTTTGGAAATTGGTTTCTTTCACTTTGTGAAACTCCTGCGCGTTTGTATTACGAATGTGCGCGGCGCTGAGGCGAGAGCGACATTTCGGAAACCAGCCGCCACAACTCCGTGAAACTCTTGCATAGTTTGAAAGGGCATGTGCTCGGCGCTGAGGAGAGAGCCACATTTTGAAAACGACCCGCCCTCCATCTGCGAAGCTGTTGCCAATTTTGAAGCTTCAGGGTCATATATGGTGAGGAAGTCTCAGGCAAAACGCCCGGCCCGCAGTAAAAACTAGCTTCGGGGTGCGACAGGGAGAATTTGCTTATAAGGGAAAGGAATGGAGGAGGAGGAGGAGGTGGAGAACAATGAACAATGACGAGGAGGAGGAGGAGGAAAATGAGCAGAAAGAGGAGAAAGAGAACAGCGACGACGACGAGCTTGACGACGACAATGACGAAAGCGACGGGCGACAGTGGCGACGACACTGACTTCCTCGACGACGACGGCGGACTCGGCGACGACGGACTCGGCGACGATGAGCCCGCCTTGTGCGCCCGGTACCCGCCGAAGAGCACGAACGTGGACTCTCTCATCAAGATGCTGTCTTGGACGCCTCGCGGCTCGCGCCGCGGTCGCCAACCCCGTTGCCGTCGCCGCCGCCGTCTTCGTCTTTATTGTCTTCGCATCTTCGCCGTCGCGCCTGACGGGGATGTCGGGAACCTGGTCGAATGGGGGAGGGGATGAGGACATTGTCGTTGGTTCTGGCAGGTTTATCGCCTCGGGATGCTCTCCAGCAGATGCACCTCGTCGGAGGTTTTCCGAGGGGTTGCATGGATCGTCCCGAGCGGCTGCCAGAGGCCCGAGTTAGGGCCATAAAAACTCCAGGCGTCGGGCTCGGCGGAGGAGGTAACGACGCTGGCGACGACGACGACGACGCCGCCGACACTGACGACGACGATCACGACGACGACGACAGCGAAGACGAACTTTACCGCATCAGCGATCGAGGCTTGCTCGAGTGCACCGCCCTCCCGCCCTCTTAATGCCCCAGACGTCGTCACTTTTGCAGTTTTCGTTTCCCTGTCCCTGAGCAGTGTCGCAACAGCGCGCGAAGTCTCCGTTTACGTTACATGCCGTCCGCTCGCCCGAGGTGATGTCCCGCCCGCCCGTGTTCGTCGTTGTCGTCTTCAGTCTCCTCGTTTCTCTCCTGCGTCTTATCTACCAACCTCGCCACGCCAACGAGAAAAAACATGTCATGCCCCGCCCGCCCGGTCTGAGTTCCCGAGCGTCCTGGCCGCTCTCCCGCTCAGTGTCCCACCGGCAAGCTTGACCCGCCCGCCCGACCCCTCCGACGTTTGCCGTGTCCCGCCTGCGTCGTTGTCAGTCGTCTGTCTTCGGGCGTCGCCGTGAGCGTCATCGTAATCGTTTTCATCAGTATCAGCGTCAGCGGGGTCGTCGTTGTTAGAGTCGTCGTCGTCGTCTCCGTCCACTTCGTCGTTCCCTGTGGTTTGCCAGCTTGCAGGAAGGGTGGAGGTGGGGGGGTCGAACCCCCCCCCGAGTTTCGATGGCAGGTTCTCGCCTGAGGGGGCCTCCAGGCTCCGGAGGAAGGCGCGGATTTTCGAAAGGGGCGTGTGGTCCCAGTCCCCGCGAGGGGTTTGTGTGTTTGTGATTGTGTGTGCGTGTGTCTGAGTGTGTGTGTGTGTGGGTGTGTGCTGCCCCCCTGAGCGGCCCCGCTCTGTCTCTCCCTCCCTTGCGCCGTCTCTTCGTTCTGTTCCTCTTCTCCCTGCATGGTGGCCCAATTCGCTCCACGGTATCCCTGTTCCGCTACCTATCGCCAGCGTAGTGACTGTGCCTAGCCGCCGACGCAAACAATCTGGATGTGTGCGCGTGTGTGGTGTGGGTTTGGTTTGCCTTTACGCGCATCCCGCTTTCGTGCTGCGTTATCAGCCGGACGCAGGTCATTCGCGCGGCGCTGGACGGCAAGCGATGTGGAAGTGGGGGAGGGAGAAGAGGGCGAGAAAGGGGAGGAGGAAGAGAAAGAGGGGGATGCGAGATATCATGGGTTGTATGTGATCCTCAGTGCCTGAAAGGGCCCCCAGGAGGGAGGAGGAGGAGGAGGAGGAGGAGGAGGAGGAGGACGAGGAGAGGAGGAGGAGGAGGAGGAGGAGGAGGAGGAGGAATGCAGTCGTTTTTCTTCAAGTCGGGCCCCTAGGGGCCTGTACCAGGCCACGCCACCTGACAGTGAACAACGAAGATGAACAACCAGTCATGTGATGGTGTCGAGAGGTCCTGGGGCCAATGTCATGAGCAAGTTGGTCGGATGCCCAGGACATGGAGGAGTATAACAATGTGGCAGGACGAGGAGGAACGGGGGGCGGGGAGAACGAATTGGAGCAGGTTGAGCAAGAGGAGCTTGAGGGGGGGGAGGAAGGTTGCCGGGAGCGGAGGCGCCATCCCGCTTGCCGCGCTGGCGCCGTGATGGCCGCTGCGATGAGTCGCGCAGATCGTGGGCGAAAAACATATCCACATCCGCGGCCTCGCGGGCTGGGCCCCTGGGCCGCGACCCTGGGGATACGAGGCGAGTTTTCGGGGATGCCCCGCGCGGAACGCATCCGCACGACCGCGTATCCACGGGATACGGAATCGGGCCCAGGAATCCAGACCGCGAGGGCACGGATACGGATCTGTTTGCCGCTTGTGAGCAGATTGGGCAAGGTTTTCTCTCGGACGCTCAGACGCCGCGGGCCCCCCTTAAGCCGGCAGCGGCGCTGGGGGCGGGCGGGTTCGAGGAGAAGAGGGAGGCGAGCGGCTGGGTCAGGCGCCAGGTCCTGCAGAGCGTCGACAGCTTCGAGGAGGCAGTCGAGGCCTCTGCGTCGTCATCGTGTGTCGTCGTCTTCGTGTTCGTCGGTGGCGCTTCGTTGAAGGACTCACAGGATTCCAATCGGCGGCTCTGTCGTTCATGTGTCTCTCGGCAGCCTCGCTGAACAACATCCGAACGCAGCTGTGAGTGTCAGCGTTTTGTTCTGCTAGGCAGGTGTGTGGGCCCCTTCTGCACCTCCCTTTGATTTCTCTTTCTTGACTCCCAGTGGGCTTGCAGAGCTTGCCTAACAGCTCTCGGAGCCTGATGGAAGCGAAGGCGTTATGTGAAAACACGCCTTTCAACGAATCAGCGGCGGTTGCACAGCCGCGTCCTGGCCAATTGTTTCTTCCTTTGCTTCCGGTTCTCCCTTCACCGCCCCCACTCGTATTTGGCATGAGTGGCGCACTGTCGCCGTGATCACGTTCATGTGCCGGTGGGGTCGGCGCAGGGATTTGCAGTCCGGTTTCTGTTCTTCGGCTTTGTGCGCTTCCGCATGCGCGTTCCTCGCATCTTGGCCTCTGGCCGCAGACTGTTCGCCGTGGTGCACCTCGGGCGCGCACAGTTACGTTACAGATTGAACTCTGCTCATCGGGTGGTCGCGTCGTCTCCCTCCCTCCCTCCAGCCTCGCGGCCGCTTTCGCATGTCTTCCCGTCCTGCCGCCAGTTGATTTACACTTTCCGATGCAGAGACCGCCTGAACGCGCGTGCAGACTGCCCCTGCCGCGCTGCGACGTGGAAGAGGGTGGTCGCGTTCGCTTTCTCGCTCTCTCTTCCTCTCTCTCTCTCTCTATCTCTGTCTCTCTCTCTCTCTCTCTATTTCCTTATTTCCTTGGTTCTTGCGTCTCTCTATCTTTCTCCCTCGCCCTCCAAAAGAATTGCGCTGAGCAGATCAGCAGCGAGCCCTGGACGTGGTGCGAGTGCGCTGCGAGCGCGCCGCCCTCGTGGGGCTGCCGGCTCGCGCCGCTCGCGCGGCTCGCCGCCGCTCTGCCAGCGCTCCCGCTCTAGCCGCACACCGGCGCGGCTTCTGCCCGTCGCATCGCCCGTCGCCCCGGCGCTTCGCCCGTCGCGTCGCTCCGTCGCGTCGCCCGTCGCCCGTCGCCCGTCGCCCTTCGCCCGTCGCGTCGCCCCTTCGCCCCGGCGCGTCGCCCGTCGCCCCGGCGCGGCGTCTGCCCGTCGCACGCCGGGCTCGACGGAGCACCGCCCGTCGGCCCCTGCGTGCGGGCGCCCTGCGCGCGACGGTCAAGTCGGGCCCGTCCCTCTACAGGAGGAAAACGTAAAAATAGTCAAAACATAGTCTGGGGACTTTCCTTTGAGCATTTCTTGATAATTGTTGCACGTTTGTTGGATATTTTTTCATATTTCGTAGAAAATCCTCCTGTAGGGGGACACGCCCGACTTGACGCTACGGTCAAGGGGCCCAAGGACACACAAACGAATAGACACCAATCCCTCCCAGGATCCCATACTTTCCCCTGTGTTGTGGGCTTGCGTCTTCCCCGCCCACTTCCCAGATCTGCCCATATTTTCATGGCGCGCGATGATTATCTGTGCTTGTGTGTGTGTGTGTTTTCCTTCTCCTGATACGGAGCCGCCCGGCGAGGACGGGTCAATTATCAGGGCTCCGAATCATCCGGGTCTGGGGGCTGTCAGGGGTAGTTATACAGATTCGCGCCTCGGGGCCCAGACCGTATACAGTCAACACGAATAATAAGGATGGGCAACCGTCCCAAGGGTACCCTTGCATCCTTGCCTCCTCAGCAAATCCTTGACCACTTTCGTTGGCCGCGACCCGCTCTAAAAGCTTCGACGTGGCCTTCCAAGGCCCTTGCATCCTTATCGCGCACGCTTACTATACTGGTTGACCGTATATGGTCACCCTGGACCCCAGCTCTCCTGAAGAATTCGGGCGTCCAGCCCTCCCAAGTTGTCGGTCAGCGGGGCTGGGAGCAGTCAGCGGTAGCTACGGGTTCGTGCAGCCGCCGCGCGTCGCCTCGCATCGCATCCTTCTCGGGGCTGGCTCCAGTAGTCAGACGTCCCAGCATCCATCAAAAGTCAGGTCGAAAAGATCGTGGGTCTCGGGCTGGGGCGCGCGCGTGGGGGCCTGGCGATCTTGTAATGTGTAAACGTATGGGTATACAGCACGGGGCCATTGTCCTGGTCGGTCGCATCATGACTGATATTGGTATGATGAGAGAGCTGAGTAAGCTCGAACACCAGTGCCAGCGACGTGTGAAAGAAAGGAGCTGGGCCAGACCTCGCAGGCCAGCCAACGAACCCAGACTTCCTATGTCTTGATTGTTTCAACACGTGGTTCCCTGAAGTCCCGACCCTTCCCCAAGGGCCGGTTTCTCATCACCAGTCGCTCTTTGACGGTCCCGAGGTTTGGCGAGAGCCCCCAGTGGTCGAAAATTGACTCAAACCTTCCGCAGTGATGTTGCCCACGACGCGGGAGCGTCCGAGACGCAGCCGACGACGCAGCCGACGACAGCGACGACGGCGACGACCGCAGCCGACGACGGCAACGACCGCAGCCGCCGAGGGCTGCAGGCGTGGCGCCGCCCGCCCGCGGGCTTCGAGTAGGAGATCGACTGCAGAATTGATTCCCCCCGAAGGTGCAGTTCTCGCCGAATCGTCTAACATGATGCATAAGGTTCGCACATATACGGACATTCTGCACAGTTTTTCGTGTACAGTGAACCATGACAGTAAGGATGGGCAACCTTCCCAAGGGTACCCTTGCATCCTCGCCTCCTCGGTCCATTCTTCGCCACTTTCGCTCGCCGCGTCCCGCTCTAAGAGCTTCGAAATGGGCGTCCAAGGCCCACGCACCCTTATTGCGCATCCTTACTATACTGTTTGCCTGTAAATCCGATGAGGCAACCAATTTTGGGGTAGATCGACTCTGTAGTCGACCTCCGTAGGTGCAATTCCCGCCGAATCGACGAACATGATGCATAATGTTCGCATATATACGGGCATTCTGCGAACTTTGTTCGTCGCACACCCGACGAGGAAATCCATTTCGGGGCAGATCAATTCATTCTGTAGTCGCTGAGGAAACTGCTACGTGTAGACCCGATGAGGGAACCAACTTTGGGGCAGATCAGCTCTGTAGTCGACCTCCGCGCGGATTTCTCGGATCGGCGTTGGGGCCCCCCGGGCGGCGCCTCGGGGGCCGCCCCTGGCGCGCTCCGCGCGCCAGGGAGGGGGCTCCGGCGCCGATCCGAGAAATCCGCGCGGACCTCCGAGTTTTTATGCTTATGTCACTTTTTGTTCCCCTGGATCTGGGTCGGTGGGAAATACTTTGATCAATGTTTCTGGAGGGCCCTTGACTCTGGTTCCTCGAATGGGCGATATAAGTCATAGAAAGCAAAGATGACAACCATGCTAGTACAACAGAGATTCACTCGTTGGCGGGTTCAAAAGAGTCCATGATGTAAACACTGCAACTCTGTAGCCAGCGGCGACCCCAGCGCGGGCGTTCAAGGTTGAACGCCGCCAGCGATCCAGAATCGAGCGATGTTGAACGATCGGACGTTGCGGCAGCGGCCGATCGTTCAAGGTTGAACGATCCAGCGCGGTGTCAAAAACCAACGCTGGGGTCGGCACGACACGAACCTGCCGTATGTCACTTTATCTTCCCTGGATCGACCCTGTAGTCGACCTCCTGCTCGATGGGCTCGGCGCCGCTGCCCGCCATGGAGGCCGGGCCGCCCGAGCCGCAGGCCCCCGCCGGGTTCACGGTGCGGGGCCTGCGCTCCTTGGAGGAGCGGGCGCCTGCCCCCGGGGACCCCAGCTCCTCCTCCTCCTCCTCCTCCGTAGCCATTTTGGCTCAAGTTGCCATATCCTCAAGGCAGCTGGCCAGGTCAGAGCAGGGCTGCTCCCGACTCGGCCCGCGACATCAGGGTCGGGGGTTGACCCTTTTTCGCGCATTGAGGCATTTTGCCACCCAGTTTGTCTATCGTCTCGTTTCCTTGCAGTGCAATGGCCGCTGCCGAGGTATCCAATGCTCAGTTGCTCCAAGTTCTAGAAGGGATGAACGGCGGCATGAACGCCATGAGGGACGACATCGAAGATGTCAAAAAACGTCTTGCCGTCGCTGAAGGACTGGAGGAGAAGATTTCCGATTTCGAGCTCGCCATGGAGGACAAGTTCGAAGAAGCTAAGAAAGCCCACCAAGCCCTCGTTCTCGACATGGACCTGAGAGTGTCTCGACTCGAGCATGCTCATCAAGAAGCCGCCACCAACGCTGCCTTCTTCGACACCGAGGACGGCAACCCCACCGCCAAAAACGCAGGGCTCGAGATTCAACGTCAGATGAACGAGAAGATGGCCAGGCTTGAAGCGTCCCTTGCCGAGCTTCAGCGAGCTCCGTCCGATGCAGGCTCCGCTTCAACTCGGCCGCCATCCAAAACTCGTCGCTTAGGAAGGGGCACCAGTGCTGGCTCCAGCGCTTCCGAGATTCCAATGATCGATCTCGCCAACGACGAGCACAACCAGATCGACCCTACCAGACGGTGGATCAGCGGCTTTCCGCGCCCAGTCACCGAGCCGTATAGGCGCACAGTCTTCAACCAGATGAAGAGCCGACTTCCTTCCGCCATCAGCGAAGGGATGACAGGTCAGTTCCACAAAGTATCACAAGCGTTCGCCGTCACCTTCAACTCTGAGCAGAAGGCCCGCGACTTCCATGACTGGTTCCTCGCGAACCCCGTGACATGGCAGGACTACCGCAACGCCTCCCTTCATCCACTGAGATGCCGCTGCAAGCCCGCCAGAAGAACCGCGTCCTGAGCGCCCTCTGGCCGCTCGCCCGCAAGCACCTCGAGAACGCAGGGAAGTGGAGCCCGTCAATCAAGATCGGCACCAACCCGTTCAAAGGCGTGTTCAGTATCACCACCGAGAACGACCACTGGGAGATCTTCAAGCTGACCGACGCTCCTGGTGGCATGTACGAGCTGAAAGCGATTAGCGACCAGCTCTCCGAGTGGAGCATCACCGAGACGACCGCCAACTGGATGGTCGAGCAGGCCCAGGCCTCCGTCCAGCATCACTGAAGTGATGCCAGCCTAGTATCGTGTGCGAATTTTCTGCCCTCTCCCGTTGCATCGCTGCCTCTGTCGCCCGAGTCTTCTGATCTTTGCTCGCCTTCTTTGTCGAATGCTGAATTCGGAGCCCAGCCACCTTCGCCTGAGAACCCAGCCAGTTCTCGCCTCTCTTTTCCGCCATCCCTGGCCAACGGTCGAGGTATTCGGATTGCTACCTGGAACTGTCATACCCTGTTCGGCGCGGTCTCTGGGGACCACGACACTCAGGTCAAGACTTTCGATCGACTCACTAACCTAACTAGAGCAAAGAACATCATTTGCTTGCAAGAAACACACGGCCATGAAGGGGGTCGCGAGTCGCTGCGCACCGAGTTCCCTGGCTATGAATATTTCTGTACGTTCTGTCCCGACAGTCACGCTGGCGGGAACACGATCATGTTCGCTCGCTCTCTTCTCGCTCTGCTTCCTCGACATCAACACAATGTGATTATTCCTGGGCGTCTCCATGCCGTCACCATCCAGTCCGACTCTTTCTCGCTTACCATCCTGAACTTCCATCTCGACCGGAGCTGCCGCCACAGAGAGAACATAAGGATTATTCGCTTACGCGCCGATTTTTGTGTACACTGTCCAGGGCCTCTTCTTCTTTGTTGGAGACTTCAACTTTTGCGAGCTGGGCGAGGGTACCCAGCGAGTAGACGGCTCTGTGCAGATCAACAGCCCCGACTCCCTCGCCCATAAGTTCTGGTCGCTCTTGCCTAACGCTATGGAATGCTACCAAGAGAACCCGACCCACCACGCCACTCGGAATGGGAATGTGGTTAGTGTATCCAGGATCGACCGTATGTATACCAATATGTTCACTGGGGATATCTTGGATTTGAAGCCGACTTCTGGGACCTCCTGGGATATTTGTAAAGCCGACCTCCCGAGTGACCACGCCCCGGTGTACCTACATCTGAACGGAGGCGGAGAAAACCGCGCTCGTGCTGTCGCCTCGTGGGTCTCTCGTCACCCTCTGCATCCGATCCTGCTTGAAAAGCTGATCAACGAGCACGGGGTATGCGAAGATAATCCGCCGCTGATGGTTGAAGAGCTCACGCGCCTAATGCACGAAGCAGGACGTCTCGTCCAGCATCGCCTTTCTGAGCTTCCGCCCAGCTCCGCCGAGCAGCATTTGCAGCGGCTGCTCGCGGTGAATCGCGCCATGCGGAGCCACAAGATAAGCACGCTGAAGAAGGCTGTCAAGGCCATCCCCGTGCTGCTCAACTTTCTCGACCCTGACTGTGGCGCGTGGCACAGCCAGTCAGCCTTTCAAGAGTATATGGCCATGATTGCTGCCGCTCGGTACCAAAAAGAGTATGAGGGAATCATTGGGCATACCGCGGATTCCCCCCAGTTTTATGAGCACCGAGCTGCGCGTCTTCAGAGATTGGCATCGGCCTGGTCGCCGAAGAATCGCAGAATATTCCTCACGGGCATCGCGGATGCCGAGGGGAACGCTTTCCCGACTGCTGAGGCTGGGGCACATGCTCTAGCCGCTCATTGGGGTCAAGTTCACGCCTCTGATTCATCCCAAGTTGCCGCGAGGGACCAGCTGGAGGAACATATTCAAAAAGTGAGGGAGGCTCAGATTTGGAGGCTCTCTGAAGAACAGTTTTACGGAGTTTTAGATCGGCTTCGCGATTCCGCCCCTGGCCCTGACGGGCTATGCTATTCTGCTTGGCCCAAAGGGAACTTATTTGTTAGGTGGGCCGCCTGCGCCACGTACCAGCATATCATGGATTTCGGCCAGGTTTCAGACGCTCTCAACCTCAGCGACTCGGTCTTCCTCCCCAGAGGTTCCCTGGACCGCGACGGTTTCGAGCTCTGGAGGACCCCGTGAAACCACCCGCCCCATCTCCCTCTCCAACTCGATTGACAAAATTTTCGCCGTCGTGATCAACTGCCGCCTGGCAGAGGTTTGCGTGGACACCACTATTGGGGTCCAAAGGGGCTTCGTCAAACACCGCAACATGCTTGACAATCTGATTGAGTTCGAGACGCACATGGTCGTAGGTGCAGGTCTTTAATGGCGACAGACTGCAGGCGCTATCCTGCTGGACATTAAGGCCGCTTTCCCAAGTTTATGCCATGATTGGATATTTTTCGTGTTCGAGAAAATGAACTTTCCCGAGTTTGTATCGAATGCGACACAGACGCTCTACGCCAAGGTTACCGCCACCATTCTCCTGGGCGGGGTGTCTCACTGCTCTTGTCGTATCCTCCGCGGGATAAAGCAAGGATGTCCACTCTCGGGAAGTGCGTTCGCCCTGGGGTTCGACCCGATATTACGCTTGCTCTGTCTTCTGCTGCCCCGACCTGTCCACTTGCACGGCGCCTTCGCCGACGATGTTGCCTCCGCCGCCTCTGATATCTACACGGCCGTGCCCATTTTCATGAAAGTTATGATGCTTGCAGGGCACGCCGCGGGCCTCGTTCCGAACCTCAAAAAAAACGGTGATATTATTTTACCGCGACTTTCACAGGGAGGAGGAGGAGAGGAAGTTCCAACGGCAGGGGATCAGAGTTCGGAGCTTCGGGATGTCTAAGTGTGTCAATTATCTTGGAGTGATGCGCGGGATCAGGGCCCAGGAAGAGTCTTGGGCCGCCCCGCTGGTCAAGTTCCGCGACCGCTGCCGCTTCGTTAAGTCTTTGAAGTTAGGCCTGTCGATGTTTCTCGTGGCGTACAACCAGATCGCAGTCGCTGTGCCCATGTTCATTGCCCAGTTCTTTCCGCCCACGGCCGAGTGCAGTTGGCAGGTGCATCTCGGGCTTCAGTCGCCTACATGCGCTCCTCGGCATGCCTTGTCTGATCATATGCAGGTCGGAATGAAATCTCTTGGGGGGAAACTATCTCGGGCCAGGTCTCTCACGCACGAAGCTCGTGCCGCTGCATATCGTGCTACCCTCAACTCTTCCGTCTTCTTCGCCTGCATCGAGAAAATCGAGGACGCGTTCGATGACCCCGAACGCCATGTGGACGCTCATCTTCATCCCGTTTATACCAAGTCTTTCGTTTTAGTGATGAACCAGAACTATCGTGTGTTATGCCGAATCCCGTCAGCCCCCACCGTCTTCGAGCACGGGCTTCAGAAGAAAATGACCAAGCTTGTGCTCGCCCAGCAACCCCTGGTCCCATTTCCAGAGCTTATCCTGAGGCGTCTCCAGTATCGGGCTTCGAGGTTTCCTGAAGCTGGCCAAGTCGGGGCTCCTGAAGCCCATATGTGTTTCTCTCGGCTAAAAGTGGTCGGCCAGCACATTGCTCCCTTTGTTCAACTCAGTCTGCTGCGCAGTATATGCAACGCTTGGAATACCTCTCGGAGATACCGCCAGGCCACGCTAGGATGCAGGCTTGGATGTCAATGTATTGCTGGTGACCAGGTCGTGCATTACCTTGTCTGTCCTGCTCTTCTCGGAGTGATGCGTGCCAATCTGCCTAGGCTCCCACCTTGGTGGGGGGCGGAGGTGTTTGCTGGGCTCCTTCTTTTTTCTTTGACGTTTATTAAACACGTTTAACAAGCTCAGGTCCGAGGGGCCCCAAAGCACATCGCGAGCCATTCGGCTTGCTGCAGGCCGGTTCCGCCTTATGTGCCGACGGGATGCCAGGGCGCGGGCTCTGGCGCGGCGGTAGGGCATCTAGCGATGTGGGCGCCTCGGATGACCTGCCAGATGGGATCGGGTCTCCTCCTCCTCCTCCTCCTCCTCCTCCTCCTCCCCCCCTCCTCCCCTCCCCCCCCTCCCCCTCCCCCTCCCCCCCATTCCCCTCCTCCTCCGCCTCCTCCTCATCCCCCTCCTCCTCATCCTCCCCCTCCTCCACCCCCTTTTCCTCCTCCTCATCCTCCTTTTTTTTTGTCATTCCGAGTCCCGCGTTTCGATCCGATTCGATCTCGACGAAGTCCGATCTCGAGTCGATTCGGCTCCGGATTCCGATGTCGGGCCCGATCTCTCGAGAGGGGGACCTACCTGCCTCGATGCGACTCCACATGCCGATGTGGGGTCCGACCTCTCTCCATGGAGACCTGCCAGCAAGCCGGTTCCCGCCGCTTTGGTTTTTCCCGGCTCGGCTGCCGAGTTCCGCCGATCCGATTTCTCTCGATCGCCGACCCGTCCTCTCGATCCGATTCTGGGCCCTCCTGCGATCCGATTCCCGTCGATCGCCGATCCGACTTCTCGGTTCGATTCTGGGCCCTCCTGCCGCCCCTGGGCCCCGCGTCCGTCGCGGGCGAGGGAGCGCTCAAGCCCGAGGGCCCTCCCCCGAGGTCCTGGCGCCCCGATCTCTTCGCGCCGGGCGTTCTGGCCCGGGGTCGGGCCCAGGGCCCTCACAGGGCGATCTGGCTGGAAGGACGGAGGAAGGGGGGGAGGAGGTGGGGGAGGGAGCGGGGGATCTCTTGGTGAGGGAGGGGGGGAGGAAGAGGGAGGGAACAAGGAAGTGGGGGATCTTTTGGTGAGGGAGTGGGGGAGGAAGAGGGGGGGGAAGAAGGAAGTGGGGGATCTTTTGGGGAGGGAGTGGGGGAGGGAGAGAGGGGGGAGAGGAGGTGGTCCACGCCTCGACGTTGCACGCTGCTCTTCACTATGCCGTCGCTGTTGGCCTCTCAGACCCATCCTGCCGCCAGGCCAGGGATGCGAGCCCGCAGGTCACGAGTCGCAGCGACATGCGGCCGCGTGTCCGCTAGGGGTCCGTCGAGCAGCCGCCTGTGCGGTGCTCGTGTCCAGAGGCCACGGGTCAGCCCTAGTCTATCGGCGCCGTTTGTCGGCTGTGGTTGGGTCCGACCGGACTTTGCAATTGCAGGCATGTCGAAAGTCCGATCATGTACCCGTCCGGGCGGGCCCACTTTGACTCCACCGCCAGCCGGAGCGTGTCGAGAGCGTCCTAGGTCGCTGTCGCGACAGTGCCCTGTCGCGAAGAGATTTATCGTCTCAGACATTTTGTTGCGCCATCTGTCGCTGTTTGCCGTGCCCTTGCTCTCTGAGAGTGTGTCGCAACGGCGTGTGGCCACTTCTGTGTTGCAAGCTGGAGGGGGCTAGCACGTCAGGAGAGGGCGGGATTACACTTGGGTCGGGTGTGTTCTGGGGGGGGGTGTTCTGCGGCCAGGCCGCCGTTGCGTCGTGCGGTTACACGCGTACCTCGGTACGCCAGCATCCCGCTCTGTCATTACTGTTAGGTCGCTTGTTTCATTAATTTGCTGGTCGTTCGACTGGCCATCGACACGGCAGCCGCCTAGTTAGCCCTCAAGGGTCACACGCTTTTACCGCAGCTCTTCGCACTTGCACTGGCAGCTGCTCTTACTTGTTTGACAAGGTCTTAGTCGGTGATTCTATCATTCGAGGCCTTATGCCTTTTTTTTTCCTGGACGCAGCCAGCTTTGTCCTTCATGCCCGACCACCGTCAAAAAGGAGGAGGAGGGAGAGGGGGAGGAGGGGGAGGGGGAGGTGGAATGAGAAAAGCTGAGGAGGAGCAACCGGCGGAGGAGGGAGGAGGAGGAGGAGAAAGAGGAGGAGGAGGAGGAGGGCGAGCAGAAAGGCCAGAGGCTTCTTGGATGCCTCTCGGAGTCACTTCGGATGTCTTTCGAGAGCCTCTTGGAGTCCTCTTGGGGCGTCGTGTGGGACTCCTGGGGATCTTGGGTTCCTCTGGGGAGCCTCTTGGGGCATCTTGGGGTCTCTTGGGGGCCTCGTGGGGGCATCTTGGGGGCATATTGGGGGCCTCCTGGAGCCTCCTGGGCACTGCTGGGGCCATCTTGGGGCACCCTTCGGAGCCTTGAGGGCCATCGTTGGGCCATCTTGGATGAGACCGATCTACGGAGGGGAGCTCCCCAATCAGGGTACCCTCCCCAAAGAGGCCAACATGTGGCCACGTCGTGATGTCTCCGACGTTCCAGAAGCCATGTCCAAATCCTTTTAACGTCTGTCCTCGGACCGCTCTCGCGGTTCTTCATGACCAGTTCGTGGAGCTGCGTGCCGGCTTTGGCGAGCAAGGAGACGGGGGGGAATGGGGAGGGGGATGAGGAGGTGGAGGGTCAGGAGCAGGAGGTCCTGGGTCGAGGTTCAGGAGAGGAAAAAACACACAGACACAATTAATCGGGGATTCTCAGAACATATGGGAAAATATGGGAAGTGGGGGGAAGACAACAAACAAGAACATATGGGAACATATGGGGGATATTTTTATGTGTGTGTATTTATGTGTGTGTCCCAGTTCCCCTTCAGAGGTGGAGGGTCAGGAGCAGGAGGTCTGGGCCTCTCCTGCCGAGGAGCTCGAGGGGCCCTGGCTGGACCTGGTCGCGGCTGTCTTTGGGCCTCTGGGCGCCCCGCGGCAGTACTTCGCCCGCCACTGGACGTCGGACACCGACGAGTCGCAGGACGCTTGCGCGGGCGCCGTCGCCGCCGCCGCCGTCCTCGTCAGCGCCGTCATCGCCGTCGACGTCGGCGTCATTGTCGTCAGCGTCGTCATCACCGTGGTCGTCGCCGTCGGCGTCGCCGTCGGCGTCGCCATCGTCTTGGTCCTGTTTGTTGTCGTCGTCTGCGCTTTGGTAGTCTCCGTCGTCGCCCTCGTCGCTGTCGCTCGACGCTGGATGTCAGAGACCAGCGAGTCGCCGAACTCCGCCGCCGTCGTCGTCCTCGTCGTGTCCGTGGTCGTCGTCTTCCTCAACTCCGCTGTCGTCGTCGTCGTTGCCGTCGTCGCAGGTGTCAGCTGATATGGGCAACTCTGGGATTTATTGGGACGGCCTCGCGGCCCGTGCCGCCGACCCGACGACCACGGCGGCGCCGGCGGCGACGGCGACGCTGACATGGGGCAGTGTCCGCAGTGATGCTTCGTGGGGCCCCGTCGGAGCGCGCTCGTAGGCCTCTGGGGGGCAATTCTGGGACCTCTTGGGAGCATCCTGGGGGCCTCTCGGGGGCCTTTTGGGGGTTCCTGCGCGCTTTCTAGGGGCCTCGTGGGGGCCTTTTGTGGCCGCGTGGGGGCCTCTTGGGTGCCTCTTGGTTCCTCCTGGGAGCTCGGGGCCGAGGGCTCGAACTGTTCGTTCTTTTGTGCCGATCGTTGTTGCATCTTGCGCCGTCTTGGTACGTGGGAAGCAGAAAAAATCAGAACGCCAGAATCGTCCCCCAATCCTGAAGAACATTATTTCAGTTTGCCTGTCAGGGCCCTGTTGGTGTACTTTTGGAGGCCTCTTCAAGCGTCTTGGAAGCCGCTTGGGCTGTCAGATGGCCATCTCTGGCGTCATGGACCGATTGTTCAGCGATTCGGGGCCCTCTTGGTCCGTCTTGGGGGCCTCTTGGGCTGTCTTGGGGCGTTTTGGGGTCCTTGGACTCCCCAGGGGAGGTTGGTATCATCCCCCATCCGTGGGAGAAGGGATCAAAGTGAAGGGGTTTCCGTTCGATTCAATTACAACGTTGCTCATTTTCGCTTTTGGTTTCGCTTTGGCTGGCTCGCTTGAGGAGGGCCTGGTGAAAGGGGGGGAGCGGCGACGGGCCCAGGGAAAGGGGGGTTAAACACGACGGCGACGACGACGACGACGACGTCGAGTCAAACAGAACAAAGTTTTCCGCACGTCGACAAAGTGGGCGGATTCAGCTGATAATCGGATGTTTGGAACGGTTCGGGAGCTTTCCCCAGGACGTGTGGGGGAGGAGGAGGAGGAGGAGGAGGAGGAGGAGGAGGAGCAGGAGGAGGAGGAGGAGGAGCAGGAGGAGGAGGACGAGGAGGAGGATCAGGAGGAGGAAGAGGAGGAGGAGGAGGAGGAGTAGGAGGGGGAGGACGAGGATGGAGGAGGAACGGGGCGGACAAGGAAACGGAGAGGGACGATCCCGACTACACGTAAGAGTGACCCTTCGCCAGAGTGACCTTTGGTGCGGGCTCACTGGGGTCTTCCGACCGCCGAACGCGATGCCATGCCATCGGGATTTGCGCTTGGATTTGGTCTCCCCGTGCCGCCAGTTAAGCCGCGCACCAGAGGTCATTTCTGATTCGGGTCACGCATGCATGCAGCGGATAATTCGCTGGAGTGGTGAGGTGGAGACGGGGAAAGAAGGACAAGCAAGGGGAGCCCCCCGCACCTGTGCATCGTTGCCCACATTGCCTTTTTCCTTCCTGTCCGCCCATCCATCCCTCCTTGGGGCCGCCCCCCCTTGTCCCTGGGGCGACAGGTAAGCAAAGGATGCCGATGCCGCTGCTCCCCAGACTTCTCCCCACTGAAGAGGATCTTCTAGCTTCCCAGATGTGGTCGGTGTAGATGGGTCTGTGATTGCTAAGCCCCTGTCAGCCTCTCCTCCTCCGGCGCCTCTCTCTGTATTCCCTTGTGCGCCACCTTATCGGCTCACAAAAGCCCTTGAACTAGAATGGCGCGCCGGTGACGGACGCGCCCACGCCTCCGTAAAAAGGAAAAAGAGCGCGCTTTCTTGTAGAACGGGTCCCCCAATTTGTACTTCGTGTCTCCGTGTACCCATACAGTCACCCCCGTACACTCCCCAGTGGCAGCGGAGCCTGTGGTTGAAACCCACGGGGGGAATCAGGACGACTCTCCTGTCGTTCGATTGTCGGGCGACATACTCTTTACTATTTTCCCATTCTTCCCGTTCTCGACCATACTGCACCGAACGCCGCCATGGATTTCCCAAACGACGCTCAGCTTCAAGTGAGTGAACTTCCACCAGATCCTAGGTAACAGCCGAATCCGGATTTTTAGGCACGAATTGCGGGACGAGGGTTCGCTCTTTGGGAAAGTGATGGCAATGTGGGCTGGTCAGATCAGGATTGGGGCCGCGGGTTTTCACAGCCTTGGACGGAGACACAACCCAATACGCAACAATTTTATCAGGCTGGATTGCGCGGAACGTGGTTCGCCGGCTGCACCAGATCTGCAGAATACGCCCCTGCGGGGACAGGCTACACATGTTTCCCCTTTTGGTCCGACCAATTGAGGGGACACCATTGGTGGACAATTTCCTGAACAGTCGGAGGCCCCAAAGATACCAAACGACTTACCTCCCACTTGGGACGGAAAAGATCCAGATACTCGCTTCGACCCTTACATGAAAGAGCTGCAATTGTGGTTCGCCATGACCAGAACTTTGAGAGCGCAGCGAGGATACCTCATCCATCGCGATGCCAATAACGAACTTGCAGGGGACGGCCTGCACGTCGTGGTGAAAAAAAAGAGTAAAACACATCAGGAAGTCTTCTGCCGAGTGCCAGGGCCGCAGGATGCCGTAGGCTTTCGAGAATCTCTTCTATTCAGAAGACACCAAGCGCAAGCGGGATCAAGCCCAGGTCAACTATATTGCGTGTGAGCGCGTGCTTTTCGAGAACTCGAGAAGCGCATATCCCTGCCAAAAGTCTTTTTTATTAAAAAGATTTTTTTTGTTTTTTTTTTTAAAAAAAAAACAAAAAAAAATTCATGCTTGTGAGAGGCTCCAAGATCAATGACGCTGCTTGGGGTGCGGTTGAGCACTGGACAGAGGGATCATACGCATCTGACGTGGTGCGTGAAAAGCTTCGGAAGCTTGAACGACGACTACCGTCTGGCAAAGGTGGCCATCGCGTCCATGCCACGAGTTCCTCCTCGCATTTTGTCGACGGTCAAGAAGATGATGGCGGATGCGAAGAGTAGGAATCGGATCGCGACAATTTGTTATGGGCTCTTATGCAGCAGCGCTCGCTTACTTTACCCGAGTCCCACGATGAAGATGAGGTCCGGAATGAGGTCGTTAAGTGCATGGACGACAACGACTCAATTTTCGTAGTTGGGGCTTTGTCCGGTGACGCGGTTCTAGACGAGGATTTGGCCATCGCCATCAATGTTAACTACAGCCAGGTACGACAGTATTCCCACACGCGGAAGTTTGGACTAGGTTGTTTCAAAGAGCGATTCCCAAAGGGACAGTCCAAAGGTTCCCGAAAAGGAAAACGCCATTGGAAACGTACTGGACATGCCCCACCGAGCAGTGGGCCAATAATTAGTTGTTGGGTGGCTCGAAATGTGGCCGATGTGGGAAGACGGGGGGGGCACTGGGCTCGAGACTGCGCGAACGAGGCAGACGTGCGAGGCTGCGAGCGACAAGCAGGCATCGGCTGCACCCGGGCAGTCCAGCATCGGAGCATATGATCCGGAACTTACGATCCAGCCTTGGGTCAGTTCTCTCACCTTTCCTATCTTTGCTACTGCCGACGCTGGAGAGCAGGTTTTCATTGAACTTCAGGTTCATATTGGTCTCAGTTTGATGGGTGCTGGAGCTCAGCGTGGAGCGCGCGGCAAAGTCTGAGAATCCGCCAGAAAGGACTGAGGCCGTGCGCGGACTCAAACGATGACCGAAGAGGCCATTCAAGAAAACAGGGACATGCACAAGAGACGCCAGCAGGACAGGGAGGCCAAGCGCCGGGCCGAGCAGGTCGAAGAGGTCGAGGGCGAGGACGAGGACTCGAACGAGGGCGGCGGTGAACAGGACATACATATATATATATATGTATATATGTATGTGTATATATATATATAGTCACGCAGGACGAATAGCCCCGCGGTAGACAACCTGGCGCAGCATCAGGTGGCCACGTCTACTGCGACGACGCCCCACAGCAGTGCGAGATGCCGTGCGAAGCTTGCGTGGAAAGGAGACACGTCGCCAACGCTCGGGCTGAAGCAAAAGAGGAAGAACAAGAAGAGGGTGAGGCAACTCCAGAGATGCCAGAGGGCGAAGCTTCGACGTCGAGAGAAACCAAGAGATCGGGCACAGGAGTACAGCGCCCCAGCGCCAACCTCTACCTTGCTGACCAAACGGCCCAGGAGACAGCCAGGGGGGCAGCCGCGGAGACCACCGAGGAAACCAAGCCACTCCTCCCGAGGCCGAAGTACGGTGGGACCGTCGGCGTCTACGTCCTGCCCCCCGACGAGAACAACAACGTCGTCGTCTCGGTCCATCGCGGAGCTCCAGAGGTGAGGCATTCGAACACGGTCGCCGCTCCATGAGGACAAGTCGGTCTGACCGATCTGAACGTTGCTCACCAGCTAGGCCTGGACTTCGATTGCGCTGCCACGCGCGCGGGAAGTCGGGGGCATGGCGAAGAAGCTGGACTGCGCACTCATTTGAACGACCTGGTAGATATTCCTAGCTACAAGACAGCGATCGCACCTCACAAGAATTACGGGCTCGTCTGGCTGGTGCCACCCAAGGTGAGGGCCGCAGCGTCGCTCTCGTTGTGACATGATAGGTCGGGGCGTCCAGGATTTGGGACCCCCCGCCGGAGATCGCAAACGCGCCTGGGCCACCGTGGACAAACTCATCGCGCCGCAAGACCTTCTACCAGCACGCAAGCAGCCACCGGACTACATCGCGAAGGTGGAGAAGGAGGGGATCCTGCACATCAAGCAAGGCATAGTGCATCAGGTGGAGGTGGCAAAGGGCGCGCCATCCTAACTCGCAAGGAACGGACGCTGGCATAACGATGATGCGACTCGTTACCTGGCATATAAAGCCGCGCTCAGCCGAGCGCCCAGGACCCGAGCATCAAGGCGACCTTCAACGTTCCCACGTCGGAGATGATGGCTGTGCACCATCAGTGCCCGAGGCAGCCTACTTGCCGTGTTTGGCTGAAGTGGTTGACGCGAATGTCGCTCGACATCGCCCTCTGTCCGACTGAGTCGAACAACGTGCTCGACTACGAAATTGCACAGGACTACCTGGAGACAGGGAAAGAGAGCGGCGACTACGAGGCCGTCTACGCGCACTTCCAGGTGTTCGCGAGAACCGATCTCCACGGCCCCTCCGATCCTTGCCCGGCGTTAGATCTCGTCGTTGCGACATTTAGAGATCTGCCGCGCCAGGCACCTGCGGCGCCGGCCATCGCCCCTGGCATGAATTGCAAAGAGTTTCCGAATATCTGCAGAAGCCTATGGCACCCTCCTCCGGGGGAGAAGCTGTCGATGCTCGACAGCAGGGGGGACCTGGCAAAAGAAAGCGAGAAGGCCATCGAGGACATCTTGGACCAGATCAAGATCCTCGGAGAGGCAGTTGGAGAAGACGAAGTGGCACGCTAGCTGGAGAACTTCGGCGAGTTGAATGGCGCAGTGGGGGCCGTTTAAAGGTTTCGTCGAGAATCCTCCGCCAATGGGTGGATCCGTCCCAGAGGCCACGAAGGCTGCGGCGACGGTCGATCATTGCGCCGCTGCTCCAGGACTGGAAAGGCCTCCAGCTGAGATGGGTGAGATATTTCTTGGGTTTGTAAAAACACACACACACACACACACGCACACGCACACGCACACGCACACACACACGCACACGCACACGCACGCACGCACGCATCAGTGCCCACTGGAGGAAGGCCTACAAGCTGTCCAGGAAGAACAAGAGGGTCTTCAACCAGAAGATGAGCGACCGCTGAAAGACGGGCCACCAGGGGGACGCGACGAGGGACCACCTACTCGACACCTTCCTTCACTATGGCTGTTTTGGCCGCGTTGGGTGTGGAAACTCAAATTGGGGGCCCCTAGTCTCCGGAAGGTCCCGCTTTGCCCGTGGGCATCTCTCAGAACTCAGCGACGATCTTCGCGTCGAGGGGCCAATCGCGCATCCAGCCGGGCATTGTTGGGCGATGGGTATGGCGCCGACGCGCAAGGGATACGCAGCGCGTCTTGGAGCTCAACAAGAAGGAGGCCCCGATCGAGACTGCATTCCACGGTGCGAGCTCGGCGGCGCTCGCCTTTATCTGGAGCAAGAAGGGCCTGTTCGAGTTGACGCCAGGACCCTCGCACTGTGACAATTTGTTTGGCATGGTCTGCGACAGGACAACTCGCCGCACCCCTTGCGCTTGCTACATAGTGCATTCGCCGTCTCACGTCAACCCTGAGTTGAACCTGTACTCCTGCATATTCGAGCTGCTGGTAGGTCGCAACCGTCGCGCGGGCCATCCCAATATGCATGTCCATAGACAGCGGTGCTGGACCGAAGGCAGCGTCTACGTCAACGCTCTCTGGGCCCACGCTGCGACGATTGTGGAGACTTGGGGCAAGCTGCAGGCGAAGGAGCAAGTCTTTGGATCGCACAACATGCGGCATCGCACGGTCAGGATGTACCTCGCGGCAAAGGCCATCCCGGCAGCGTTTCCGATTGTACGCGCGTACGCAGGTGAAGCGACCGAGGACTCCGACTTCCCGATTCTCGAGGTCAAGCTGGTTCCCAAGGACGAGAGATGGGTCTTCAGTGGACCGAAGAGCTCAGTGCGAAAGATCGTTTCTGGGAACTCACTGGCAAACCGTACGACCAGCGCAGAATCGAGACACAGAGTTTCATGGATCAGATGAGTCAGGCTATGGACGCATCGACGTCGGAAGACCTCATCATGGATCCCGGATCGGGCAATCCCTTCAAGGATCTCTCCTAGAGGTGCTCTCAGGTCTTGCGTGTTCGTGGAGCTGTACCAGCTGCACGTCACTGACACTCTGTTAGTACGTGGAATGGCGACGGTACCCACTGAGAGAGGAACTTCGTCGTTTGAGGCAAGGTGGTCGGCAAGAAAGGTAGGAGCTGTGGTTGCTGAGCCCCTGTCAGCCTTTCCTCCTGCGCCTCTCTCTGCGCTCCCCTGTGCGCCGCCATATCGGCTCACAAGGGCCCTTGAGCTATCATGGCGCGCTGGTGACGGGCGCGCCCACGCCTCCTTAAAAAGGAAAGAGAACGTGCTCTCTTCTAGCACCGGTCCCTTATGTGTGCCTCGTGTCTTTCTGTACCCATGCAGTCACTCCCGTAAAATCCACAGGGTCGGAGGAGTGCACCGCATCGCCGATGCATTGGTTATGCGGTTCGATGTGAGCCCGATCCTCTCCACGCTCACGTCGCCGCTGCATCGCCGACGTCGCCGATGCATCGGCGACGCGGCGAGCTCCTCCGATCCAATCTACTCCGACCGGGGACCTCTGGATGTCGAGGCGAGTCCACCCGTGGTGACGACGGAAGGGCTGCAGTACCCGTGCACCACCAAACGCGGTACATATGATAATTGCTGTGTCGTCGCATTCTTTGCCGTTTTCTCATGGCGCGGCCTGGCTCACAAGGTCAGCGGTTTTTGATATTATATTCGGGCTCCAGGTCAGCTGCGAAGTTGTTCACATCGTGCTTCTCGTATTACTGGTCATGGGTATACGATCAGGAACGTTGGGTCCGCGTGTCGCGCCGTCAGTTCTGGCCCACCGCGCTTCTTCGCCGCACGCCATCCGCATCCCAGTCCCCAAGCTTCACCGTACTGGGCGTGTCCGAGCGCCCCGTCCCGCGGAGCGGAGCGACACGCCAGCAGAGCACCCGCCACGACACTCTAAGCAAGAGTCCCACGACACACTGAAATCGAGTTTCCCCCGGTTTGTTGCGAGCGTGGCAGTGGCAGAACGTGCCTGGTAGGAGGGAAGAGACGAGGGACGCGGAGGATGATAATCGCGAGTGTAACGAAGGATGGGAGGAGGGCGGAGGTGAAAGAAAACAGGGGACGAGATTTTGATAAGGAAGAGTAGGAGAAGCAACAACGGCATGTGGACGAGAAGGCAGAAGGGGTAGAAGGGGAGGGAAACAAAAAGGGCGAGGAGGAAGAGGAGGAGGAGAAGGAGGAGGAGGAGGAGGAGGAGAGGGAAGATGGAGATGCACAGTGCCAAGCTGACGACACGGAGTACGAGTATGAGGAGGAAAAGGATGAGGCCAAAGCGGAGGCTGAGGGAGGGGGGGCGGAGGAGGACAAGACAGAGGATGAGGAAAGGACGGAAGGGAAGCAGCAGGAGGCCGATGACGATTCAATCGCCAAAAAGCAAGCGGAAGAGGAACAAATATTGGGGGAAGGCTGACAATGAGGATAACGATGAGAATGAAGATGAGGATAAGGATGATCGAAAGTATGCTGACGATGATGATTATCATGACGATGATGATGTTGTTGAACATGATGATTATGATGCTGGTGTTGGTGGTAATATTGGCTTTGATGATGTTGGTGGTGATGATGCTGACACTGATGATGCTGGCGATGCTGAGATGATGATGGCGATGCTGATGGTGATGATGATGATGATGAGGATTATAATGGTGGCGACGATGCTGATGATGATGACGACGATGATGATGAGGATGATGATGACGACGATGCTGATGGTAATGGAAGTGATGATGATGATACTGATGGTGATGCAGGTGCTGATGGTGATGCTGCTTCTGATACTGGTGATGTTGGTGATGGCGATGATGTTGAGCATGATGACGATGATGATGATGATGATGATGATGATGATGATGATGATCTTGGTTATGGTACTGATCATGATCATGATGATGGTGATGCTGTGTGTCATGATGGTGATGGTGACGATGCTGCTGATGATGGGGATGATGCTGCTGATGATGATGGTGATGGGGATGGTGGCGATGCTGCAGATGGTGATGATCGTGATGCCCATGGTTACGATTGTGATGATGGCGACGCTGCTGATCACGATGACGATGATGGTGCTGTTGATGGTGGTGGTTATGATGATGGTGGTGGTGATGCTGATGCTGATGCTGGTGATGCTGGTGGCGATGGTGATGGTGACGGTTGTGATGATGAAGACGAGGAGGAGGAGGAAGAGGAGGAGAATGAGTTGGAGGAGGAAGAGGAGGAGAAGGAGGAGGAGGAATTGGAGGAGGAGTTGGAGAAGGAGAAAGTGGAGGTAGAGAAGGAGTAGAGCTGCAGGAGGGGCTTGAAAGAGGAGGAGGAGGAGGACGAGGAAAAGGAAGAGGAGGACTTGACGGACGATCACGTAAGAAATTAGCCTGGCGAAGGACCCAACCATACGCAACTGTGGACACAGCAATTGTGAATGCCATCTTCGCCCGCGCTCCCGATGTGGTCACGGCTTCCCGCCGGAGCCCGACATGCTCAGGGACACGTTTGTGGCCGTCTTCGCGGGCGCCGACGACCACGAGGACGGCGTCCCCCTGACCGAAGAGCAGAAGCAGGAAAGGGTTCTGAGAGCCATAAGGAAGATTGCCATTGGCGCCTTCGGTGGCGCTCCTACAGGGCCACGATCCTCATGAGGGGTGTGCCGAAATGGCCCGAGGCCGCCATGCGAACCCTGCCACTGGGGGCCTTCGGCGGAGCTCCTTATGGGGCCACGATCCTCGTGAGTGGTGTGCCAAAACGGCCCGGGGCCGCCATGCGAACGCTGCCACTGGGGCATTCGATGGAGCTCCCTATGGGGCCACGATCCTCGCGAGGGGTGTGCCGAAATGGCCCGGGGCCGCCATGCGGAGCTCCCTACGGGGCCACGATCCTCGTGAGGGGTGTGCCGAAATGGCCCGGGGCCGCCACGCGAACGCTGCCACTGGAGCCTTCGGTGGAGCTCCCTATGGGGCCACGGTGAGGGCTGCGCCAAAATTGGGCGGGGCCACCATGCGAACGCAGCCACTGAAGCCTTCGATGGAGCTCCCTGCGGGGCCACGATCCTCGTGAGGGGTGTGCCGAAATGGCCCGGGGCCGCCATGCGAACGCTGCCACTGGAGCCTTCGGTGGTGCTCCTTATGGGGCCACGATCCTCGTGAGGGGTGTGCCGACATGGCCTGGGGCCGCCATGTGAACGCTGCCATTGGCGCCTTCGGTGGAGCTCCCTATGGGGCCACGATCCTCGTGAGGGGTGTGCCGAAATGGCCCGGGGCCGCCATGCGAACGCTGCCAGTGGAGCCTTCGGTGGTGCTCCTTATGGGGCCACGATCCTCGCGAGGGGTGTGCCGGCATGGCCTGGGGCCGCCATGCGAACGCTGCAATTGGGGCCTTCGGTGGAGCTCCCTACGGGGCCACGATCCTCGTGAGGGGTGTGCGGGGCCCACATGCGAACGCTGCCACTGGAGCCTTCGGCGGAGCTCCCTATGGGGCCACGGTGAGGGCTGCGCCAAAATGGGGCGGGGCCGCCACGCGAACGCTGCCACTGGAGCCTTCGGTGGAGCTCCCTATGGGGCCACGGTGAGGGCTGCGCCAAAATGGGGCGGGGCCACCATGCGAACGCAGCCACTGAAGCCCTCGGTGGAGCTCCCTATGGGGCCACGGTCCTCGTGAGGGGTGTGCCGAAATGGCCCGGGGCCGCCATGCGAACGCTGCCACTGGAGCCTTCGGTGGGGCTCCTTATGGGGCCACGATCCTCGCGAGGGGGTTGCCGACATGGCCTGGGGCCGCCATGTGAACGCTGCCATTGGCGCCTTCGGTGGAGCTCCCTATGGGGCCACGGAACGTTGTACTGGGTGGGTGAAACGCAGGGAGGAGGAGGAGGAGGAGGAGGAGAGGAGAAGGAACGCGGGGCGACGTCTCTTCAAAACGAGGACCCAACACATCAGGATGGTTGGGAAAAACAGAACCAGGAACAGCTGGAGGAGGTACAGGAGGAGGGCGAGGAACAGCAGGGGTGGATGAGGGGGGGGGCAGAGGGTGGAGGAGTCGCAGAGGGAGATGGCAGAAAGGGAGGCGGATGAGGCGCGGGAGAAAGTGGCGGAGGAGGAGGTGGAGCAGAAGGTGGTGGAGGAGGCGGCGGAGGATCCCCAGATCCCCAGGACCTCAGCGCGGTCCTCGTCGCGGTGGAGGACGCGACTGGCATGCCTTACCCCATCATGTTCGTTTTCCCTTCCTCCTTGCCAAAGGCTATATCGCCCCCCCACTCTGCAACCAGCCCTCTCCTCCTTTCTACGCTGAACAAGCGCAAGGTGGCGTGTGCCGTCGCGGCATATCCTTTCGTACAGCTCCTCCTCCTCCTCCTCCTCCTCCTCCTCCTCCTCCTCCTCCTCCTCCTCCCCCGTCTCCCCTTTCTACTTACCCCTGTCATGCTTTCTTCGCCGTTGTGCTCATTCCCTGTCATCCGCCTTTCCCCCCTTCTCGTCACTGATCCCATTCCTCTCATTGCCCTCCCCCTCCCTTTCACAACCTTCATCTGCATATTCTCGTTCTCCTCCTCCTCCTCCTCCTCCTCCTCCTCCTCCTCCTCCTCCTCCTCCTCATCCTCTACTTTCGACTCCTTCCACGGTGCCATGTTTTCGCCCCGGGTTCTTGAAAGGCTCCCGGACGGGAGGCGTACGTTTTGATGTTTCAGGACACTGGAGGCCACCAGAAGGTTCGAACCCGCCGGAGGGCTCCCCAGTGGAAGAAACACATGCCCAAGAACCTCGCCCATTGCGATTCTCGTTCTCACCCCTCGGTCCAAGAGCCTCGATCCTCGATCTCCCTCCTCGACCCCATCGGGGACGCGACCAGCGCCCTGGTCGGCACCGTTCCTGTTGATGGGCTTGTTTTCCACCATCGCCACCATAAGTTGGAGGGGAGAAGGAGGTGAAGGAAGAGGAGGAGGAGGGCCAAGAGGAGGAGAAGGAGGAGGAGGACCCCCTCCCCCTCCAACTTCTGGTGGTGGTGGTGGTGTAAGACAGGCCCAGCACCTGTGTTCCCCCTTCCCCTTCTTCCGAGAGGCCCCCCTCCTCGGCCGCCTGCCTGCCCTCTCTGGCGCTGCAGCGTCATGGGGCCAGCGCCCCAGGCCTGCGTGCGCGGACAGAGACCGGGCGGCTCACGCTGCCCACCCATGCTTGTCAGGTGCCACCGGGGCAAAGGAAAGACACGCCCCCCTCTCCAAGTGGTCCTCCCCCTCTTCCATCGTGGGAGGTCGCCTCTTCCAAAATTCCAGTCGCGGGAGGAAAAAAACACCCCTCCTCTCAGGCTGCTCCTCCTCCCTCTTCCACCGTGGGAGGTTGCCCCTGTCGGAAGTCAGTCGCGGGAGGCTGCCTCAGGCTGGGCAGTGCGGCGCGGCCCGAGAGCAGGAGGAGGAGGAGGAGGAGGAGGAGGAGGAGGAGGAGGAGCAGGAGGAGGAGGAGGAGGAGGGGTCGCCAGTAGGCTCGGCGTGCTAAGGAGAGGCGCCCCGCAGAGTTCCGGGCGCCGCGCGGGTCCCCAGGCTTCCAGCCGCCCGAGGCCCGCAGGCACGCGCACCCCGCGAGCTCCCGATCTCGATCCTCATCCCTCTTCCCCTCCTCCCCCATCCCCCTTCCAGGTGGCCACATACCTTCGTCCTCTGCCCGCCCGCCCGCATCCTCTGCAGGGCCCCGACGCCGTGCCTCTCCCCGTGCAGTGCTGTGGCTTGGCTGTCCCAGAGTACGTAGTTTGTTCACGGTCCCTGGGCCTTGGTGGAGTGGACATGTTCCCAAGTTGTCCGTCGTGGTTTCTGTCACGACGTCGGGGGGTCTTGGGGCCCGTCTCCTTCATCCCAAAAATCAACGCCTAGACCTCTCCCGGGTTGTTGTGATCCGAGTTTCAAGGCGGATTCAACCGTGGCCCGAGATGCCGCTCGGAGGCTCAAAAAGGTAAAGGCTCTCACCGCAAATCTCAATCCTTGAACCTCGATCCTCCTCCTCGCCGGGGTGGTGGACGCGACCAGCGCACTGGCCAGAACCGTTAGCTCCGCCCCGATCCTCGATCACACTCGACCCTCATCGACCCTCCTCGATTCCCACCCGACCCCTCCCGAGGACGCGACTGGCGCCCTGGCCAGCACCGTCCGCACCCACGATCCTCCATCCATTGTCCTCGCCCCTCCTCGACTGAATCCGTTCGATCGTCCTCGCATCCCGTCCGACCCCCTCGCATCCCCTTGAAACCTCGGACCCACAGTGGTCTGCACCCCCAGTGGTCTGGACCCCCAGTGTTCCGGAGACTGGTTTTCAGTTGGGCGCGTCCCTCTACAGGAGGAATATTCCCAAATAGTCGAAAATAGTATGGCGACGATTGTTCTATCAGTTGTTTGATTTTTTTTGATTATTTGGTTTGGCTATTCTAAATCATCCTCCAAAATCCGCCTGTATGGGGACATGCCCGTCCTAAGACTGGATTTCCATTCTGAGTCGGTGTTTGACGGTCCACGAGGCCCATCAAGGGCCCCCATGAGGCTGAACATAGCAGAACAAATGACGTCTTGAACGTCGCCAGGGGTGTTGAGTCGATCCCTCCGCGAGGGCGCGATCGGCCCTCTGGCCAGCACCGTCCGCGCCCCCGATTCTCCACTTTCCTCGACACTCCCAGACGACCCGCCCTCGATCCCCATCGAACACCCTCGATTGTCCTCGCATCCCCTCCGGCCACCCGTCGACGCTCCTCCGTTCCCCCCTCGAGGACGCGACCGGCGCCCTGGTCAGCACCGTGCGCGTCTTCCGGCGCCGCCTGCGGACCAAGGCCAACGGCACGATCGGCGTCGGCGGCATCGGCGAGGTCTGCACGCTGCGCCCGCGGTCGGCGGGGGTTCCCCCTGTCTCAGACCGCCGCGGTCCAGGGCGGGGGCTGAGCCAGGTCCCCTGGCATCGCTCGGACGTGTGCATTTTCTTACGGCGGGGACTATCAGGAAGCATCCCAGATCACCTTGCGAAGAATAATCGCACGACAGCGAAAAATGCACGGGGAATGGACCTCCGAGCGCTGGCGAGATACCCCGCCTGGGGGTCGATCTTAGGCGGCCTCGGCAGGCGGCGATTCGCGGATGTACACAGTCAAGGCGCTGACATGAGGGGCCACGTTGGGCTCAGGAGGAGCTCGGGTTTTCGGGCCGCTCGTGAGGTCTGGGCCAGGGAGCTCATTTGTTTCGTGGACGAGGCCCGCCAAAGCCAGGAAAGCCCCTTCGATCTTTCTTTGGCGTTCTTTCTGGCAGTGCCGTGACTGGATGCGGGTCCTGGGTGGGGGGGGCATATATATATACACACACACAAGACTGCAGTGGCGCTTCGCGCCATGCACCTTGGTCCTTGACATTTGGTACGCAGGCGGAATAGCAGGAATGCGATAACTCCTTGTTGCCTTTTCCGGCATCGTCGCTATAGTATATTATTCGTTATCCTTCCTCGATGCTTTTTTGTTCTTCATTTTCGCCGTACACTGCGCATTCTCCCCATCCTCCTCAGCTCTTTTTTGTGGAGGCTCCTCCTTGGAGACCCTCTGGGGGCCTCACAAAAGTCTTGAGGCCTCCTGGGTGTATTCTGGGGGCCTCTGGGGGCTTCCTCGGGCCACCCTGCCTCCAACCGCGGTCTCCCTGAACGACCGGGTCATGATTTTGAATGCTACGGAGGGTGTTTTGGGGCCATCTTGGGCCGCCGTGGAGCTCTCTGAGGGACATATTGGACCCGTGTTGTGCCGTTTTTGGGCTCTCTTGGACTGCCTGAAAGCCCTTTCGGATGGTTGGGGGGCGATTTTGGAGCCTCCCAGGCGGCTTCGGACGCCCAGAGGACCGCCGTCTTGGAGCGTCGGGAAGCCGAAAAGAGGAGAACACCCAAATTCTTCAAACACCAACAGAAAATCAATGATTTGTGCCTCTTGGGGCCTTCTTGGGAGTGCTCTTGGAGGCCTCTTTGGGGCCGTCCTGGAGGCCTCTTGGGCCATCTTGAGGTCACGTCGGTCACTCTTAAAGCGCTCTTGTGCTGTCTTGAGGGTTTCTGGGACGTCTCAGATGACCCCCTGATCGCCCTAGGTGTGCTGGGAAGGCTTGGCAAAGCGCCCTGCGAGGCCCGGGGGGCCACTTCGAGGCCCGTCCGGAGGGTCCCGAAACCCCAGATCCTGGGAGTGCGTTTTTTTTTTTGGCCCCCCCCCCCGCCCGGGCTTGTAAAATTACGTACCCTGTGACGTACCCAACCCATTTGTATCAATGGAAACGAGGAGTTGGCAGAAACTTGCATGGACAATCAACTTGATGTGTAAGCTACTTGGGACACGCGCCTATGGCATGATGCGCAGGAGAACCATACAAGAACGAGGGGCGACAGCTACAGGCTCGAAGAGGACATGGGGAGTCGGGAACGCAGAGCAGGAGAAAAACGTGCGGGAAGCCGAACCATCAGCACGGCAGCAGCCGAGGGAAGGTGACTGCAGGAGGAGAACAAGGACGAAAGCGGCGTCTAATTTGAGTCCGCGGTGGGTACCCACTGTGCTGTGCCTCTCAACAGCCCTCGAAAGTGGCGACAGTAGCACAGATCGCAGCCCCCCAGGGATGGCGACGTCTAGTTTGAGTCTGCGGTGGGTACCCACTGTGCTGTGTCCCTCAGCAGCCCTCGAAAGTGGCGACAGTTTCACAGATCGCAGCCCCCCAGGGATGGCGAGGTCTAATTTGAGTCTGCGGTGGGTACCCACTGTGCTGTGTCCCTCAGCAGCCCTCGAAAGTGGCGACAGTTTCACAGATCGCAGCCCCCCCAGGGGGGGCGAGGTCTAATTTGAGTCTGCGGTGGGTACCCACTGTGCTGTGCCCCTCAGCAGCCTCGAAAGTGGCGACAGTAGCACAGATCGCAGCCCCCCCAGGGACGGCGAGGTCTAATTTGAGTTTGCGGTGGGTACCCACTGTGCTGGGCCCCCCCAGCAGGCCTCGAAAGTTGCGACCGTTTCACAGATCGCAGCCCCCCCAGGGGGGGCGAGGTCTAATTTGAGTCCGCGGTGGGTACCCACTGTGCTGGGCCCCCCAACAGCCCTTCGAAAAATGCGACAGTTTCACAGATCGCAGCCCCCCAGGGATGGCGAGGTCTAATTTGAGTCTGCGGTGGGTACCCACTGTGCTGGGCCCCCCAACAGCCCTCGAAAGTGGCGACAGTTTCACAGATCGCAGCCCCCCAGGGAGGGCGAGGACTAATTTGAGTCCGCGGTGGGTACCCACTGTGCTGGCCCTCCCAGCAGCCCTCGAACGTGGCGACAGTTTCACAGATCGCAGCCCCCCAGCTGGCACGCAGCGACGAGCGAGGTAAAAGGCAGAGGGGGAAGAGAGGGGCGGGAAGGAAGGAAGAATGGAGACGCGCGAGCAGCGCTCTATTCAAAGCGAGAAACCAACGCAGGAGGGTAGGGAAATATTGGAAGAGGAATCTGTACGTATATATATATATATATATACATACACATATATATATATATATACACAAACACACACATATATACACACATATACACCTATATATATATATATATAAAAATATGTACATATATGTGTATATATATACACATATAGACACACCTATATATATACACATATCCATGCCCCCCGCCTGGGGGGGTGATCTTCGGGGGACTCGGCAGGCGGCGGACACGGATGTATGCGGGCCCGGGGTGGGGCAATATATCCATGTCCACCGCTTGCGGGGGTCTCCGGACGTCGATCCCCCTGGCTTTGGAACTTAAGGAAGCTCCGCCTCGCACGCGGGGAGCGTCCTCGAGGTCTTGGCCTCCAAGGAGCTTCTCGTCCCCGCGTCTTCTCCGTGGCCTCCGAGAGGCTGCTCGCCGCCACGGCTGGATTCCGCCCCGAAGTCCTGGCCGAGCCGCGCCCCTAGAGAGGTCCGTGGGCCAGGCCCTTCTCGCCCTGGGCCGCGCCGGGATGGTCCCCGAGAGGCCGGGGGGCGGCGTCCCCAGAGGCCGAGCCCATTCGCAAGGCTGAGCGTCGCGACGCTGCCACGGCGCCCTTCACCCCCGAAGGCCCCCAGGGGTCTGGGGGTCCGGGGCAGGCCATGCGTCCAGGGCCAGGGCCAGGGCCAAGAGGAGGAGGAGGAGGAGGAGGAGGAGGAGGAGGAGGAGGAGGAGGAGGAGGAGGAGGAGGAGAGGAGGAGGGCAGGTCCGTGGCGTGCCAGGACCAGGGCCAGGGCCAAGAGGGGCAGGGCCAGGGGCCAGGGGCCAGGGCCAGGGGCAGACCATGGGTCTCGGGCGGGGCACGTGCTCCGTGTCCGCGACCCCGCGGTCTGGATTCCGGGGAGCGTGCTCCCGCGGACGCGCGGTCGCACGGGCACGTTCCGCGTGGGGCGTCCGCGAATTTGTGGTCGGCAATGCATGAGCACATCGTGGCGCTGTGCAGAGGATGCGTATCAAAAGGGCCCCCCCCCAA
This sequence comes from Prorocentrum cordatum, assembly GCA_963575745.1. NCBI lineage: Eukaryota > Dinophyceae > Prorocentrales > Prorocentraceae > Prorocentrum > Prorocentrum cordatum. The sequence goes on along the minus strand of CAUYUJ010014949.1, from coordinate 1,104,176 downwards.
GAAGAGAAGAAGAAGAAGAAGAAGAAGAAGGCATAAGGGGCTACGCACCGGGATCTCCTCCTCCTCGCTTCCTCCGCTTGGATGGCAGGGGGGGGGCCGGAAGCAATGGGCCCGTGCATCCTGGACTTCTTCAGGCGAAGAGAACGCGCTCGGTATCTTCGGGGTCGCGGCCCAGGGGCCTGGCCCGCGAGGCCGTGTGTACGGGTATGTGATTGGCCCACGACTTGCGAGCGGCGACGAGCGACGTCCACGGCGAAACGCAGAGGGCTCCGAGCCCAAAGAGCACGGCCTCGCGACAGAGCAAGCAGAGCGCGGTTGCCACGGCCGACCACCCGCCTCGCGCGCCCCGCTGACTCTTGCGAGCACTACCCACGGCGGCCCTCGGGCGCTCGAATGGACTCCATAGGCCGAGGAGGGGCCAGAGACGTGCAGGCGCCTCGTCCGAGGAGCGGTCCCATGCGTGGGAGTGGCCGACCACGAGAGGAGGACATCGACATACACTATACCGCTGCTCGTCCTGGGGATCGCTCGTCGCCACGGCTGGAGGTTTGTCGAAGCCCGTGTCGGAGCGCACCCCAGGAGAGGTCCAGGGAGTAGCAGTATCGGAACATTTTCTTTCCCCCAAACCGCGGCCTTGCTCGGACTTCTGCCGGTGTGCGCGTTGAACAGGGCCTGTGAGGCGAGCAGCCCAGAAGTCCAGGACTCGAGTCCCGATCTCCGAACGTCGAGCTTCGAAGCTCCACAGTCGCCATGCCCGACCAGGGCCCTGCCTCGGATTCCGCGGCCGCGACCGCTCTTGTGCGATGCACGCGGCGGGCGACAACATGTCGAGCATCTCCTGAGACTCCTCGAACAGCCCCCGACCTGAATCGGTGGTGTATGAGGAGGAGGAGGAGGCGGAGGAGGAGGAGGAGGAGGAGGAGGAGGAGGAAGGGGAGGAGGAGGAGGAGGAGGAGGAGGAGGAGGAGGAGGAGGAGGAGGAGGAGGAGGAGGAGGAGGAGGAGAGGGAGGAGGAGTAGAGCAGATCAGCACCAATGGTCAGATTAATTCAAACGCCTCAAGGTTACAGCTCCCTGCAGGCCCTCAAGCCAACAGCGGCCGCTGTTGGCTTTGACCAGCTCCGTGAACCAGTCCCTCAGGTCCCCCTCCTCGAAAAAAGCCAGCAAAGCCCCAGTCCAGGAGCGCACATCTTCCTCGATATCCGTGGAAGCGCTCCGAAGTGCCTCGGAGTTCCTGACAAACTGAATGGCCCAGGGATTCGCCGTCGGCGTGAAGTGGCCCGCGAAGGTGAGCGCGCTGAGCCCTCGCTGCTTCTCGATTTTTCATGTCGCCAAAGAGGGGGGCCCACTCGCTCACGTGCCCTGCAGGACCCATGGCCCACTGCTGCTACCATCGCAACCGGCGGACCCGAGACTCGACCTCGAGCGGGGTGCCTTCCGGTACCTCAAGACGGCCTCCGAAGTGATAGAGCGCGCGTTGCCCCCTTTCCAAGACGTCGCCGCGCCCCCCATCGCTTTGCGCCCAATGAAGACGACCCTGGACGTGAGCTGGTCGATCTGGCCCACGGTCGGCAGGAACGCCTCGCAAGCTGAGCAAGCTGGGCCCACGACCCGAGCAAGGAAGACGGCACGCCTCTCGGCGCAGGCGACTTGCTTACAATACCAATACTCTCCTCCCGTTGAATAGAAGCCCGAGGAAATCGCTGCCATCCTGGAGATCAGTTCGGCCCGAAAAGAAGAGCTGCCCATGACCTGGCCCCAGAGTTGGCGGGTGGAGTCCGCGGGTGCCCCAGCAAGAAGAACCTTTGTTTCGATCACCTCCCGATGGCGAGCGTGCAATCCTGCGCCCACGAAAGATAGCAGACAGACGTTCTTGGCGGCGTTGGGGGCGTAGCCGCGGCGGCGGAGCTCAGCTGACAGCGGCAGGTCGCATACCCGAGACCACCGCGAGAGCTCCGAGGATGTTGCCTGATCTGCCACGACTAATCAAATCCAGACAGATATCTTCACCGTCGTAATGTAGCGTAAGCTGGGACCAAGTAGCTGACTCATGTCCGCCTGCGTGTTGTCGCAGTCGCAATCTGGGTAGAGCTCCAACTCTCCGAGTTGGAGGCGAAGCGCCCGCTGCTGATCCGGTGGCGGTTGGATGGTACCGGCCAGCGTGCGGCATCGAGGTCGGTACGCAGGCGCTTTCGCCATATACTTGCTTCGAACCGTCAGCAAAGAAGCCATGAAAAACACTCACTCAGCAGTTGGTGTCTGTTCGTCGTGGTGGATCGCCTTCCACTCGGTGGGATGTTTGCGCATGTAAGTGTCCAGCTCCATTAGAAATTCGGCGCGTCCTTGTCCACTGCGTAATGCTTGCTTCAGGGCCTCTCTGCTCTAGTGAGTACTTCGGGAAGTGTCGCCCAAGCGCGAGTTCTCGGTCACGTCGCAATGGATGTGGGAGTCTGGTGTGCGCGATCGAATAGTTCAAACAAACGCTGCGTGGTGTCTGGCCTGGCGAGTTGCAGGTACCTGTAGGTCGCGGCCGAGTTGTCGTACTGGGCCAGCTGGAGTGATATCCCCAAGCAGAGTCCTGGGCATGAAGACGAAATCGATCTGCGAGGCGCTCTTGCTGCCGAAAAAGGTGGGGCCGTGCCCGGTGTAGGTGTTGACGGCCACCAGCCCGTTCTCTTCCATCAGTGGGAGGATACATTGCGCCGCGTAGCGGTGATTGTCCTGAGCCGAAGGGCCAGAGACGTCGGACTGCGCGGGGCGCCAGGTGATGTCCCCGTCCAGCTGCTGGTAGCAGAATCCACAGTTCAGGCCGACGCAGACGATGGGCAGCACCCTCTTCGTGCTGAGATCAGTCGGGCAGGGAGCGGAGCCACGTGGTCAATGCGTCGCAGGTGCGGCGGTAGACCTCGGGGCTGCCCTCCACGGGCGGCGGCGGGTAGTAGACCGAGGTGGTACGTAGCGCAGCGAGCCCGTGGAGCAAGCCCTCTTCCCGCAAGCGAGGTCGCGGGCGTCCAGGTGTGGGTAGTCGACGGCCTCCGTACTTTCGCCCCGAGGATGAGGCTGCAGCCAGTGCTTTGGTTGGTGAAGGGTCCTCGTGCCCAGCCGCTCGCCAGATATCAGATGTGGTCGCCAGCGTTGCGCCAGGGCGCCTCCCGGGCCTTCTCTCGGCCAAACCCCTTAGCAGTACACCCTAGGCGATGCTTAAGAAAACCTAAGTTTCCGTCCAGAGTCCTGATTATTCTTAACTTTTCAATGTAAATCCCAAGATTTTGATAGAACTTCTAGGTTTTAGTCAATTTCTGAGACTATGAATTTCTTAAACCATGATTTCTTAAGCATCTCGCAGGGTGTAGTGCCAGTGAAACACACGAAATGGTACGCCTTGCAAGCCTGCGCAGTCGAGGTGGGTCTTGCGCTGCTGGAAGCGCGCAGCGGGCTGTACTGGAGGGCGCGCAGACGACGCCCCGCCAGCTCGCAGGCAGGGCAGGAGCCAGCAGCCCCCATGGCAACAACTTAGACACCATCGAAGTCATAGTCAGATGTAGGGGGATGTTCTCGGAAGCGGGGCATACGGAATGTGGGGGACTTGGGCGCCTGTCGCCCTGGGCTTCTGTGTGTGGGTGCTCTGGACCCAGATGCCTTGGGGAGGAGGAGGAGGAGGAGAACGAGGAGGTAGGGAGCAAGAAGAGCAGGGTGAGGAGGAGGAGGAGGAAGAGGACGACGAGGAGGAGGAGGAGGAGGAGGAGGAGGAGGAGGAGGAGTCGGAGGAGGAGGAGGAGGAGGAGGAGGAGGAGGAGGACGGGGGAGCCCCGTGCCGACCTCGGGCCCCCGTCCCGCCTTCCGCGGCCGCGGCCTCGCGCGCGCGCTGCTGAGCGCCGCCCTCGGCCTCCTGGCCGAGCGGGGGTTCTGCGGCGCGCTGCACGCCGCGGCCGGCGCGCGGTCGCTGTACCGGTCACTGGGCTTCGTGGAGGCCGTCGCCGTCGTCTTGGCCGCCGTCGATGTCGTCGTCGTCGTCGCCGCCGCCGTCGTCGTCGTTGCGCCGGCGGCGTCGTCGACGTCGTCGTCGTCGACGTCGTCGTCGTCGTCGCCGCCTCCAGCGTCGTCGTCGTCGTCGTGGCCGATGTCGTCCTCGTCGTCGTCGCCGTCGTCGCCGCCGCCGCCGCCGGCCTCGTCGTCGTCGTGGTCGTCGTCGTCGTCGTCGTCGTCGTGGTCGTCGTCGTCGTCGGCGTCGTCGCCAATCGGGGGCAACGGTAGGGGGCGGGATGGGCTCCCAAGGTTCGAGGATCGAGGTTCGCTATCCAGACGTTTCTTAACGTCCTGGGGTGCGCCGTCATGGCCGCTGCTGAATCCGCCTTCGAGTCGTGGCCAGAACTCGCTCCAGGGGAGGTCCAGGGAGTAAGTTCTTCTCGTCGTGGAAAAGTCGCGGCGGGATGTTTGTCGCTAGTCTCGGCCTTCAGGGGCTGTTGCCGGCCCTCGGGGGTCGTCGACAGAACTGCTCAGGGTGAAAAGTGGGTCTCCGAGACGGGGTCCAGAGTTTTTGGGGCCCACGTCATGAAAAGGTCACGATGTTGAGTTTTTGGGGTCGTCGTCAAGGTCGAGGTCGTGGTCGTGGTCGTCGCTGTACCGCTCGCTGGGCTTCAGGGGGGGTGTCGTTTCGTCCAGGGCGTCGTCGTCGTCGAGATCGCCAGGTCGACACGAATTCTTTGGTCTTTTGCGGCCTCCCTGTGCCCTCAGCTCCATAACTGCCAACAGCGGCTCAGGATGTGAAGTTTGTCGCTTCGAAGACGCTCAGGATCCAGGATGCGTTTCCGTCAGGGCCCGCTTCCTTCATGCCAACCAAGGTCAAGGTCGAGGTATTGGTCGTCGCTTTACCACGCTGGCTTTCTGTGAGGTCCTCGTCCTCGTCCTGGTCGTCTTCGAGGTCAAGGTCGTGGTCGTTGTCGTCGCTGTACTCCTCGCTGGGTTTCTGGGAGGTCGTCGTCGTCGTCCTGGTCGTCGCCGTGGCCTTTGTCGTCAATCCGGGGCATCGTTAAGGGGGGGATGGGCTCAGGGGCATCGGAGGTTGGGGGGTCGGGAAATCGTTTTCGGTTTCGGGTCCGTGTCGTGCGTCCGGGCGAAGCGAAGCTGCGTGGGCGGGCGAGAGGGATGGCTTCGCTGTGTCTCGGGCGGGTCGAGAGCCGTTGACCGCCCCTCCTCCCTCCACGGGGGGCGGGCAGTGGCCGGGGTGTCCCGTCGTGGCATCCCGTCTTTGTCCCGTCGCTGTCCCGTCGGTGTCCTGTTGGTGTCCCGTCGCTGTCCCGTGTCTTTCCCGTCGCTGTCCCGTCTCTGTCCCGACGGTGTCCCGGTCTCCTGTCGGTGTCCCGTCTGTGTCCCGTTGGTGTCACGTCGGTGTCCCGTCGGTGTCCCGTCGGTGTCCCGTCGGTGTCTCGTTTGTGTCCCGTCGGTGTCTTGTCGGTGTCCCGCCGTCGGTGTCCCGATGGTGTCCCGTGGTGTCCCTCGGTATTCTGCGGTGTCCCGCCGTGTCCCGTGGTGTCCCGTGAGATCGATCGTGAGATCGAAAGTGAAATCGATTGTGTTCTCTATAGTGAGATCGATAGTGCACTCGGTAGTGAAATCGATCGTGAGACCGATAGCGAGATCGATAGTGAGATCGACAGTGAGATTGATACTGAGATCGATAGTGAGATCGAGAATGGGATCAATAATGATCCCTGTAGTGAGACTGACAGTGAGATGGATAGGGATGTCTCTCGTGAGACCGATACTAAGATTGATAGTGAGATCGACAGGGAGAGCGATAGTGAAACCGATAGTGATATCGATCGTGAGAGGGACAGATGTCGATTGTTGTATCCAAATTGAAATCGGTTGTGCGATCGGGAGTGGGATCTATCGTGAGATCGATAATGAGATCGCTCGTAGGCTCGATAGTCGGATCCATTGAGTGAGGCGTTGGTTCCTGCCCCCCCGACCCTCATTTTTTACCGGAAGGGTGGTCGCATAAGCATATGTATGTATGGTTGTATGTATGTACGCACGCACGTACGTATGCATGTAGGTATGTATGTGTACATTTTTATGTATATCGACCCTCTGTCTCCCATTCGTCGTCGATAGAAGCCGGATAGCCCGGCACTCCCAGGAACGCCAATGGATTGGCGATGTATCGCCGATTCCAGGTGGATGTTTCCCCCCGTGGGCCGGTCCCCCAGCTCGTTGTCCCTCTGCCGAGGACGTGTTCGTTGTCGCCGTGGTACCGCTCGCTGTGCTTCGGCGAGGTCGTCGTCGTCGTCGTCGTCGTCGAGGTCGAGGTCGAGGTGGTGGTCGTTCTCATCGCTGTACGCCTTGCTCTGTCTTTGCGTTGTCATCGTCGTCGTCGTTCTGGGCGCCGTCGTCGCCGTCTTTGAGGGAGAGCCGATCACATCGACAAATTAAGGAGGGAAGTTCGGCTTATGCAGGTCGCTTACCGGGCCCCAGGGAGGCCAATCGATCAAACGATTTTGCTCTGGGTGAGAAGTTGGCCCTGGGGTGTCGAGACCTCCAGGGGGTTCTGGACGTTGTCTTCTCGAACCGTTTTCGGGAGAGCGTAAGACCCGGGTTTCACACGACTCGGTTTCGCCATCGTTTTTCGACGACCGCGACTCGGATTTTGACGAGTAGGAGTTTCGTGGGATGTCTGCAGCGGGAGGCCTCGTCAAAATGCAGGCTCGGCCTCGTCATTTTTGTTGACGACCTCGTCGGGGATTTCCGAGTCCCCTGTACCCGGGTCTTACGCCCCCTTGACTTTTGGGGGCGCCCTCGACGCAATTCCACGTCACGAGCTCCTGAGCGGAGGTCCTCGGGCAGATTTGGGGCCTCCGTCTCGAGCTGTCTGGCGACCTGGACCACGTTTGTTTTGCATATTCTCGGCGACCGCGTCGGCGTTTCTTCATGGGCCCCAAGGCCGTCGAACATCGATCGGGGATGGAAGTCTGACCCAGGGGTCGAGAGTTAAGTCGGGCCTGCCCCCGTACAGGGGGATTTTCGACGAAAAATAACTTTTCCCTGTGACGTACCCAACCCATTTGTATCATGGGAAACGACGAGTTGGCCGAAACTTGCATGGATAATCAAATTGCAGGATCCGTTGTTTGATATGTAAGTTACTTGGGACACGCGCCTATGGAATGATGCGCAGGAGAACCGTACAAGAACGAGGGGCGACAATTACAGGCTCGAAGAGGGCATGACGTGCACGAAGAGCAGGAGAAACGAAGAGCAGGAGAAAGACGTGCGGGAAGCCCGCTGTGCTGGGCCCCTCAGCAGCCCTCGAAAGTGGCGACAGCTTCACAGATCGCAGCCCCCCAGGGATTGCGAGGTCTAATCTGAGTCTGCGGTAAGTACCCACTGTGCTGGGCCCCTCAGCAGCCGTCGAAAGTAACGACAGTTTCACAGATCGCAGCCCCCCCAGGGATGGCGAGGTCCCATTTGAGTCCGCCGTGTGTGCCCACTGTGCTGGGCCCCCCAGCAGGCCTCGAAAGTGGCGACAGTTTCACAGATCGCAGCCCCCCCAGGGATGGCGAGGTCTACTCTGGATCTGCGGTGAGTATCCAGTGTGCTGGGCCCCTCAGCAGCCCTCGAAAGTGGCGACAGTTTCACAGATCGCAGCCCCCCAGGGATGGCGAGGTCCCATGTGAGTCCGCCGTGTGTACCCACTGTGCTGGGCCCCCCAGCAGGCCTCGAAAGTGGCGACCGTTTCACAGATCGCAGCCCCCCAGGGATGGCGGGGTCCAATTTGAGTCCGCCATGTGTACTCACTGTGCTGGCCCCCCCAGCAGGCCTCGAAAGTGGCGACAGTTTCACAGAGCGCAGCACCCCAGGGATGGCGAGGTCCCATTTGAGTCCGCCGTGTGTACCCACTGTGCTGGGCCCCCTGACAGGCTTCGAAAGTGGCGGCAGTTTCACAGATCGCAGCCCCCCCAGGGATGGCGAGGTCTCATTTGAGTCCGCCGTGTGTACCCACTGTGCTGGGCCCCCCAGCAGGCTGTCGAAAGTGGCGACAGTTTCACAGATTGCTCCCCCCAGGGATGGCGAGGTCCCATTGGAGTCCGCCGTGTGTACCCATTGTGCTGGGCACCCCAGCAGGCCCCGAAAGTGGCGACAGTTTCACACATCGCAGCCCCCCAGGGATGGCGAGGTCCCATTTGAGTCCGCCGTGTGTACCCAGTGTGCTGGGCCCCCCAGCAGGCCTCGAACGTGGCGGCAGTTTCACAGATCGCAGCCCCCCCAGGGATGGCGAGGTCCCATTTGAGTCCGCCGTGTGTACCCAGTGTGCTGGGCCCCCCAGCAAGCCTCGAACGTGGCGGCAGTTTCACAGATCGCAGCCCTCCAGGGATGGCGAGGTCCCATTTAAGTCCGCCGTGTGTACCCACTGTGCTGGCCCCCCAGCAGGCTTCGAAAGTGGCGACAGTTTCACAGATCGCAGCCCCCCAGGGATGGCGAGGTCCCATTTGAGTCCGCCGTGTGTACCCAGTGTGCTGGGCCCCCTGGCAGGCCTCGAAAGTGGCGACAGTTTCACAGATCGCAGCCCCCCAGGGATGGCGAGGTCCTATTAGAGTCCGCCGTGTGTACCCACTGTGCTGGGCCCCCCAGCAGCCGTCGAAAGTGGCGACAGTTTCACAGATCGCAGCCCCCCAGTGAGGCGAGGTCCCATTTGAGTCCGCCGTGTGTGCCCAGTGTGCTGGGCCCCCTGACAGGCCTCGAAAGTGGCGGCAGTTTCACAGATCGCAGCCCCCCAGGGATGGCGAGGTGCAATTTGAGTCCGCCGTGTGTACCCACTGCGCTGGGCCCCCCAGCAGCCCTCGAAAGTGGCGACAGTTTCACAGATCGCAGCCCCCCAGGGATGGCGAGGTCCCATTTGAGCCGTGTGTACCCAGTGTGCTGGCCCCCTGGCAGAAACCCACTGTGCTGGGCCCCCCAGCAGCCCTCGAAAGTGGCGACAGTTTCACAGATCGCAGCCCCCCAGGGATGGCGAGGTCCCATTTGAGTCCGCCGTGTGTACCCACTGTGCTGGGCCCCCCAGCAGCCTCGAAAGTGGCGACAGTTTCACAGATCGCAGCCCCCCAGGGATGGCGAGGTCCATTTGAGTCCGCCGTGTGTACCCACTGTGCTGGGCCCCCCAGCAGGCCTCGAAAGTGGCGACAGTTTCACAGATCGCAGCCCCCCAGCTGGCACGCAGCGGCGAGCGAGGCAAAATGCAAGGGGGAGGAGAGGGGCGGGAAGGAAGGGAGAAGTAAGGAAGGCGACGCGCGAGCAGTGCTCTATTCAAAACGAGAACCCAACGCAGGAGGGTTGGGACAAATACGCCAAAAATAATAAAACGAATAGTCCAACAGGGGAATTTTCGACGATATATATATATATATATATATATATATATATATATATATACACACACCAAAAAATTCAACATAGTCCAAAAATCGTCTGGGGACTTTCTTTTGGGTATTGTTTGCCCCTCTGGGGTATTGTTTGGGGTATGTTTCATTTTTGGTCGAGAATCCCCTTGTAAGGGGGACACGCCCGACATAAGTCGAGAGGCCGCACGCCACAGCGCAAAGCAGCATCGAGGCGTCGGGTGCCTGGGAGGGGGCGTTTCTCTGGGCGTTCCCGCCCGCACGCGGCACGCCCGCCTTGTCGCGCGCTCCACTTCCACGCGCGCTCGCCTGGAGATGCCGCCCTCTGTGCCTGCACGCGCGATTCGCCCTGCGCAGGCCACCGCCTGCCGCGCCAGGTGGCTTGGCTTTTCGGGGGGCGGCCAGAGGTGCCCCTGGCACAGGGTGCCCCCAGCTTGTCGATCTACTTTGGACCCGTCGGGACACTCTGGGCCTCGTGATGGGGTGCTCCGGAGGCCGTGACGCCGAGCGCGCCGCGCCTCCGCCCTCGCGGCAGTGACGTCGCTCGGCCGCCGGAGCCCGGGCGAGGTGGCGGCGCCCTTCCACGTCGCGGCGCTCGGCGAGGGCTCCCGCGCGCACGGGGGCCCGGAGGGTCGGGTCGAGGCGCTCGACTTTGACGACGACGGCGCCTGGCGGTCCTTCGTCGCGCGGGCGGCGCCGCTGAGAGCGGCTTTCGTGGCTGAGCTGGACACCTTCGAGCGCTCGGGGCAGTACTGGGAGAGGTGTGGTGGGCCTGTCTTCCACCACCACCACCACCACCATAAGTTGGAGGGGGAAGGAGGAGGAGGAGGAGGAGGAGGAGGAGGAGGAGGAGGAGGAGGACCCCCTCCCCCTCCCACTTCTGGTGGTGGTGGCAAACAGGCCCATCAAGGTGGATGCGGCGCCCCGCCGAGGCGCTCGACGAGCACGGCCTGCCCAGGCAGGGGCTGCTGCGCGGCCTCGAGCTCGTGCAGGAGGACGGCGGCACCGCGGCCTACCTCATCGTCAAGGCTCCAGGCCTCCCCAGGCTGATGGGCCTGTTTTCCACCACCCCCACCGTAAGTTGGAGGGGGAGGGGGTCCTCCTCCTCCTCCTCCTCCGCCTCCTCCTCCTCCTCCTCCTCTTCGTTCTCCTCCTCCCCTCCTCCTCCTCCTCCTCCTCCTCCTCCTCCTCCTCCTCCTCCTCCTCCTCCTCCCCCCCTCCTCGTGGTGTGGTGGTGGTGGTTCAAAAAAACAGGCCATCACAGACAGCCCAAGGACCCACAACGGCAGAAGCCCAAAGCGCCGGCACTCCGCAGGGTTCTGTTGATGCCATTTTCGGCTGCTTTTCTGAGCCAGGCCCTCGGCCGACGGGGCTTCGGGGGCCCGCGCCGCACCGGGCGATACCTCGGCGATGCGGCGCGGTGCGGAGGCAGACTTTTCCACACCGCCGCCGCCAACGCGTCGCCGATGCTGCGGTGATGCGGCGCGATCCTCCGGCTCCCGGCCGCGTCTGCTCCTGGCCCAGTCTCGGCAGCCTCCAGCGGTGGTGCCAGCGCGACACGTGCATAATATCTCTCCACAGGGCTGCTTGCCAGGAGGGGAGGAGGCCTTGCAGGAGCTCGGTGCGAGTGAAGCCATCGCGACGGGGGGCCCCTACAGGAGGCCACTGCACGGGCGAACCAAGAGAGTAACAAAGGCAACGTCTCCAGAGGTGGTGCAAGCCAGTGCAGGCCCTCTCCGCGGTCGTGGAGCATACCACTGGCGCCGATGCATCAGTGATGCGCCGGCGACGTGTATCGACGAGGCGGTGCGATTCTACGACCCCGTCTGCCTTGTGCCCCCGCCTCGGCGGCCTCCAGGCCCACACGTCCGACGATGCGATCGTCCCCACATCCTAAGTGGGATTATTGTTGTCTCTGGACCCGCGAAGGAGCAAGAACACACCCACGTCATCATCGCCATCACAAGCTCTATCATCAGCATCATCATCGGTAGCACCATCATAACCACCACCATCACCATCACCATCACCATCATCAGCGTCAGCATCAGCATCAGCATCAGCAGCACTATCATCACCATACTCATCGGCCATATACCATCACAGCACCATGATTAGCAGCACCATCGTCATCATCATCATCATCATCATCATCATCATCATCATCATCATCGTCATCATCATCATCATCGTCATCATCATCATCATCATCATTACCATCATCATCATCATCGTCGTCGTCGTCGTCGTCGTCATCATCATCATCATCACCACCATCATCGCACACACGCACACAGACGCACGCTCACACACTCACACACTCACTCAATCACTCACGCACTCATGTACTCATACGAGGGACGTCTCGAGTGGTTCACTCGTCTGTACCCGAATTGCAAGGGAGTCTCACGCAAGGAGCCTGCAGATCATGTTACTAATCCGAGCGGGTCGTTCAACACCTGTGGCTGTCGTCATGTCTGGGTCGTTGAGGTTTGAATATTGTGGAAGGCTCAGGAAGGGGCCTTGTCTGTAAGTGAATTGCGAGGAAGTCTCAGGAGGGAGCACCTTCCCCATGGAGCACGCAGATCATGTTATTAATCCGAGCGGTCCTTTCTAACCTTGTAACTGTCATGACTTTTGGGCCCCCCAGGCTTGAATCATGAGGGAGTCTCAGGCGTGGGCCTTGTCTGTGAGTGAATTGCGAGTAAGTCTCAGACGGGAGCCCCCTCCCTATGGAGCTCACATTCCATGTTCTTGAAGCCCGGGGGGGGCATGCGAAACTTGTACCTGTCTTCACTTTGATGTATTGAGTCTTGAGTCTTCTGGAAGTCCCAGGTGGAAGCACTCTCCCTTTGGGGCCCGCAGCTCATCTTTTGAATCCCAGAGGGTCACTCGAGACTTCTAACAGTCGTCGCTTCTGAGCTCTTGAGGATTGAGATTGGAGGAAGTCGTCAGCGGGAGCCTCGTCGGTGAGTGAGTTCTGCGGAAATCTCGAGCGGGAGCCCCCTTCCGTATGGAGTCCGCACTTCATGTTTCTCATCCCAGAGATGAGACGGGAACGAGATGAGGATTACCATTTGACGAACAAAGGAGACGTTCATGCGAGGTCCTACCGTCGGAGTTTCCAATTCGCGGTCCCAGAGGGTCCAACCCTTCTCAGGGGATAGTATGTCGACCCAGACCAATCTTTGATATCCGGAGCCGCGAAGAGGACCCCAAAGGACGAAATCAGTGGCGAGCGCCCAGACTCAGCAAGTCACGTCGCCGGGGAATGAAAGGTGCGACCGCGCAACAAACCCTGGAGAAGTAAAACTAACCCCAAAGGCCGAAATCAGTGGAGAGCGCCCAGGCGGAACGAGTCACGTCGTTGGGGATCTGGGAAGGTGGGGCAGGCCGTCTCCGCGGCCGTGGAGCACACCGCCGGCGCTGGCGCGCAGCGGCCGCTGCTGGCGGTGCCCAGGGGGAACGCCTAAAGTTAAATCGGGCACGTCCCGCTACAGGAGGAATCTCACACAGTAGTCAATCAATACTTAAGAGAAGGCTTGTTGGTACTAGTTTGGGCAATTTCCGCGCATTGTTTTAAACATGCGAAGAACATGTTGGCCCAGAACCCGCCTGTAGGAGGTCATGGGCTTGTTTTCCACCACCACCACCACCAACAACACCACCACCACCACCATTTGGAGGGGGAAGGAGGTGGAGGACGAGGAGGAGGACGAAGAGGAGGAGGAGGCGGAGGAGGAGGAGGAGGCGGAGGAGGAGGAGGAGCCCCCCCCTCCTACTTCTGGTGGTGGTGGTGGTGGAAAACAGGCCCACCAGGAGGACGTGCCCAACCCAAGGCAGCGCCCAAGGGGGGGGGAGGCTGGGCTCCGAGGGCGCGGCGCCTCGACGGCCCCACCGCCCATGGATCGGCGGTGGGGGCCCGGCGGCCCGCCCTGCCAGGGGTGGCCTCTGGCATCAGTCAGGCCGGGCCTGTCAATAAAATGGGCCCTGAAGGCGACAGGGCCCAACAAGCATATCCAAAAATAGTCAAGCGAAAGAATTAAATAAAGTCGTCTCCAGACTATTGTTTGACTATTCTTGACTATTCCTCCTGTAGACGCTTAGTGGGCCCTGGAAGCGACAGGGCCGTTTTTCTACCGTTTCCGTTTTGCTGTTTTTGTTGTCGGTTCCGACGCCGTTTTTTTTACCGGTGCCGTCGCCTCTGGCATCAGTCGGGTCGGGCCTGTCAATAAAATGGGCGAGGTTCAGTCCGCTCGCTTGCCCACGCAACTTCGCCTCGCCCGTCCGCTCCCACGACTCGAAACCGAAACCTATTCCCTTGTGGGGGGTCACCCTTAGTGGGCCCTGGCAACGGCAGGGCCGTTTTTCTACCGTTTCCGTTCTGCTGTTTTTGTTGTCGGTGCCGACGCTGTTTTTTTACCGGTTCCGTCGCCGTTTTTTGTTACGTGAATTTCCCGTTCCGGCTCCAATCCTGGAGCCGTTTTCGTTGCCGTTTCCGGTCGCCGTTTTTTGCCGCTTCCATTTTCAAGGGACATTTTTTAGGAAACGGTGGAAAAAAAACAGCCCTGCCGTTTCCGGGGCCCAAAGGGCCTGTCCTCCTGCAGACTGATTCTGGGTGAGGAATAACAAGCATCCTGGCGAAGGACCCAGCCATAGGCAGTTGGTTGTGAGTACGAGGGGGGGGGGCGTTGGGTACGGAATGTGCCCAGGTGGCGTCAGACCCAGGAGGGTCCTTTCTCGTATGAGGGCGGCGGCGACATCCATAGCCAATCCACGATTGGAGTCCAAACCCAGGGTTCCTTATTCAGCGGTTCCGATCGACCAGCTGGCTCGGCCCACAGCGGCCACCCGTGCCAGGTGGGCCGAGGCGCTAGGCTCGGTCGCGGGCCCTGGGGGCGCGGGGGACTCCGAGGCCCCTGCAGGCTCCAGAGCCCCAGCAGTGGAGCCCCCAGGGTTGCGGGATCGGGCACCTGCCCCGCCTGGCCCTGGGAGGCTGTTTCGCCCAGGGCTCGAGGGAGCCCTGAGCTCCTTCGGCTTTGCCAGCGCGGCTGACGCACAGGAGCGAGGCAGGGTCGCCAGGGCGGCCAGGTCAGCGGACCCCAGGCCTGTGGTCGGTCGGAGCGCGGAGTGACGGTCGCGCTTCGGGGTCTGGGCCTGGTCGGCTGCGGGCCCGTGCAAGCTCTGTTTGCGGGACCGTAAGACGGCGTCCGAATTTGGTTGTGCATGACAAGCCCCAGGGTGATAGGATAAAAAAATGCCCCCACCGTGCCGCAATTGTGAGCATCTTCTTCGGTTGAGCTCGCTATGGGGCCACGAAGTGCTGCAGTGGGTGGGGGCGACGCATGCGGGCGGTAGCACCGGGGCAGTCGATGGACCTCCCCATGAGGCCACGGAGGGTCGTACAGGATGGGGGGACGCATGCGGCCGGTAGCACTGGGGCCGTCGGTGGAGCCCCTGGGGGACGCATGCGGGCGGTAGCGCTGGGACCTTCGGTGGAGCTCCCTATGGGGCCACGAAACGTTGTATTGGGTCGGGGGGACGCAAGCGGGAGGTAGCACCGGGGCCGTCGGTGGAGCCCCCATATGGAGCCACGAAGCGCTGTACTGGGTGGGGAGGACGGATGCGGGCGGTAGCTCTGGGGCCGTCGGGGGAGCCCCCTTATGGGGCCACGAAACGATGGACTGGGTGGAGGGGGACGCCTGCGGGTTGTAGCACTGGGACCTTCGGTGGAGCTCCCTCTGGTCTTACGGTGCCACGGAGCGCTGTACTGGGTGGGAGGTCGCACGCGGGCGGTAGCAGTGGGGCCGTTGGTGGAGCTCCCAATGGGGCCATGACGCGCTGTACTGCGTGGGGGGGGGCGGGGGGCGCATGCGGGCGTAGCACTGGGGCCGTCGGTGGGGTTCCCTATGGGGCCACGAAACGCTGTGGTGGGTGGAGCCCCAAAACCCAAGTGCTGGGTTGGGTGGCGCCTGCGGGCGGTAGCATTGAGACCTTCGGTGGGACTTCTTGTGGGGTCACGAAACGCTGTCCTGTGTGTGGGGGGGGCGCATGCGGGCACCCCCACTGGGACCTTCGGTGGAACTCCCTGCTGGGCCACGAAATGCTGTACCGGGGGGGGACGCATGCGGACACCCGCCCTGGGGCCTTCGGTGGAGCTCCGTATGGGGCCACGAAGCGATGTACTGGGTGGGGGGGGGCGCATGCGGGCACCCCCACTGGGGCCTTGGGTGGAGCTCCCCATGGGGCCACGAAGCGCTGTACAGAGTGGGGGGGGGCGCGTGCAAGCACCCCAACTTGGTCCTTCGGTGGAGCTCCCCATGGGGCCACGAAGCGCTGCACTGGGTGTGGGAGACGCATGCGGGCACCCCCACTGGGGCCTTCGGTGGGGCTTCCTATGGGGCCACGAAGCGCTGCACTGGGTGTGGGGGACGCATGCGGGCACCCCCACTGGGGCCTTCGGTGGAGCTCCGTATGGTGCAACGAAGAGCTGTACTGGGTGGGGGGGACGCATGCGGGCACCCCAACTGGGTCCTTCGGTGGAGCTCCCTATGGGGCCACGAAGCGTGTGAGAGGTGTGCCGAAATGAGGGGGGGGACGTCATAAGGGAGGAGGGGGGGGAGGAGGAGGAGAGGAGGAACGCGGGGACCGTCTCGTCATAACGAGGACCCAACACCACAGGATGGTTGGGAAATACGCCAAACTTGCTCAAACATTGCCACAACTGATAGGAATGTGTCCCCCTTTTTGTTGACTACTTCTGAACATTCCTCCTGTAGAGGGACGTGCCCGATTTAATGTTTGCCCCCCCTGAGCTGGTCCCCTCCCCATCTCGGGATGCAGCTGCTGGGGCGTGTCATGCACCATCGGCGCTGGTGCATCCGTGTTGGGATCGGCAGCTGGCCCGATCGGGCGTCGTCCTGCCGAGTTCGTCTTAGTGCCGCTCAATCCAGGTCAAACCCGGGCGCAATCGAGCCTGATCCGGCTTCGCGGTGGCCTAGCAGCCTCTCCTCGTTGTTGCGACGACCTCCCAGGCGTTGCTCCCCGCGGCCAGCCAGTTTGGGACGGCACGGCGCGTCGCTCCTCCCATCCTGGCCCACCTCGCCTCGGCGCGACACGCTGCCCACCTCGCGGTCCCCAGGCGTCCAGGTGCCGAGCTTTTCCCAGCCTCCCCCCCGCGCGGCGCGAAGCGACGCGCTGTCCACTCGCAGAGCAGAGCGTGTCACTGGGACCGCCGCCGCGAGCCGCTAAGCAGAAGATCCCGACAGACCGTACTCGGCGGCGAGCAAGGGGGGGGAGTTGGAAGGGGCGGGCTGCTGAGAAGTTTTCGAAGCCTCCCCCGAAGACATTGGACACTTCTCAGGAGGCACGAAGGTTTCTGAGAGTTCCCGTCGCCTTTTGAGAAGTCTCTTTCTCACACTCGACCCCCACCTTCCGAACCTTCCGCGCAGCAAGTGTCGCCGCGGCGCGGCCGTGGTGACCGCCGAGACCGCCGCTGCGGCCTTGACCGCGGCCGCGCTGGCGGCGGCCGCTGCGCGGCACCTGCCGCCTGGAAGATGCGGAAGGTGGAGGTCGAGGGCAACTGCCCCCCAGGCTCGACGCCGACGTACACGTTGTTCATTTCTCATTATTCGAAAGTTCTTTGAGTATTTGGGCGGCCAAGATCCTTGCATTTCTAATTGTTCTATCCTGGGCCTCTTCCTGGCCACCAGGGGGCCAGGAACACTTGGAAACGAGCACACTCAGAAATGAGCACGCTTAGAAATGAACGACGTGTAACCTCTCGATCCCCCTCCGGTCCTCGACTTCGCCTCCGCCGCGCCGCCGGGCAGCGCCCTCTCGGAGGCGGCGCTGCTGCGGCTGCTGGGCAGCGTCCGTGCGGAGGCCGTCGGCGACGTCGCCGCGGAGGCGCCGCCGACGGCGTCGGTGCCCCGGCTGCTGGCGCCCGGCACGTGCTCGGGGGCGCCGCAGGAGCCGCCGGAGGAAGCGCTTTTTCATCGGAGGCGACGATTGGGGCGAACAGCCCACGGAGAGAGCAACACAGGTACCCAGATCTCCGACGAGGCTCCCGGGCGAATGCGTGTAACGCCCGCCCCCCATGGTCTACCGCCCCTCTCGTCCGCCTCAGTTTCAGTCAGCGGGCGCCAAGGGGTCCAAGACAGTCAGGCGCCGGTCAGCAAGCGGTGGGGTGCATCGGAGGCGAAGTGGCTCGAGAGTGAAAAGGATAAGGGCGCCATACCGATGCCGACCCAGATGTCCGACGATGTTTTCTGTTCAGTTATGGTTTTTCTTTCTCCTCGATTTCGTTTTCGGTTCTGGTGTTTTTGTTGTTCTTCCACTTCTGGCGTTTCTTTCTCTGCGATTTCGGCCCCTGGGGCCCGATATTGGAAAAGGTTCCGGGGCGAACAACCAGCCATTAGGGAAGGGGCCAGGACCGCTGGGGCCACGCACAAAAATTGCACAAGCAGACTGTCGAGAGGAAACGCAAATCAAGAGTCGCAAACGGGAACAAGAGAGTCCCTTGCGCGGGGCTTCGCCTCCTCCTCCTTGTCCTCGCCGCGGGCCCGCGACGTTTCCTATTGTGGTCGCGCAACTTGCTGGCGTGCACTCCTCCCCCCTCTTCACCTGCGCTCTCGCGCGCAGGGGGGGAGGGGAGGGGAGGGGAGGGGAGGGGAGGAGGGGGTGAAGCGCGTCGGTCGAGGAAGCAGGAACATGGATTCAAGGCGCTGGAAACAGAAACATGGATTAAAGGCAGGGGAGGGGGAGAGAGGGGAGGGGAGGGGAGGAGGGGTGGAAGCGCGTCGGTCGGGAAAACAGAAACTCATGGATTCAAGGCGCGGGGACTTAGCTCGGGACGGGCCCCGCTGCTTCCGCCTCGAAGCGGCGCGCCCCGTCGCCAAATCGAGAGCGGCACCGACGGCGTGTCTCGGGGTGCTCGTTCCCCGATCCGTGGCTGTGGCGCCTTCGCGCCACATCCACGCATCCGTGGTCCATGCTAGCTTTTCGTCCCTTGCTTTCGCCCACGCGCCAAAGCCCCGTACTCACGTTCCATGCTAGGTGCATGGATTTGGCGCCCACGCGCCACATCCACGCAGCCGTAATCCATGCTAGCATTCGTCCCTTGTCTTCGTCCAAGCGCCAAAACCCCGTAGTCACATTCCATGCTAGATGCGTGGATTTGGCGCCCACGCGCCAAATCCACGCATCCGTAATCCATACTAGCATTCGTCCCTTGTCTTCGTCCACGCGCCACATCCCCGTAGTCACATTCCATGCAAGGTGCGTGGATTTGGCGCCCGCGCGCCAAATCCACGTATCCGTAAACGCATGGCGATGACGATGTCGATGCCCTTCCCTTGTGTTCGCCTCTCTGAGGTCCCATGGGGGGCCCTCGTCCTCACAGCCTGGTCCGCCTCGGAATCACCCTGGCCAGTGAGCGGCCTCCCTGGGAGCGGAGCGAGGAGCTGCGGTTATTTCGGCACCGGCGCCTCCTCTTTCGACTCCCCTCTGGTTCTGCCCTTCTCCTCCCTCCTCCCCCCTTCTGCTCCACCCGCCTCATCCGTCCTCCGCCCTCCTTCTCCTCCTCCTCCTCCTCCTCCTCCTCCTCCTCCTCCTCCTCTTCCGTCTTGTCCACCTCGTGCCCGCTCCCCCTCCCCCCCCCTGCGCTTCCCCTGGCAGGACACGTCGCAGGGGACGTGGATGTACCGCAGCGCGAACGGGAAGGCCCGCGCAAGAAGGGCCCGAGGTCGTGGTCCACCCGCACGGGACGGGCATAGAGCCAGTTGCGCGTCGAGCTCCGCGGCCTGGCTCAAGAAGCGACTCGTCTCCAGAAGCCCCAGCCCCCTCAAGTCTAGAACCAACAAAAAAGGACGGAATGCTCTCCGCTGCTTTTGGCTATTGGGGGGGCCTTCTTGGGCCGCGGAACCGTCAAAGAAAGACCTCGGATGAATAACCGGCCCTCGGGAAGGAGTCCAGACCTCTTGGGGTCTGCACTTTCTGAAGAGTCGCGAGGTCAGGGATCTGGGGGCGGCGTTACGAGATCGCGAAGAGACCGCGGTTCGCGCAACGCGAAGCGTCAAGTGATCAAGCAGTGGCGAGGCGTCTTGGCTCGCCTATAGGCCCACCATGGAATGTTTTAAGAATCTGTTGTGGTCTGCACGAAATGCTCTTATATCATTTCTTGCCGGGCCTGTCGTGTGCTCAGACATCGGGCTTCTTACGTTCTAAGAACATTGTTTTGTGATTCGAACATCCCTGGGTTCTAAGAGCATTCCTTGAAGAAGCAACGCCATAAACATAAACTGTTCGCTCGCGGGTCGCGCGGATTTCTTCGCTCCGCGCTGGGCCCCCCAGGCGACGCCTCCGGCGCCGACCCTGGCGCGCTCCGCGCGCCAGGGAAGGGGGGGGGGTCCAGCGCAGATCCGAGAAATCCGCGCAGAGTGCCAAAAGTTTATGATTATGCCGTTTTCTAACTTCGTGGTGGGCCTATATGAATGCAGGGACGGTCGGTCGCTGTTCAAAAGTGAGTTGGCCAAGGATCAGGTCGGGCGTTTCCTCCGACAGGCGGATTATGGGCGACAAATCATACACACTCAAAAAAAGGCACCCAAATTATACACACTCCAGAAAAATAGACACACCCCACACATCACTATACACATAGTCCAAACGTTGTCCCCGGACTATTTCTTGGCTGCTTCTGAACATCCCTCCCGTCGAGGGGCAGGCCCGACCTCAGCCAAACGCCGTCCCCTGACTATTCCTGGACGATTTCGGAACACCCCTCCCGTCGAGGGGCAGGCCCGACTTCCGCCAAGGACCCAGCGTCTTGGGCAGACCCAGACGTCCGGCGCCTTGGACGCGTGCCGTGCGCTGGCCGCCGCCGGCCTCTGTAGACGGGAGCGCCCTCGCCCGGCCCCCGGGGCCCGCCGGCAGCGCCTCGGGGGCCAAGGGCAGGGCGTTTGGAGAGGGCCAGGGCCTGGCCGGGAATGCCCGCCTGCAGGAGGAAGAATCCAGAATAGTCTAGCACTGGTCTGGAGCTTCGTGGGCCCTGGAAACGACAGGGCCGTTTTTGTTACCGGTTCCGTGTTGCCGTGGTATTTCTGGTTCCGACGCCGTTGTTGTTACCGGTGCCGTCGCCGTTCTTTCACGGGTTCCCGCTCCGCTTCCAATCCTGGAGCCCTTTTTGTTGCCGCTTCCGGTCGCCGTTTTCTTGCCGTTTCCATTTTCAAGGGGCACTTTTTCGGAAACGGTGAAAAAACGGCCCTGCTGTTTCCGGGGCCCACAAAGGCCAGGGTGTAGTCGGGGATGTCCGTCTAGAGGAATAATCAAGAATAGTCAAACAATAGTCTTGAGACGATGTTGTTATATCCTTCATTTGACTATTTTTGAATGTGCTTGTTGAACATGGTTTGACTATTTTCTAGCTTCCGGCCAAAATCCGACTGTAGGACGACATGCCCGACCTGAGGCCAAGACTTCCGGGGACCCGTTATGGAAAGTCAGGACATCGGATCTCTGGAGTTGAGGACTGGAGTTCCCTTAATTGCCTTGTCCAGGGTACTTGGGGCTGGAACGGCTCGGCAGAAGCGTCATGATTGGTTGTGCTGGCGGAAGGCACCGAGACACCACCATGGACCATGCACCACGCCGGTCCAGGGCCATCCTGGGCCCGAGGTCTGGTGCACGGACCCTCCGGGCCGAGGAGAGCGATGCGCAGGCACAGGTCCCAGGATGACCATGGTCAGGCATGGAGGCGACTTGCAGGGCATGGGGCTCAGGTGCCTTCTGCGCAGCCACGGCGCTCAGACCGGGGAGCTGGGTCGGAGCGAAGGCCTCGACTACACGTAAGAGTGACCCTTCGCCGGAGTGTTTTTTGGTGTGGGCTCACGGGGGACCCCCCGACCGCTGAACGCGATGCGATAGTGACTGCTTGCGCCCTTTGATTTGGCCACCTTACGCCCCCTCAGTCCGCGCACTATCGGGCACTCTTACCCAGGGTCACTCTTTCGTGTCGCCGAAGGCCGCGCTGATCGTGGAGCCCGGGGCACACCTCGTGATGCCGTTGGACGAGTTTTAGGCAGCCAGCGGGCCGCGGGCGCGACGGCGCCCCCCCCCCGCCGCGTCCCGCGAGAGGGCGCACCGGCCGCGGGCGCGCCCGTCGTTGCTCCTCCTTCTGCCTCTCCTGCTCCGGCGGCTGCTCCTGCTGCTGCCCCCCCCCGCCCGCCCGAGGTCAGCCTCTCTCCTCCTCCTCGTCCTCGTCCTCCTCTTTCTCCTCCTCTTCCTCGTTCTCGCCCTCCTCGTCCTCTCCGTCCTTCTCGATTCCCTCTTTCTTCTCCTCTTCGTCCCCTTCTTCCTCCTCGTCCTCCTCCACCTTCCGCTCTCCATCACCATCATTCATCCTCCGTCTCGCCATTTGTACAAGTCTTCGCTCCGTTTGTTCCGACGCGCGGCCTTCTGTCTTGGGGAGGGAGCCTCGGCTACCGGGGCAGACGCGCCCTGGACGCGCCTCGAGAACAAACGGCGCGGCGACAGATCTTTCCCCCCCCTCTCTCCTCAGCATCATCCTCCCTTCCCCTGGTCCTTTTTGTCCTATCTCTCCCCCCGACGCTTCCTCCTCACCCTCCCTCTTCTTGACCATGTCTGGCATACCCCACTGGCTTCATACCGTCGTCCTCCTCCTCTGCCATGGCCCTCATCGTCGCCCTCCTCCTCCTCCTTCCCGACTCCTCCTCAGCCGCCTCTTCCGCACTGCCCGTTCCCGTCCATCAGGCATTGCTCGGACGTGTGCATTCTTTGATCGGCGAGGACCATCGAGGAGCATCCTGTATCATCGAGCATCGATAAAAAAACACGCCCGAATTCGAAACATGCACGGGAAATGGACGTCCGAGCGGTGGCTAGTCCACGTGTCGACCTCAGCGGCCACGAGAGCGGCCCTCCCGGAGGCCTTCTCAACGAGGCCCTACGCCACGACGGAGTACGACATCATCGCAGGCGTCCAGAAGGCGGGCGGCACCGCCCAATCGCCCGCCTCACCCGCCCGCCCCGCCCCGCATCGCTGGGGTGTGCGTCCTTCTTTCCGGAGAGGACCATCGTGGAGCATCCCAATGATCCTCTTGCGACCGCAGAGAAGCGGAAGAACCCCAAAGCATACACGAGGAATGGACGTCCGAGCGATGGCGAGGAGCCGGGACGCCCCAGGGCAGCGGCCGACCACGGAGGCGAGGAGGCGCAGCAGGGCCGGGGAGGAGGCGAAGGGGACGCCCTGGCGGCGGATATATATATATATATATATATATATATATCGAGAGAGAGAGAGAGAGAGAGAGAAAAAAAAAAAGGAGGAGGGGGAAGGAGGAGGAGGAGGAGGAGGAGGAGGAGGAGGACGAGGAGGAGGAGGAGGAGGAGGAGGAGGAGGAGGAGGAGGAGGAGGAGAGGAGGAGGAGGAGGAGGAGGAGGAGGAGGAGGGAGGAGAGTTAGAGAGAGAGAGAGAGAGAGACTATATATATATAGAGAGAGAGAGAGAGAGAGAAAAAAAAAAAAGAGAGAGCATGTCGCACCAGCCTCGGCCCCAGCCCGCGGGAGGCCCTCCCCGGCCCTCGCCCCCTCGCAGCGGCGCGGGGCCCTCCAGCACTCCCTGGAGGTCCCGGGCTCCAGGTTGGGGTCGGCCCAGGCCTCCCAGAACTCCCCAGGACCAGGACTCCAGGACTCCAGGACTCCAGGACTCCAGGTCAAGAACTCCCAAGGTCCAGGACTCCAGGACTCCAGAACTCCCGAGGTCAAGGACTCCCAAGGTCCAGGACTCCAGGACTCCCAATGTCCAGGACTCCCAAGGTCCAGGACTCCAGGACTCCAGGACTCCAGGACTCCAGGACTCCCAATGTCCAGGACTCCCAAGGTCCAGGACTCCAGGACTCCAGGACTCCCAAGGTCCAGGACTCCCAAGGTCCAGGACTCCCGAGGTCCAGGACTCCAGGACTCCCAAGGTCCAGGACTCCCAAGGTCCAGGACTCCAAGACTCCAGGATGGGCACGGAGGATCGCGCCGCATCGCCGATGCATCGCCGAGGCGGCGTCGCCGGCAGGGCCAGCCAGTCCCACCTTCGCTGGGGCCGGTGGTGGCGCCGCTTGCGCCGCGGCGCGGGCGTCGCTGGCGCTGGCGGCGGCCCCCGTGGCTCCTGCCATCGCTGCTGCCGGCCGATTCGCCGCCGGAGCAGCTGCCCCCGCAGCTGCTGCTGCTGCTGCTGCTGCTGCTGCTGCTGCTGTTGCTGCTGCTGCGGCTGCGGCTGCTGCTGCTGCTGCCGCTGCTGCTGCTGGCGCGCCACCCGCGCCGTCCTCGTCGTCCGTACGGAGGACCCAGACCCCCGACATCTTGCTTCTTTCACAACGTCGACCCCCAGAGGTCTGGAACCCTTTCCCTGGGACCGGTTTTTCATCCTGAGCCGTTTTTGACGGTCCGGACGCCCGGGAAGGGTCTCGGCGGGCCGAAACAAAACACCTCCCGTCGTGAATTGTTTCACGACGCGAGGAGGTTTGGGAAGTACTCGCAGCTGCAGCTCGGTCCATCCGAAACTAGCAAAAAACCTCCCATCGTGATTCTGTTAAGTCGGGCGTGTCCCCCTACAGGGGGATTTTCGACGAAAAATTAAAAAGATACCCCCAAAATAATCAAAAGAATCCGAAAATAGTCTGGGGACTATTCTTTTTATTATCTTTTCACCTTTGTATGGCATTTTTGGGATATCTTTTATTTTTCGTCGAAAATCCCCCTGTAGGGGGACATGCCCGACAGAAGGATTTTGCCACGGCGCGAAGGGGCCTGCGGGGAGTGCTCGCAGCTGCAGCTCGGTCCGTGCTGGAGCGGCCGCCCCCTCCGCCGCGGGCAGCTCCTGCGGTACGTCCGCGGCCGCGGCGGCCGCCGGGGGGAGCGCGCGCGCCCGGTGCGCCGTGCCCCGCGGCCACTGCAAGCTTCGGACCCCCTGAAGGACTGAGTGGGCCCTGGAAACGACAGGCCCCAACAAGCATATCCAAAAATAGTCAAGCGAAAGAATTAAACAAAGTCGTCTCCAAACTATTGCTTGACTATTCTTGATTATTCCTCCTGTAGACGCTTAGTGGGCCCTGGAAGCGACAGGGCCGTCTTCTTAGCGGTTCCGTTTTGCCGCTTTCTTGCCGATGCCGACGCTGTTTATTCACCGGTTCCGTCGCCGTTTTTGTTACGGGTTCCCGCTCCGGTTCCAATCCTGGAGCCGTTGTTGTTGCCGTTTCCGGTCGCTGTTTTTTTGCCGTTTCCATGTTCAAGGGACATTTTTTCGGAAACGGTGAAACAACGGCCCTGCCGTTTCCGGGGCCCATTAGGCTGAAGGAGTTGTGATTTTGATTTTTATGTCAGGCGTGTCCCTCTAGAGCAGGAGTGCGCAAAAATAGTCAAACAGAATGGTCGGGGGACGAATGATTGAGCACTGCTTGACTCTTATGGGGTGCATGTTTGGGCCTGTCCCCAAAAAATCCGCCTGCAGGGGACACGCCCGACCTGAATCCTGATCCAAGCTGGCTCGCTCACTCCCTCGTCCTTGACGGATGGGCCTCATGAAAAAGTTGGTCACGGCGTCGTGTGGCGTATCCATCCTTGTCAGCAGTAAGATCCCCTCCTCGGCCTTGCACGCTGTGTTCACCCCCCCGCGCGACATCCAGGGAAGAGCAGGAGGCATTAGGCTACAGACCAAAACTCTGGACTTCGTGATCTTCTGCGTGTACCTGGCCCCGATGTACGACGGCAAAAAAGAAGTCGTTGCCCAGAAGGTTTTCTCGTGGATGGAGAGAGAGTTGGACGGGCTGGGGGTCAGGAGCGCCATAGTCGTGGGAGGGGACATCAACAGCGACTTGGGGGTGCACAGGGAGGATGATGGGAGCATGCAGCGCACGCGCACGGTATGTATAGGTGGAGTACGCCCGCAGTGCGAGAACACGAACGGTACGGCGTTTAGGAAGTTTTGCATGGACAATGGACTTGCAGTAGCTACGACGTTCCATGACATAGGGAGCACGTACTACGGACCCAAAGGAGGCCAGTCCAGAATCGACCACCTAGCGGTCCCAGTGGCCGCCATACCTCTCGTTAAGACGTGTTGCTGCCTTCACCATTCGGGAAAGCGTTTACAAACAATCCCTGACCGACGTTACAGAGATCACTTACCCGTAGGCATGGACATAGATATCGACATCAGGAACCACGGCTACCCTATGAAATCGCAAAAAAAGATCGACCGTGGCGAGCTGATGAGGTGCCTGCGTACAGGTTATCGGAGGGATGAGCTTTTCCAGAATATCGATTCTGAGCTTAACAAGACTTCAGATGATGAGTGGCAGAGTCTCTTCCAGGCTCGTTCCCCTGATCGTGCATGGCAGAAGTATGTTGAGTGCGTGCAAGCAGGTATGCAAAAGACATTCGGGTTACAGCGCATGCAGGGGGACAAGGCTTATTTAGAAATGAAGAAGAGAAGGATGGAGCTTCTGGAGGAGAGACGTCAGTGGAGGCAGCGCAGGATTGATGCGACGAATG
Organism: Prorocentrum cordatum; assembly: GCA_963575745.1. Taxonomy (NCBI): domain Eukaryota; class Dinophyceae; order Prorocentrales; family Prorocentraceae; genus Prorocentrum; species Prorocentrum cordatum. The sequence continues at coordinate 1,078,219 of CAUYUJ010014949.1, read as the reverse complement.
AGTACGAGGGTAGTTATGTCGAGCACGAGCTTAAGCAGGTTACAGGTGCCCTTAAGAAACTACGAGATGCTTATCGTGATGCAGATCGGGCCGAGATCGTTAAGGAGATCTGGCTCGCGTACTCGGAGAATCGCTTCGCCGACATGCATCGCCTAAGAGTAGCTTATCAAAGAAACGACCGTGGCCCGAAAAAAAGATTTTACCACAGTTATCGATGCCACTGGTCGGGCGAGCAATGGCGAGAAGAATTGGCTAAACATCCACACCTAGGTGGACTAGGCTGTAAGAATCTAGATTGGGAGTCCACGGTGAATGATTATACAGCCGACTTCGAGGTTAGCGACGGCGACTTTCCCTTCCTCCCCATGAGCGCTGAGCTGATGGAGCATGTACATCAGGGCGCGCGCGCCATGCACAGATACTGCCGACGTGCGTGCAAACGACGAGCTTATCCAGAGTGGGGGCTTCCAGTTGAGATGGGATGGCTATTGTTGGAACCGGCAGCGAATTTAAACAGACCTGATAGCAGTTCCAGGTGGAGGGAGGAGCGTAGAGTACGTGAAGCACAGAGAGAAGAGGACGAGGAGGAACTAGAGCGTCACACCACGTCTTTCCTGATGAAGAAAGGGCGGCAACTCTTCAAAAAACTTAGGTTGGATCCAGGGGGAGACTATTGGACTGCGTCAAAGAGCTGAAGGACTCCCCCCCCAAGTGCCACCTGAAGCATCGCATTGGACCTTCGAGCGCTTAGAAAAAGCAGGAGTTGGTGCCCCGAAGTATGCAGAGCAGGAGTTTGAGTGCCCGAAGAAACTTAGACAACTCCTGGCCCACTTCAGGCAGTGCCAGGCCATGCCGTTGAACATGTTGCGTGCACACAGCTTCTCTAGCGAAAAGCAGAACCACAAGCAGGGGATAGCTGGCAAGCGCATTATGCATGCATATTGTGGGGTAGGCATGTCATGGCACAGTGGTATTCACAAGCGCGCTTTAGTACAGAAACGACCTTACTTTGCCCACGGTGGACTGGCGAACAGATCTCGAGACAATGCCATCTTAGTTTTACTGGCTACAAAATGGCGTTGTGAAAAAGCAGGCCGCTCCCTTATCATGAGCAACTTCGATTGCACGAACGCGTTTGCGTCTACAGATCGTGAGTTGCTTAGAGGGCACGCGTGGCAGACGGCAGCGGAGCACGACGTACCTTATGCACTTGGCGCAGTCGAACGCACCGCACTGTCCTTGCAGGCCTCAGACATGAGCATTGACATGATGAGCCAGCATGGGGCCCAGATGGGCTTCACTTTAGCGCCACGAGACTTTAACGACGTCTACAACCCAGTGGTCTCGGATTGGCTGGACGGTGAGCGCGAACAAGAGGGCCAGTGCATTAATGATACATTGCATCCTATTAGTATGAAGATGTTAGACCTTTCGATTAGCACGCTTATGGATGACATCACGAAGATTACCATGCTTCCTATAGGTGCCTTACCCGAGGAGATCGCAGGACAGATGAACCAGGTTACTCATATATTGGAGTCCTCATTGCTGATAGGGCACTGGCTTCTGAATCCGACAAAGACCAACCACTTGCTAGTACTTAGAGGTACTCGTTCTTATCATAGCACGAGAACGCTGAGGAAACAAGATAGTGGGTTGAACGGGGAGGCCTTGCGCGAAATGAGGGTTCTTGGACCATATATCCCGAGCGACCAGGGTCTCGGAAGCGAGATCAAGAAGCGTATCACAGCAGCTAGGGCAGCGTGGAGGCAATGTCCACCGTTTTGGTCATCTAAGACATCGAAGGGTATTAAGAGGAGCATGTTTATCGCGTTTGTAATGGGGGCTGCGCTTAGTGGTTTAAGTAGTTTCATCATCCCCGAGAAACACACCGACACGATTGATGTTGTGTTGTGCAAGCTGCTCAGATATCTTTCCAGAGGTAAACGCTGCACGGTGGGCGAGAAGGGGAGGAGGCGCGCAGGTAGCATGAATGCGGTATTTAAGGAATGGCGCATTGAACGTACTGCGGACACGCTGAAGGTTAGAAGGCTGCATGCTTATCGCAGGTGGGCCCTCTATCCCCAGGACCACGAAGCAGTTATCGCGGCAGTGTTTGGTACCTCGAAGAGTGATGTAGAAATGGGAGCGGCCAGACTATCACCACGCAAGCGTATTTGGGCCAAGAGTACACCGTGGCTAGAGAATGGGCACAGAGCAGACCAGAGGAGCCAGAAGCAGACATGAGGGAGCCAGAGGAAGTTGAGAAACCGTTTTGGTGTGACTTCAGGGGATTGAACAAGGAGACGGGTGAGGAGGAGGTATGTGGGTGTCGTTTTCGATCGCACGCAGCACTCGCAGCACATAAGCGTGAATACCATCGTCTAGAACCACTACTGCACAAGCTAGTCGTAAGCAACCAGTGCCCGTGGTGTAGGTCTACTTTCTCGACGCGTAAGATAGCGACAGACCACGTAGTACGAGCAGCGATGAAGCATGGAGTTTGCCATGTTGATCATTCTAGATGGGTTCACCCTGTGATCGAGCTAGCAGACCTGTCGTGCAGCATTTGTGAGTATCAAGCGAAAGACTTCGACGACTTCCAGACGCACGTTACCCTCCATCTCCCAGGGCCTGTAGGTGTACTACACACAAGGCAACATGATGAGCTGGAGGGCGAAGAGGGCGCGGGGCGGGGAGGCAGCAGCGTCGGGAGGGGCAGCAGCCTCGGCGGCGGCGGCGTCGGGTGGAGGGCAAGCAGCAAAGGGGGCAGGCGGCAGGGGAGCCAAGTCAGCAAAGCAGCACAACGTGGCCGCAGCCCCCGAGCTTCAATCAGCAGTCGTTTCACTACAGAAACTGGCCTTGAAGACAGCCGCCGACCAGAGAGAGATGTCGAACACAGTTCTCGAGTTCTGGATCCTGCCTTACCTGGTGCCGCCTGTTCAGGCGGGGTTGGAAGCCGGCTTGGCGCATCACGAAACCGTGCGCTCGATCGGCAAAGGGCACAACCAGGGCCCCCCCCACACCCACGTCGCCGCAGGGTTCTTAGAGAGCGCTCACGACAGCCTGAACGAGGCAGACCAGTACGAAGGACCAGCAAAGCAAGTACTAGGATAATTGATGCAGCTCATGGGCAGCGAGCACGGCATGCAAATCACCAACGAAATATTTCGAGTGTTCCGCCTGAAAGAGACCTACAAGCCAGACGGGGTCGAGGACGCAGCACGGAAGGTGAAACTCCAGTACAGCATGAACTCGCAGCCAGACCTTCGCACGACCCTCCAGCTCGCCACCAAGCAGGGCCAGGAGGTCCCCTCAGTCCCGTCCACGATCGACATGCGCGCGCTGCAGTCAGCGTTCAACTTAGTACTGACCAAGCATCGGGGTCTCAGGCCAGTGGGCCCAGGACCTCGCACGGAACTCGAGCGCGCAGTCGAGAGGCAGCTCCGCAATTTACAGAGGCAGTAATTGCACAAGCTGAGATACTAGCACGGGACCCACAGAAGTTGACCAATATGTATCGGTTACTTGATGGGGGCTCTGAGCGTGTGCGACACATCGTGCAGGCAGTCGAATTCGTTCGTGCCCGAATGACCAGTACCACAGCCGAGCTTGTGCAGGGAAGTGGGTCTGGGTCTAAATAAGTTTTTACGGGGTCCTCTTCTTGAGTGCGTACCCCATTTCCTACACTGATATGACTACTCGAGGGAGCTGTCAGAGAATTTCGATACCAAGAGCCCCAGCGTCATCGAGCATAGCGATGTTCCTGATCTGATGGGGATGGTGCGAGCGAGGTGAGGGCATTAGCATCATGTTTGTGCGCATGCGTGTCTAGCTCTCCCTCCCCCCACCGTTCGTGCCCCTTCCCTCCCCCCTCCCCTCCCCTCCCGCTCGACTTCAACGGCGTGCTGTGCAGCGAGTTCCACTGGGAGCCGCGAGCGGCGCGCGGGCCGAGGAGGAGGAGGAGATTTAAAAATCTTGTGTTTTTTTTCTGCCGTTTTTTTTTCGTCGCCGAGCCTGGCGTTGGCCAGGTTGCGAGGGAATGGAATGGCTTGCAGAGTGAAGCGAGCGAGCGTGGCCCACTGAGGTTAGCTCGCTCGCTCCCCCGTTTTGTCCTCCATCAGTGCTTGCAGAGTTTGGGGTTCGGGCGAGAGGTCTGGCCCCAGACAGTGCTTGCATCGGTGGGGGTACCGAGGCTGCAACGGGGAGCCCCTGCTGGAGCGGGGCCGCTTCCAGCAACAGCTGGCGCGGCTCCCGCGGGCGGCGGATGTGACGGTACCCACAGTTGCAGTAGCTCGATCTTTCCTAGGGGCTTGATGTGCTGTCAGACATCGACTCATGGCCCCCAACGGCTCCACCACCACCACCACCTCCTCCTCCTCTTCCTCTTCCTCCTCCTCCTCCTCCTCCTCCTCCTCCGTCTCCTCCTCCTCCTCCTCCTCCTCCTCCTCCTCCTCCTCCTCCTCCTTCCCTCGCCCAGCGCTATAGACAGACCCGAGACCGGCGTGCCCGCGCCCCGGGGGGGCGGCCGCGCGCGGAAGGTTGCGGCGGCAGGGAGACGCCCTTGGAAGGATCGCTGGCCGCTGCCAGCTCGATGCCCATCAAGAGGGAAAGAAAACACACAGACACAATTAATCGTCGATCCTCCAGAATATATGGGAAACTATGGGAAGTTTGGGGGAAGACAGAAACCCAGAAAATATAGAAAAATAGGGGGAATATATTGGGAATGTGTTTACTAGTGTGCATTTATTTGTGTGTCCTGGGGCCCCTTCAGCATATCCCAACCTCTGCGTTTGGCGCCACCTTGCGTCGGCCCCCGGTCTCGAGGATTCCCCCATATTCTAAGAGCTTGCCCCTAAAGATTTGATGTCGGCTTGTGCTCGTCGCTCTGAGGGGTAGGGATAAGTTCGTGGCTGGTTAGTTGCAGGTTTTTTAGGTGCTTTGCTCCAGAGTCCTCCAGCGACCTTGGCATCCCTCCATCAGGCGATGCAGACATCGGGAGGCCTCGAACGATTCCGACCAGTGGCCGACCCCTTGGGGGGCTCTCGTCCTCTTCAGAGTCCGAGCCCCCCTTCCCGCCCCTCGCTCTGCCTGTTGGTGCCCGCGCTCAGGGGGTCATCCTGGCGCGGGACCCCGACTCTGTGTACCACAAGTTGACACTGGGCCCCAATCGGAACGACTACATCATCGTAACAAACTTCGACTACTGGGACCACGACCTCAAGGAACTGGCTCCATCATCCCTCTCCTTGCGCTGGAGGGAGGAGATGGAGGAATATGATTTGTTTCTGACATTCATCGGGCTCCTGCGGAGGGTACTCATCCTTCGTGCCTCCTCCCTGCTCCCCCCACTTCCTTATCCCTCCTCTCCCCACTTCCTTGTTGCGCAGCGCAAAGCCGCATCTATCGCGGTAGGCATATAGCCTACCGTAGACGCTTGGGTCAGGGTTGGAGATGATCAGACGCATGAGTAGAGTATTCGGAGCTCCGCGCCGATTTCATTGGTCGGCGCTGGACTCCCTTCCCTGGCGCGTGGAGCGCGACCTTGGCGGCGCCAGAGGCACCGCTAGTGGGCCGGAGAATGCCAGCAGAAGCAGCCTCGTGAACCGATTGGCCATGTCGGAATTGACGCCCCACGAACCGATACCATCGTGAGTGGAATCAGCAGACAATAAGATGTTGTTCTTTCTCCCCTTCCCTGTCCTCCCTCGCCCTTGTTCTCCCTCCCCATTTCTCTCCCCTCTCCTTCTCTGTCGCATCCCCCATGCCTAGAGCCTGGTTCTGTTCTGCCCACGTCGGGGTCGGCGGACTCTGCCAGAGAGGTTCGATCTTGAGTGCGCATTCGGATTTACATTCGTCACGCATCAGTCTAGCTTGCGCTCGCCCGCGGCTGTCCCGCTGGTGCGGTACTCCACGATATTCCTCCCTCTGCTTCCTCACTCCTCCCAACCTCAAGGGATCCTCGACCAGCCATTCTCGGTGATGCTCTGGCCAGCTATTATCGAGCGCCCGCAGAGAAAATTAGCCTGATAGCGATCCATCACTAACTTTCATAATGCATGGGAGCTGGTTGGCCAGGTGACACTTCGTCTGCCGGCACGTTGCATGTGCCCGTTTCGTGGCCGCAGCTTGAGCAGCCAAGGTCCTCGACCCTGGTGGCGAGCTCCCGGAGCACCACGCGCAAGAAGTCTGCAAGACATATCGGCGCCCCCTCCAAAAAGGTCGCCGCCGCCTAGTGCGCAGGGCAGTAGCAGGACCCCGAGGTGACGCCGTCGCACCAGCAAGCCACTCAGCAGGTGAAGCAGTCGAGAGCTCGGAGCTGCAAGCTCCCGCCCCCCCCCCTGGCCCCACGGAGCAGGAGCTCGACCGACACGACCGTCTCGCCCTCCTGTTGCTCCGCCTCCTGAACTCGGCGTTGCTCGAAGAGCTCGACGGCCTCATCGAGGAGCTTGAACTCGTGGTGCTTCCGCATCTGCGCCACGCATTCCTCCTCTGAGAACAAGGGCGGCGCATCCTGAGCACCTCCCTGGAGCCACTGGAGCCACGGCGAGGCCTTGGAGTTGAGCGGACCCGCTGGCGTGTCAGCAGGTCCCAGGCACGAACACGCAGTGCAATGTGCAACACGAGCACGCGGTGTATGGCCAGCACCTCTCGACCCTGCAGTTTCACAAGGGTCCTTCGCCAGGAAGCCTTCAAGGACCACCACAGGGACCATCGGGTTGATGATTTTACTCAGCGCCACCATCGCATGGAGACGCAACGATTTCAGCAGCACGTAGCAATCACGGGGTGAGTGTAAAACCTGCGCGCAAACTCGAAGATCCCTACTGAAGACTTGTCCCCGCGATCAACGACGACGTTGGCAGTGGCCATATCCCCCAAACTGGGCGACGCTGCTCAAAACGAGGGTACGTGTGAGAGGCGAAGGTTCAGCCTCGAATGGCCCCATAATGAAGTGCCATTCTTGACGCTTCGCATATCCCCACCAGTGGTCCCCAGACACTGCCACAGCCTGGCCGTGTTTGCAGCTGCCGCCTTGCAATGGTGGGTTGCACCTCCACGTGGATTGCTCATGAGTGGTTTAGCCTTCTTGTTCAACCACCTGAGGTTGCCACTGTTGGCATGCGACACCGGTACCGGTACGCTGGGCTGCTTGCTCAGCCCCACGCTATGCCGTGCTTAGCTCGGGTGGCTCGTTTACCTCTGGCGCCTGGCGCGACAAGGTGCCATTCGTTTGCTTTTCCGGCGGTCTCGCCCTTGGACCGGTTGCATTTCAGCCGCCTGGCACACCTGGCACCTCTTGCAGCTCTGCCTTCAGTCCCCGGCGTCGCCCAACGGCGTCCCTCGGCGGCAGTTCCGGCGGCCGTTAGTTCGCGCGCTTAGGTAATCAGGTTTGGCTCGTAGACCGGGCTGACTCCGGACGCCGCCTGCGCTTCCGCTTGCGGCCGCGACCGAAAAATGATCCCCACCAGCCTTAAGAAAAAAGTAGGCTGTGCATCGTTCCTGCACGCCGCCCGACCTCTTTCACCGCGGTCGCGATCAAAAGGGTATCCCCACCAGCCCATCCAGAAACAGATCGCCAGGCGAGTTGCCTTCATCAGGGAAGTGTAGAAGCATGCGGTGTATATATCAACCGCTTTGGAAGTGTTCTCTCGGAGGTCTCTTGCAGCCGTCTTGGGTCGCTCTTGGGGACCTCTCGGAGCCACTTGCGGCACTATTGGGGCCCTTTTGGGTCTGCCTTGGGGGTCGATGGGGCCCTCTCCAGACTCTTTGGGGAGGTCTGGGATGCTTTTGGAAGCACTCACGGACACACCTCAAAAAGAGTAGGCTCAAACAGGCGCCACCCTAGGAGGCTCGAACAGGGCGTTTTGGGGCCGTCTTGGGGCGCTTTTGGGGCGTTCCTGGGCGCTCTTGTGGCCCTCGTGGGGCACTCTTGGACACCTCGTGGGGCTATCTTAGACCGTCTTTGGGGCCATTTTAAGGCCTGAAGAGCCCATCGGAAGCGAAAAGGAGAGAAGGCAACACATATTGATTTTGTCCGGGCCATTTTGGCCTCCTGGGTGTCCGTGGAGGGCTCGGAAGGCACTTGAAACTGTTTTTGGGCCGTCTTGAGGCCTTTTTGTATGTACGTCGGCGACTATCTTGAGCCGTCTTGAGGTATCTTAAGCCATCTTGGAGGCCATCGTGGGCTCTCTGAGACCCTCGTGGAGCCATCTTGAGCCATCTTGGACGCTCTAAGCCATCCGTCCCCTCCGCCCCTCCCAGGCCCAGGGGAGCAGGCAGAGGGCGCGGTAAACCCCTCCCCGGAGCAGGGGAAAGAGGGGTCTTGCCAGAGAGGGGACAAAGTTCGCCAAACCACACCACGCCCAGAGGGATGGTAGGACTTACCTTGCACTCGTCAGTGTCCTGGGCTGGAGCTGGCGTGGAGATGGACGGCGACGTCATCATCGATGCGGCTCCGGAGCCACGACAGCCTCGCGGCAATTACCATCGCCATCGGAACAAAGGTCTAGGGGGCGCCTGGGCGCCGCAGAAGCAACCGACAAGCAACAGCGAAGTAGAGAATTCTTCTCATCCTTCCGCCGCACCTTTACCCACCACATGCCCTTCCCTTCCTCCTTCTCCTCACTCCTTCCTCCTCCCCACCATTCTCGCCTCATCCTCTGCCTTGCTTTCTCCGAAGCCTTCCACGCCGTGTTTGTTTCGTCATGAAGACCTTGGACCTCTCGATTCCCTTCCAGGTGCAGACGGGACACGCTACTGGCAAATAATACACCGTCGGTATATGCTGGAGGTCTTTATCCTAAATGCGCTGGTGCCGAACCCCACGTCACACTCCTCCATTCGCATCTTTCTCCCTTCATGTCCTTTCTCTTTGTCCTGCTCCCCTTCCTCCTTTTCATCCTCCTCATACCTCCTCCCCCCCCTCTCCCCATGCTGCCCTCAAGAATAATCCCCTGGACTTGGTCTGGGTGGTACGTTCTGATCCGAATTCCCACGTGGATCCAGTGGCGACGAGAAGCCTCCAGGAGTCCAAAACAGGCCCCACATTCCCAGAGACCCGGGTCCCCGATGCCTATCAGAATTTCGAGGCGGATCCAGTGGCGACGAGAAGCCTCGTGGAGTCCAAAACAGGCCCCACACTTCCAGAGACCCAGATCCCCGATCCCTGGTCCCTCTTCTGCTCGTCCATCCTCCTCCTGCTGCTGCTCCTCCTCCTCCTCCTCCTTTCCTCCTCCTCCTCCTCCTCCAGGAGGAGGAGGGGGAGGAGGAGGAGGACTGTAGGAGGAGGAGTATTGGAGTTTTGCATTTGGTCCTTGGTGTCTTCTTCCCCCTCTTTCCTTCTGTTTGTCATCCTCGCTCTTACTTTACCTATACGCGCATACGTGGCACGGCCAGTCACTATCGTGACCAGGCTCCTTTGTTTGATAGACCCCCCAGGGCCGACCCGCCTTCGGGGAGGGGGCGGCAGTCGACGAACCCTCAGGCCGTCAGGAACCAGGAACCAGGAGCATGGGAGCATGGGACTCGCAGAAATCATGCCGCTGCTGACACAACGACAAGCCCCGCTTCGCCCGTAGGGCGAATGGACGCTGGCACTGGGTAGGGGCATGACCAGGAGGAGGAGGAGGAAGGACCAGGAACCAGGAGGAGGAGGAAGCGGAAGAGGAGGAGGAGGAGGAGGAAGGAGGAGGACCAGAGTGAGCCCAGAATGCGTCAAGAACATGTTGCCATTAGCTTTCCGTGCTGCGTCTCCTCTCCATCCGTCTCTGCAGGTGTCCCCTTGCACTGCGGAGAGCGATGCCATGAAAGGCAAGCGTCCCATCTGACTTACTTGGGCGATAACCTTGGTTTGCCCCCCAAACAAGGAAAGCCTTAGTTCTGTTGGCGATCCGGGGCACAAAGAGAGGAACATGCGGATCAAGCAAGTGTTCGGCGAGAGGTTCGCTTTGAGAAAGGACTGCTCTCCACCTGCACTGCCTATACCATATTGTTCACGAGCGCTGGGGACACCTCCAGCGTGAACCCCACCGGCGAAGTCGTGACAGCTGATGGGGAAGTTCGAAGCGAGAGTCCCATTTGGAAGACGAGCTGGCCTCCCCGTGAAACGTCCAGAATGTTAGCCAGCGTGGACCCCTCACAATGTGGTTCTACCAACTTATGTTGTGCAATCTAAATTGTGCAAGCTATGTGGTGCTACCTATGTGGTGCAATTAATATCCGTTCGCAGTGAGTTGTCAATTCCACTGTTCGCGCAATCATACCACCCACCCACTGCCCACCCACCCGCAACTTGGCTTGCATAGGATCATGCGGCCGCGATTGCGATGAGTGCTTGGTGTTGGCTGGCGCATCTCTGCGGCCGCGCTAGCCCGCGTATGCTCGCGCGCGCAGCGGCCAGCTAGTTTGGCCCGACCGAGGCGGCCGCAGTGGCGTTGACCGCTGGGCAATTCCCGGGGGGCACTTCAGTGCGAGTCCGTGATGTGTGCGGGCGCGGTAGCAAGGCAACGTCGGCAACGGTTGACACGAGGATGATCGTAGATATGTTGGTGACGATGATGGCAACGACGACAGCAATGTGGTTGCGATAAGGATTTCGACACGCGCGCGCTGCCGACGAGCGCAAGTGGCCTGCATGGGATGTTGTTTGGCATGGGTCGTCGCCCCCCCCCCCCCCCCCCCAAAACGCGCCCAAGTGCGTTCGAGGGATGCCGACATGCGCACGCGAGAAGTCCGTTTAGGATGATACGGTCGACATGTTGAAAAAACGACGACTTCATTATGAACCCGCCGGAGCGAGAATGCAAGCTTGTTTTGGACAATTCTCCGAGAAACAACAATTCTGTTTGTTTTGTTCCTGGCCCAATCAGTGTTGACATCCGTGCGAACCCTCAGAAATCTAAAGTGTGACGGGATGCGTGCGCGACGACGCGCGCGTGTGCACGTCGTCCCGCTGCAAGGGATTGTTGCGACAGCGCGCGCGCGGGGGCGATCGAGTGATTTAGACACGCGCGCGCGGCAGGCACATTTGGTGTCCTCCTCCTCCTCCTCATCCTCCTCCTCCTCCTCCTCCTCCTCCCCCCCCGTCCCCTCCTCGTTTTGCGGCACGTTGCATCCCTGTTGCGGATCCATTCGTGTTTTGGGCATTTGCGGACACTCGGCTTTGGAATGTTAGCGAAACCTTTTGAGTTTGAAGGGTCCCAGGATGCGTTCGCAGCGCAGGGGCGCGCGCGTATGCACTTCACCCCGTGTTTGGCAAGGGGTTCTTGCGTCAACACTCGCGCAAGGGCGTTCGATGGAAATGTTGGGCAACCTATGGTTTTCTTTAAGAGTTCGCAAGAGCATGGGACCAGGTTGTTTGACCATTCCGTTCGCGAGACCATGGGTGTTTTATCATGTTACCGGGACACCGAAGCTTTTTGAATGATGTTGGCATGCGCGCGACGACGCGCGCGTGTGCATGTCGTCCCACCGGTTGGACATTGTTTCTGACAAGTCATGGTTTGTGACAAACAAGTGCGTGCGATTCTTCTGTTACAGTGGGTACTGGGGGGGTCGATGAGCCTCCGCTTGGGATGGTATGGGTTCTTTTTTCGGATGGACGGGTGTGCATAATCAGATGCAACAGCCGACGCGGAAATGTGATGTGTTAGGTCCGTGGGGGGAGAGGGGTAGATCTTTGTATCTTTCAGAAATGAGACCCGATGTGGTGCAGTCCTTGTTGCGGCGGTAAGTCGGCGACGGGGCGGCGACGGCGACGTTTTGGCCACCAGACCGACACACAGGCGCAGACGACGGGCGGTGACGGGGTGGCGACGCCGAGAACATACCGCCAGACCGAGACCCAGGCCCAGACGACGGGCGCCGACGAGGCGGCCTTTCTTCCCTTCTCCTCAGGGGGTAGGCGGGAAGTCAATCTACCTCCATCACCTTCCTACTGCATGTTTTTGCCCACACCTTTCGAACAATGGACACACGTTGGGAACGTTAGGCCTCAGTCTTACTCCTTACGAGGGTGTCTCAGGCGAAACGCTCGCGCTTGGGTGGGGACAGGCATGGGGTTGCGACCAGGCGGAGTTATTCAGTTGAACTGCCGCGCGCCCGACCTTCTGGGCTCGAAGAGCAACAGACACCAGGACCGAATGGACCTGGTCAATCAGCCCAGCGGAGGGCCCAGCCCCGTGCAGCTGCAGTGCTCGCCCAGCCCTCGTTCTGCGCGCCGTGGAGCGGCGAGGGCAGTGGCCGGAGAGCAGGCGTGCGGAGGCGCGCGGAAGTCCCTGCGGGGCACGGCCCGCGCGAGTGCAACGCATGGGCGGCGGGACGCCTTTCAAACTGTGCCGCTAGTGCCGCAGGCGGAGTCCATGGAGCGGCACGGCCCGTGTGATGGATGTACAGACATGTCTGTATGGTTGGGTGGGGGGATGGGTGCACGGGCGTCCTGACGACGACCACGAGCACCACGGCTGGGAGCACGGCGTCTGAGGGACCCGCCTTGCGCTGTTTCTTCCTTCCCTCCCTACTCGTCCCTCCCGGGGTCGCTCGTGCAGCGGAGCTCACAGCTGTGGGGCACGACCAGGGTGAGGGGTTTGCCGATGTACGCGGGGATGCTGCACGCGGACCTTGCTTCTGGGGCCGCAGACGGAGTGCCCTGTGGGGCACGATGCGTGTGAGAGGTTGGATGGATTCGTCGGGGGAGGGGGGCGGAGTGGGGCATGCCGACCCTGCAGCTGGGGCAACACAACGAGTCCTCTTCGGGGGGCACCGAACTTTCGAAGGGTGTGCCGGCACTGACGGGGTGGCATGCTGACCCTTTTTCTGGGGCCGTAGATGATGGAGTCCCTCATGGGGCGCGAGACGTGTGTGGGGTGTGCCGAAATCGGCTGGTGGCCGCAATGCGATTCTCCTGCTGGGCGGTCAAAGGGGCTCGGTCGTGTGGCACGAAACGTAGGAGGGATGCACAGATATTGGGGTGGTTTCTGTGTGGCCACACCCCTTTTAAGCCCGAATGGGGCACAACACGTGCGAGGTGAACAAAAAAGCAGATGCCCAACACACACACGCACACACACACACACACAAACCGCTGCAAGTGCGGTGGTGTATACGGAAGAGGGGTCTAGGAGGTGCAAGGGGTGAGACAAGAGGGGGAATATGAGGCAGAGTGGGGAAGGGGAGGAAAGGGGGTGGGGGGGATACAGAAAGGATGGGGACGGGGATAAGAGGGGACAAGTAGGAGGGGGAAGAGGGACGGAAGGGAGGGCGGATACGGCAAATTCGTGCCGCATTCATGCGGCGTAAAACCAGTGCGAGCGTTCAATGCTGCGCATCGCCAGTGGCACAGCAGCCTGGAATCATCGGCCGATCTGAAGCGATCATCGCTATCGGAAAGATGGGATCGTTGAAGGGTGACCAGTCTACGAGGCGTCAGAAGCCGTTGCCGACGCCGTCGCAGCGTGAACCAGTTGCGATGACGAGGGTCGGCGGACAAGCAGAGAGGGGCAGAACCAGCCAGGAGGTGCTGGACCCGACGTCCCTTCACTTCGGGCACGCCCGGCGCGTCGGCGCCGAGACGCTGCTGAACGCGAGCGGCGGGCCCAGCTCGGACCTCGTCGCGGTCGCCGATGCCTGTCGCGTGTCGCCATCGTCGCCGTGAACCCGACGCACGCCGCCGTCGCCGAGGCCGTCGCCCGTTGCCCGTCGACGCTGCTCTTTGGGTTGAAGAAGAAAAAAGACCAATCGGCATCGGTCCTCGCGGATTTCTTGGATCTGTCGTTGGAACCCCCTGGCGGCGCGAGAGGGAGGGACTTTCGGCGCAGATCCGAAAAATCCGGGCGGACCTCCAAAAGTTTGAAAACATGTATTGTGTTCTTCCTCTACTCGGCGGCGAGCCCGGCTGGGGGACGTGAGAAGGAGGGGGCCTTCTCAGAAGGCTTGGAAGTCCGCCGCCCTTCTCAGAAGTAGTTATGATCAGCCTTCCCCGAAGAGAGAGAGAGCGAGAGAGAGAGAGAGAACAAACAAAAACCTATCAGAAGGTGCGAGGTCTTCTGCGAAACCCCGCCGCCTTCTGAGAAGGCCTTATCCTTCTCACCTCCGCCTCTCGCTCGCCGCCACTCCTGAGTCTCCCTTCTCTCTTTTTTCTCCCCTCTCCTGCTTCCCTCCTCTCCCCCTCCTGTCCTTCACACTCCTCAGGAGGACGATGGACAGGACGGGAAAAGGGGAGGGGGGAAACAGGCGCGAGGAGGAATGCGGGACTTCGGAGGTTGAAGGGAGGAGGAGGCAGAGGAGGAGGAGGAGGAGGAGGAGGAGGAGGAGGAGGAGGAGGAGGAGGAGGAAGAGGAAGAGGACAAGCGGGAGGAGGAGGAGGAGGAGGAGGAGGAGGAGGAGGAGGAGGAGGAGGAGGAGTGGTTCGGATCAGAAGTATCACGTAGGGAGGAGGCTGCTGCTGCTGCTGGCAATGATAGTAATGGTGGTGGTGATGATGATGCTGATGGTTGTGATGATGGTGATGATGGTGGTGATACTGATGATGGTCATGATGTTCATGATACTGATGATGGTGCTGATGATGCTGATGCTGCTGATGATGATGATGCTGATGATGATGATGTGGATGATGATGGTGATGGGGAGCATGATTGTGATGATGATGATGCTGATGCTGGTGATGCTGATGATGATGCTGATGATGATGATGTGGTGCGGGTGAAGAACTGGAGGAGGAGAAGGAGGGGGAGGAGAATAGAAGTAGGATGAGCAGGAGGAGGAGCGGGAGGAGGAGGAGGAGGAGACGCAGGAGGGGAAGGAGGAGGAGGAGGAGGGAGTGGACCATCAGCGCACGCAGGAGTGGGATGAGGCGAAGGGTAAGGATGCAGAGGAGGGAGACGAACGGGGAAACGGTATGAAGCAGGCAGTAAGAGGAGGAGGAATAACAACCATAACAACCATAATAATAACAGGGTTGGAAGAGAAGGGAGCGCCGAAGCAGAGAAACGATTATCCCGGCAAAGCAGCCTAACAGCGATGTGTATAAGCATATCTGGAAGCATTCCCCTTAAGTTTCAGGTGAGAATCCAGTTGTAGAATTCTGCTGTTCTCGCAGTCGCAGTCGCATTCGCAATGACAGTCGCAGTGGCAACGGCCGTAGGATCCAATGTAATCCTAAGGATTCCTAGGGATTCCTAAGGCATCCTTAGGCATCCCTAGGAATCCATAGGAATCCCTCGGAAACCTTAGGAATCCTTAGGAATCCTGATTCCTATGGATTCCGATGGATTCCGAAGAATTCCTGAGGAATCCTGAGGATGCTAATTCATACCGACGGATTCCTAAGGATGCCTACGGATTCCTGAGGATTCTCAAGGATGCCTACGGATGCCTCAGCCTGCCTCAGTTTCAGCCTCAGACTCAGCCTGCCTCGGCTTGCCTCAGCCTCAGCCTCAGCCTGCCTCGGCCTCAGCCTCCGCCTGCCTCAGCCTTAGCCTCAGCCTGCCTCGGCCTCAGCCTGCGTCAGCCTCAGCCTCAGCCTGCCTCAGCCTCAGCCTGCCTCAGCCTCAGCCGCAGCCTCAGCCTCAGCCTGCCTCGGCTTGCCTCAGCCTCAGCCTCAGCCTCAGCCTGCCTCGGCCTCAGCCTGCCTCGGCCTCAGCCTGCCTCAGCCTCCCCTCCTCCCCCCCCTCTTCCCCCCCCTATTCAGCCTCACCTTGTCTCAGCTTCGGCCTGCCTCGGCCTCATCCTCAGCCTCAGCCTCAGTCTCAGCCTCAGCCTGTCTCGGCATGAGCCTGCCTCAGCCTCAGCCTCAGCCTGACTCAGCCTCAGCCTGCCTCAGCCTCAGCCTCAGCCTGTCTCAGCCTCAGCCTGCCTCAGCATCAGCCTCAGCATCAGCCTCAGCCTCAGCCTCAGCCTGCCTAGGCCTGCCTCGGCCTCAGCCTCACCCTGCCTCGGCCACAGCCTCAGCCTCAGCCTCAGCCTGCCTCAGCCTCAGCCTCAGCCTGCCTCAGCCTGCGCCTCAGCCTGCCTCAGTCGCAGCTTCAGCCTCAGCCTCAGCCACAGCCTCAGCCTCAGCCTGCCTCAGCTTCAGCCTCAGCCTCAGCCTGCCTCGGCTTGCCTCAGCCTCAGCCTCAGCCTGCCTCGGCCTCAGCCTCAGCCTCAGCCTGCCTCAGCCTTAGCGTCAGCCTCTCAGCGTCAGCCTGCATCAGCCTCAGCCTCCGCCTCAGCCTGCCTCAGCCTCAGCCTCGGCCTGACTCAGCCTCAGCCTCAGCCTCAGCCTGCCTCGGCCTCAGCCTGGGTCAGCCTCAGCCTCAGCCTGCCTCAGCCTCAGCCTGCCTCAGCCTCAGCCTCAGCCTGCCTCGGCGTGCCTCAGCCTCAGCCTCAGCCTGCCGCGGCCTCAGCCTGCCTCGGCCTCAGCCTGCCTCAGCTCGGGCATTCAAAATATGGCACAGGATTGTTGTTGTGGGAACACGGAGATCACGAATTGGCCCACAGTTGGCTCCGGGCAATCAAAATATGGTACAGGAATGGTGTTCTGGGAACACGAAGAACACGAAGTGGCCTACAGTTGGCTCCGGGCATTCAAAATGTGGCCTGGGAACGGTGTTCTGGGAGCACGAAGATCACGAAGTGGCCTACAGTTGGCTCCGGGCATTCAAAATATGGCCTGGGAATGGTGTTCTGGGAAGACGAAGAACACGAAGTGGCCCACAGTTGGCTCCGGGCAATCAAAACATGGCCTGGGAATGGTGTTCTGGGAACACGAAGAACACGAAGTGGCCTACAGTTGGCTCCGGGCATTCAAAATGTGGCCTGGGAATGGTGTTCTGTTGGCTCCGGGCAGTCAAAATGTGGCCTGGGATAAGGTTCTGGGGAGTCCCCGGTTTTCCCCGGCTTCTCCCGGATCCTGCCCAGACCCCCTGGGGAATCAGGATGTTCTCTTTTGACCCCACTAGAAGCCTATCAGTCTTCGCTGTTAGGTAGAAAGAAACACGTCGGATGATGAGGAGGAGGAGGAAGTGGCGCGACCGAGGCAAGAACATCAACAGGGCCGAGCTATACATGGTCGTGAACGACGAGAACGTCATGGCGACAGACACCATCATGCAGGCCTTCATGAATGTTGAGGCGCCGCAGCGGAGGGCCCAGGAGGGGGAGGGGGAGGTCATCTATTTCGCTCCTCCCTCCTCTCTCTTCCCCCCTGCTCCAGCCGCCTCCAGAGGCTTAGAGAGGGCCAGACACGCCCCCAAATCTCAATCCTCCATCCTCCTCTGGCCCAGGTCCTTGCCCCCTGCTCCATGCATTGGAAGCGTTGGGTTAAGAACCTCTTTGGTTTGGGGAGCGCTCGAAGTTCCTGGGGGCCCCTTGTGGTAACACCCTGGCTGCAGCTGGGGCGCGCGCGGGGGTTGCGCGTGGCGCGTGGCGGGGGGGGAACCCCGCAAGAGGGCAGAGACGTCCGTACAATCTCGAGATTCCCCGCGATACCGGCATGTCGACCACGGTCCTCGATGGGTGGAGGAAATGGTACCCATACCTCGACCCATCCCTCGTTCTCCCCATGGCTTCCTCGGAGACATTCGTCGCCACCGCTGGATTCGCCTCGAAATCCTGGTCAAAACGCGCCCCGTGAGAGGTCCAGAGAGCAGCGGTACGGGCACCTGTTGGCTTCCCCACTCGTGACTGCAAGCTTCCTGCTGCTGTGTGACATAACTGTAGGAGCTCCGCGCGGCGGATCTCTTGAATCGGCGCTGGGATCCCCTGGCGGCGCCTCTGGCGCCGCCCCTGGCGCGCTCTGCGCAAAAGGGATGGGGGTCCAGCGCCTATCCAAGAATCCACGAGGATCTCTGCAATTGTACGGCAGGTTCGCGTCATGTCGACCGGCGGCGACCCCGCCCCCAGCCCCAACGTTGAACGTCATTTGGCGACCCAGAATCGGTCGATGTTGAGCGATCCGACGTTTTGGAAACGGCCGATCGTTCAAGGTGGAACGATCGCCGCGGTGTCAGGAACCAACGCCGAAGCCAGCACGACACGGTCCTGACGTTTGTTGTCATGTCTCTCTCCTCGAAGCAAGCCTGCCGCGACGGGCCGGCCGCACGGTGAGAAGGCCAGTCTCCGTCGTCCCTGGGCGGTGCGGGATTGCCTGGCGGAGCCGGGGGAGGAAGAGGACGAGGAAGGAGAAAGAGAGAGGCTAGCTGCAGCGCGCCACCAGCTGCTTCGCAAGCAGCCGCTGCTGCTGGCGGTGCCTTTCGAGGCCGAGGTGAAGGCCGCACTGAGGACGAGCATGTCGCAACACCCACGCGCAGCAAGGGCAGCACTCGTCGGAGGTTGCCAAAGGTGCCTCTGGCCGTAGGTGTCCCAAGCTTTTCGCTCCAGTTTGGAACCCCGAGGCCCTTTCGTGAGGGGTGCTCTGGAGGCGTGGTTCCAGCACCCGGCATACGGAACCTGGAGGGGCGTGGTGAGGGCGATGGTCGCGCAGCCCCTTCGGAGCGGGTGCCCTGAACTGGCTCCTGGGCGCCCTGCAGGGAAAGCCCCCTGGCCCACGCGACAGGAGAGGGCTAAGGACGCGATGGCCTCAGCCTGGCGTCGGCATCGCCCAAGCCTGCTTCTTCCAGTCATGAGGTGTGTGCGTCCGCATCCAAGAGGCGGCTTGCGTGCTGAGCAATCCTGTAGTAGATGCTCGGCGACGGACGCGTTGTGGCCCTACCGCATGGGCAACGGTGTGCTATAAGACGTTTGCACAGCATGTTAGTATGTTCTGTCCAGACGTGCGCCTCCACGGGGGGGGCGCATCGTACTAGTATGTCCTTCATTGCCTCGGTACGCCCGTTTTGAAACGCAACACGTCCCGTGTTCAAGACGTCCGTGTCAATACGTTGCGTGTTGGCCCCCCGATCGGCCCACGCCTGGGCGAACGCATCGCGCCGGACCTACGTTTTCAGTCCGCGTGTTGAGCTCCGTAGCCATCCGATACGTGTTGCGTGCTGCGCATCGGGGCCACCAAGATCCACCAGTTTGAAACAGATCCCTATCCCTATGTTTGACATCACCTCACCTCGATGCCGATCTTATGGATTTCCTCAGCTTCCGAGGGCCTATCCCTAAGATTGTCCTCGCTTTTGGCTTGCCCATCTTAGGGATAGGGAGAAGTTCGAGGCTGGTTAAAGATCGTACCAGTACGTCCTCCTGCGCCCCATGGCGCCCAGCGGCGAGCCCCGGCCGTGTTGCCAGCCCCGGCCCGAGGCCCCGGCCCGAGCCGCCCTCTGGGCGGGCTCGCCCCCGACGGCGGCGTCGCCGTGGCCCGCGCGACAGTTTCGACGACGACGACGACGCCGCCGACGACGACGATCGACGGACGACGACGACGACGACGACGAGGACGAAGACGGCCTACGACGACGGACGACGACGACGACGGACGACAACGAGCGACGACGACGACGACGTCCTCGGGGGCCTTCCCGCGCCGTGGCAAGTTTGGACGCCGGATCCGCTTTTTGTAGGCACCGGGGCCCGAAAGGGGCCCCCAGGGGCCGAAAGCCGAACACCACGACGACGATCGACGGCGACGGACGTCGGTTTCGACGAAGACGACGACGACAACGGGCGGTGGCCAGCCGCGAAGCCAGGCGGCACGAGTTCAGCAGGACCGGCCAGGCGCGCGGAGGAGCTGGCGGAGCAAGCCGGCACCTGCGCGCGAGATCGCCAGCCGTTGTTAGCCTGTGGCCACGGCAGGCCTGGCACGTGTTCTGCACACAGCTGCGTCCACGACAACCCTTTCAACGAACGCAACAAGCCAAGATGAGTACCGAGACCAGGGCAGAACACGGCAGTCTGCAGCAGTTGGCGCACTGCGCGTGGCGTGACCGCCAGAAGCCACCATATCGTCAGTGGACGAAACCCACTGCTTCTAAAATCGGGGGCTTTTGTTCTTATGTCTTCTCTTTCTTGCTCGGCGGCCGCTTCCATCCTCGCCCGAGAGTCCGATACGGCGCACTCCTCACTTCGCGTTGCGCCGCCCAGGAAACTCTATCTGCGGCCCCAGTGTAAGCGATCGCGTGCGCTGCCCCACCCCCCTTTTGGCGACCCATGTCGTGCCATTTCTTGAACTCCACCTGCGCGACCAACCCCCCGCTTCGGCACATTTACGCTTCGCGGCCCCCAGGGATGTCCACCTACGGCCTCAGCGGGCGCGCCCGCATGCGCTACCACCGCCGAGTTCGGCACACCCCTTCGCGCGGACTGTGCCCCCAGAGGGATCCCCACGCGATTCATGCCCCAATTGGGAGCTCCCCGCGCCGGTGTGCGCACTTGGGGCCCCGTCACTGATTGCGCATTCCTCATGCACATTGAGCCCCCGCAGGAGCGTCAGCATGCTTTCCCACGTTTTGCAGCGTGGGCACCGCCCCAAAGTCCACCCCATCCCGCGGCACGCAGTACACCTGGAGAGGGCCGCGCCCTGCGATACGCGCAGCTGCACTAGGCTGGGCCCTCCGCCAGGCTTATAGTTGTGCCGCGAGCTTCGCTGGGCGGAGGAGGAGGAGGAGGAGGAGGAGGAGGAGGTCCGTAGCCATTTTGGCTCAAGGCTAAACGTTGTGAAGGGCTATGGACGCCTGAGAACCAGCGTTTAGCTTTGGCCTATCCGTGGCCACTCCCAAGTGCAGGCCCCAGGTGGCCTTCTCATTCACTTTCTGATCAATCCCAGGCCGGTGCAAGGCCCATTTAGATGCCCGCTCATGCCCAACGCGATGCCGAGCGTTCCCCTGCCGAAAAGTCTGCCCGCATCGTCGTGTCGGAAGCCGAGGAGGAGGCGGCTCACGAGCTTCTGGGTCATATGCCTTCCAGTGGTCCTGACCCTGTTGCTTCGCACGATCCGTGGAAAGCTCGTGGAAAGGGAGTCACCAATGTTGGAGCCCCACCTCGTCGTGACCTTGCCTCCCCCGCTCGCGGTCGCGCGGCAGCCCGCCCACCTGATGCTCCGTCTGCAGCTTCTGGCCCAACAGCGACAGCAGCCCCCTCTGCACAGTCGATTGATGACCTTCTCGCCTCCTTCAAGCGTGAGATTCAGGGTGCAGTGGACTCCCAGATCAATGAAGTCAAAGTGGCGATCGTTCAGGAGATCTCGACGCACACAACGCAATTGGTCAAGACGGTGGCGGCCAATCAGGACCGCACGAACCAGCAGGTGCGAGGTGAGTTGGATCAGTTGCATGCGACGCAACACTCTCTTTCTCAAGATCAGAACGCAATGCGTGACGAGATTGAAAAGATGCGCAAAGAACTCTTCTCGGCAGAGCGCATCACCCCAATCAAGGACTTCAGCGACCTCGAGAACTGGGATCGCGACCCAGATCCAACCATCCTGGTGGCCAACCTGTCGCACATTGCTGCGCAGGCGGAGGTGGAGAGGGAGCTCACGCCCTGGCTTCAGGAGGCGGGCTTGCAAGATGGGCAGTGGAAGATTCATGGCAGCTCGCCAGGTCGTCACTACGTCATCCAGATGGCAGGAGATCCAGGCGCAGCCCAGCGCAAAGTTCGTGCCGCGCGTCGTGCGCTTCGCAGCTCGGAGGGGGTCTGGAAGGACTTCTCGGTTCCTGCAACAGAGGGTGGACAAGCTCGCGTCTATGTGGGTGTGGACAAATCACCGAAGCAGGTGCGGATGGAGGTGCAAACGAAAAAGTTGGCGCAGATCACGAAGGACATTCACGAGACGGCGAGGGTCAAGCACGACAGGAACAAGGGAGTGGTCTACATCGATGGGGTGCCCACGGTGTCGGTGTCTCCTGGAGATTCGGTTTCGGCACGTTCTCGTCTTCTCTGGAACTATGCTGCAGTCACTGACAAAGGTGTGGACCAGGCGAAGGTGCAGGAAACTTTCAATTCTCATTTCTATACGGAGGAGCGGGCAGTGCAGTGGAGTATTTAACCAGCTGCTGGGGGTGTTCGCCAACACGAAGGGACTGGGCTCGACGGAGATGGTGCGATTGGGAACATGGAATTGTCGTGCTCTGCTACATCATCAACAGGATACTCGACAGAAGACTTGTGACAAGCTTCGAATGTTCCTGCAAAAGAATGACACTCTGGGTCTTCAGGAAGTCCATGGTACGGAGGAGGAGTTGGCCTTTCAGTTATATTTGCGCAGACTGGACTATGCGATGGTGGGATCAATTCCAGAGCATGCTGCCGGTGGCGTTGCATTCATTCTGCCGTGCATGACACAACAGACGTTTGATGACGGAGGCGCCCAAGGTAGGTTTCGGCACACTGCCCTTGTCCCTGGACGCGCGCGCAGGTTGGCTCTCAAGGCTGAACGTGTTCACCCGGCCGCCGCCGAGACGACGCAGGGCGAACACTCACAGAGCATGCTGGTGATCTACAATATTCACAACTATGGCCTCACAACTGATCAGGTGGATTCTCTCACGGCACGTATCAAGGCCGAGATTGATGTTGCGGCGGCGGCTCCACATCGTGTCACTGTGATGGTTTTTGGAGACTTCAACTTTGCGATTGATGCCCCCATGTACTTGCAGGTTTCCCTCGTAGACAAGGGTGTGCATGTGCAGCCACGGCAAAGGGAACACGGCTCATCTTGGTGGCAATCGCTCTCTGAGTTGGTGGAGTTGGATCCTGAGCGCCCGACGCGCTACATGGCGGATGAGCAGCGGCTGTCAGCGCTTGACAAGATCTTCACGTCCATTCCGCCGTGGCTGCTGGTCCAATGGAATTTGACGGCTGCTGTGTTGGCGACGCCTGAGTCATTGCATGCAGGTGGCATCTCCGATCATGCACCACTCTCAGTCTCGTTCTCGTCGCGACCTCTACGACCTCCAGATCAGCTGCCTATTCCTGCCTTCATCTGTGGAACTCTGGAGTTCAAGGAAGCACTGGAAGTGGTTACCCAGCAGTGGAATCTATTGAGGCTCCCGCCCATCCCGAAGTGGCGTGAAATGAAGAGACTGATCCGTGAGGCCTCTCGTATTGCTAGGGACCGTCTTACCTCCTCCTCTTCCTCTCCCCTTGAGGCTCGTCTCCTCACCTCCCGTTCGATTTCCAGGGCGGTTCATTTTGATGCTTTGCGTCTGGCTGAAACGCTCCTCTCTAGGATTCAGTTTGCTGCGGATCACCTGCTGGTTGATGCCTCGACTAGCGCGGTGACCCTGAGGGACCCTGTGAGTTCTCGGAGGCAATACGAGAGTCTGCGTCAGGAGATTTCTGATGCTCGCATCTCTTCTGCTGCCACACAGTCTCAGAGCCCCAGCACGCCGTTCCACGAGAAGAAAAGGCTTCGAGCGTGCACGAAGGCTGAGAGGCGCAGGGAAATACTGTGGGCTCCCAAGGGGAAATCCCTCCCGCTCCAGGCCCTTGAGGACCCCTCCACTGGCTCCCTTCTCACCCCCCCGTCGTTCAGCGCCCAGTGGACCCGTGTTTTTGCCTCTAAGACGGCCCCGCTCGAGAAGCTGAAGAAATATCTCTCGCTCAACGTGAAGCCGTTTGACTGGTCGACAGTTGTGCCGCCCACGCAATATGACATAGAGCGATTGATTTCTCGTGCTTCGCCGACTGCCCCAGGGCCCGATGGGATCCCATACGCGGCCTGGAGGCGCGCGAAGTTAGCACCTGTCATTCTTCATGACCTCCTCCTTGTCCTCCTCATTGGCCCCCCCCCCTCCTGCGGAGCTCAATGAACTTTTACTGGTGTTCGTTCCGAAGGGACATAGGTTGGAGGACTCATCGTTTGTGGTCCGAGAACCGGCCACGACTCGGCCTTTGGCTTTGAAATATACGGATGCGAAGGTCTTAGCCTCGGCCTGTAACCATAGTCTCAAGCGGGTGTTGACAACAGATGCCCACCCTGATCAGCGGGGATTTGTGGCGCAGCGCAATTTCCTAGACAACATCACATTGTTGGACACTAGCTCCCGCATTGCTAGCATGCGTTCACAGGCGAAAGATGCGATGCCTGCGCTCTTGCTTCTGGACTTTGGAAACGCCTTCCCCTCTCTGACTCACCTCTTCCTCTGGCATCTTCTTGATGCGATTGCTCCCCCAATTCGTTTCCAATACTTCACGGCTGCCACGTACATGTTTGCCTCGGCGTGCGTCTCTCTGCATGGTGTTGTTTCGTTCTTCTGCTACATCCAGTCAGGGGTGATGCAAGGAGATCCACTCAGTGGCACGATGTGGGCACTCTGTATGGGCCCCATAATTCGAGACATTCGCAAGCGGCTAAAGAAGTATCCTGGGTCGGAGGTGGGAGTTTGTGCGGACGTCGTGGGGGTTTCGGTGGAGGAGTTGGACGCCCTTGCGAAACTCTCGGGAGTTTTTTTTTTATGCGGCGCAGGCGCTCGCTGGCCTTCAGTTGAAAATCCCGAAGTGTAGGCTCATCCCTGTAAGCGAAGGCTTTTCGTTGGACCTCCAAAAGCGAGTTGCTACTAAGCTAGCAGCTGCTGTCCCTCGATGGAAGGACCTTCCCATTGTCGAGTGTGCAGAATATCTTGGAGTGTGGATCGGCCCAGCAGCGACCAGAGAGAAGTTGCGGTCGAGGGCGTTTCGTGCGTGGCGTGGTGTCACACAGAAACTTGCTGCTACTAAGGCCGCCCCCCCCCCCATCAGCATTCACATGTATAATTCGCGTGATGTCTCGAAGTTTGCGTACCTGGCTCAGCTGACTCCCGTCCCAAAGGCGATAGTCAAGTGGGAAAGTTGGGCTCTCCATCGCATTTTGCATATGCCCTCTTGTGCTCTCCCGCTCTCGACCCTTTCATGGCTTGCGCTTGTGGGCTAAGCTTCGTCCCCAGTCGATGCGCATAGTCACCACTGCCACTTTTGTCCGCTCTGCCATTGTTACAATACAGAACTGGCGTAGCCTCTGGTCTAGGTTGCAGGAGATAGGTCGCGAGGCGCTGCCGCTGGTCTCGTGGGTGGCGGGTTCCTGGTCTCCACCGCACTGGCAGGCCCGCCCATTTGTGCAGGAGTTGGCAGAGGCGGAGGCGTCGTTTCCCTCTATGCCACGCATTTCGTCTGCTGTCTCATCTGCCCGTCTTGCTCTCTCGGCTGCGCGCAGGGAGGACCCTGCTACTCCTGTCCAGCGCACTCTCACGAGAAGTCTTGAACAGACTCTTCTTAGCGATGATCTTGCGAGCACGATTGTGACGTGTATCTCGAAGTGGGCCTCGAGGCCGCCATCAGCTCGAGCTCTCCAGGCTCTTTCTTGGCCTGATCTGAAGCAAGTCATGTTCACCATGCCGCCTGCGTGGCAGTTCTCGATCATTCGCACGTTAGTCGGGGGTTGGGCGACGGAGAGGCGGATGTGTCATAAGGATGCGAAGTGCCTGTTTGAATGTCCGTCGGAGATGGATGATCAACAGCACTATTTGTCGTGTCCGACGCTCTGGGGTCTTGTTCATTCTCACTGGAAACCAGACCTTCCGATAGAGCACCATCTCGACAAGAGGCTCGGTCTGGCTCGTCGGATGACGCCTGAACAGAGAGCTTTGGCGCTGCAGCGGTTAGTGATTGCGTTTTATGCATATAACCACAGGCGTCAAGGTTGGCCGATGGCTGACTCGGTTCGTGCTGCCAGAGCGCAGCTGCTACAGCAGGTAGATGAGTAAGGACCCTTGGAGGCCTCGTTGCGCCTTTGGGTATGTGCGAGGAGGAGGAGGATGAGGAAGAGGGAGGAGGAGGAGGAGGAGGAGGAGGAGGAGGAGGAGGAGGAGGAGGAGGAGGAGGCGGGGCAAACGGGCCACACGCAATCATCAACAGCTTGCGCAGAGGCCCCCGAGAGACCGCCGAGGGCCGCCGAAGCCTGTCGGAAACCGAGAGGCAGGCCGCCTCGGAACAGCTCCGAACGCAGACAGACGGACGCGCACGGCTCGCGTGCCCCGCTGCCCCTCCCCGCGCACGCGCGACGGGGCAGCGCCCTGGTCCCTCCTCGGTCGCGGGGTCGCCGCTGGCCGCTCCTCCAACCCGAGGAGGACATCTTCGAGTCCTTCCTGCCGAACTGCCAGGCGAAGCGGGGCGGGGCGCATGCGTCCTGCCGGTTGGATCGTCGTCGTCGTCGTCGTCGTCTTGGTCGTGGGCTCTCTCTGCTGGCGCAGTGGTGGCGGCCCGAAGGCGTGCTTGTGCATGGGAGTTGGTGGCTTCCGAAGTCGTGCGTTGCACGAGCGCTCGTGACACGAGGCTGGTCGGGGATCGGGGGGCCGTACGTTTTCTGGCTGGGCGCGTGCATGTTGTCCCTGGCGCCTGATCCAGTCGCACGGAAGCGGGGCTCCAAGATACAGGGCGCTCCAGAGAAGTGCCTCCAAAATGGCGGGGGCTCAGCTGGAGGAAGGCGGCGGTTGATCCACGGATGTCAAAGTCGGCCACATGCTCCTGAGTCACAGGATGAGCGATCGCCCTGACACCCCCGTGCGCTCTTACCACGCAGTTTTCAGCCTGCGTTCTGCAGCCCTGCCCTGTCTAGTGCCTTCTGGAGGAGTGCTGATTCAAGGCCTCGGATGCATCGGAGTTCAGTTCCAGAACATTGGCGGGGTCCTTTGCAACACGGCGGCGACGGCGTCGGCGACGACGACACTGGTGTCGGCGTTTCTCGGCGCTTGCGTGATGGCGTCGGCGGCGTTGGCGTTCGACGTCGGCGTCGTCGTCGGCGCGGCGCTTCGCGCCGCGGCCTCGCGGGCGCGCGAGGACTGCGGCACCTGCGTTGCCCACGGCGGCTGCGCCGCCGTGGATCACGCGGAGGGCTGCTGCGGGGTCAGGTCGCCGCCGTCGCGGCCGCCGTCGTCGTCGCCGCCGTCGCTTTCGCTTGCAGGCTTGAGGTGCGAGGGCCGAGGTTGGAGGATCGAGCCTGATGGACGAGCGCGGGCCTTTATTGATCTGTGGCGGCATCTGGAGACATGGGGCACATCTGGAGGCATGCAGAGGTAGGGTCGGCGCCGTCGTTAGTCCTCCTGTTTCGAGCGTGTTGATTGCTGTGCCTGTGCTGGTGGTTTTGTTCTGATGCTGCTGGTATTCTGCAGACCCCTAGCCCGTCATTATCAGGTGATTCTCGGTTTGACGGTCTGAACGATGGGCAATATGATTCGCGTGATGCTTGGTTGCCAGATGGAAGTAATGGGAACCCTTCATACGGCTCGTCGACGCGACGGGAGAGGGGGGGCGACGCGGCGGATCCGAGGCTCAGGAGAGTAGCTGTTGGCATGGCAATTCGACCATGTCAAGATCGATTGCTGGATCACGGGCGTTCCTGTTGGATGCCATGGTAGCCAGAGATGGACTCAAGGCGTTTTGCTTTGCAATATTCACATCGGCGGAGTGCGCGGCGTTCGTTGCAGATTGTGAGACGGTGCTCAAAGGATGGAGAAGTACTTGGGCCCGGAGGGTGCAGTCGCAAACTTGCCGGCCCGAGTTGGACTTGCATTGAGGTTCAAGGACGCTCGCAGGATTCGGGTTCTCTTCGTGAACTCCCACTTGTGATGTGAGGCTGTGGTGGATCAGGTTGCACCGCGGTGGCAAATGCAAGGCAATACTGTCATCGACGCCCGGGTCGGCGATGCGGGCCTGGAAATGGGGTTTCCTGGTGCTGTGCTGCACTCCGTGATGGAGGTCGAGTGCCAGGCCTGCCTCATCCGCCACAGGCTGCTGCGGGCCACCCTCGACTGCGATCGGTCGGGTGAGGCCCCGGGAATAGTCAGAGCCCCGAATCATCAGGGGTAACTCGGGTCAGGGCTAACTCGGGTTCGCTTTTCGGGATTCCGAACCCGAGTTACCCTGGGCCCGAGTTACCCCGGATAACTCGGGCGCCCAGAGCCCCAGATCATCAGGGGTAACTCGGGTCAGGGCTAACTCGGGTTCGTTTTGCGGGAATCCAAACCCGCATTACCCCGGACCCGAGTTATCCCGGATAATTCGGGCGCCCAAAAGAGGTGAGGCACCGTTTCCCCCTCCTCCCGCTCCTCCGCCCGCGTGTTCTGCTGTAGTCTTCCCGCCAGTCACTCCTTAGACGTCGGAGGCCAGCGGCGCCTCCTCCTCCTCCTCCTCCTCCTCCTCCTCCTCCTCCTCCTCCTTTGGAAAGCGAGCCCCTTCTCCACTCTCGCCCCCCCCCGCCCCCCCCGCCGCCCTGCTGCAGCTGCTTCTCCGCCGGTGCTGCCGCCTGCTCCCTCCACCTGCGTGTCCCCCGTGGTGCTGCTCTGCCGTGCCTCTGCCGCTGCGGCTGGAGGTCTGGTGGGCCCCCCGTCTGGCTGCGGGTCGTCGGCGGGTCTCTGGGAGGCCGTGCGGAGCCTCAGCTCCCTGTCGCATGTGCGGCAGGGGAGCATGCGGCCGATCCACGGAATGCCCCGCCGCCTTTCTTGCTGCTCCTCTCGCGTGGATGCTCCTGCTGCTGGCTCCTCCTTCCAGTGTATTTGAGAGTCTTTTCTCGCCCGCCCGCAACCTGGGCTCGCGCGCAGAAGCGACGCGCCAGTCCTCAATGGGGCGGGCGCCCCGCCGCCGGACCTGCGCAGGATATTTACGCAGCTGGATGTGAGCGTGCCGCGGTGGGCGACAACATCCCCCGCTCCCTCGCTTCCCCCCCCCAATCTCCCCCTCCCTCCCTCCCTCCCCCTCGCCCTCCCCCCCCTCCCTCCCCCTTCTCCTGATCCCCCCCTCCCCCCCGTGGCGCTGAGGGCGCTGATGCGTCATTGCGCCACCCATCTCGGGATAGCTTTTAAGGGCCCGTCGAGAGCGTCGGTCGTGTGCTTGGTGGGTCGGTCGTTGTCCTCCCCCTTCCCCTCGCCCCCCCCCCCCTGCTCCACCGCTCTAGCGCGGGGAGGTCGTACTGGGACTTCGAGTGCGGCCTGTCCAACACGCGCAGGCGAGGCCTGCGGGGAGGGCCGGCGGCCGGGGCCAGGGCCGACGGATGACCGCGATTGGGAGGACAGGACGAAAAGGACAAAGGGAGGAGGAGGAGGAGGAGGAGCAGCAGCAGGCACAGGGCGAGAAAACAACGGAATAGGCCGAGAAGGAAGAGGAGGAGGAAGATGATGATGAGGAGGAGGAGGAGGATGAGGAGGGGGGAGGAGGAGGAGGAGGAGGAGGAGGAGGAGGAGGAGGAGGAGGAGGAGGAGGAGGAGGAGGAGGAGGAGAAAGAGGAGGAGGAGGAGGACGAGGAGGAGGAGGAGGAGCAGGAGGCACATGGCGAGGAAACAACGAAACAGGCCGAGAAGGAGGAGGAGGACGATGATGATGATGAGGAGGAGGAGTAGGAGAAGGAGGAGGAGGAGGAGGAGGAGGAGGAGGAGGAGGAGCAGGAGGCACAGGGCGAGGAAAACATGGAATAGGCCGAGAAGGATGAGGAGGAGCAAGATGATGATGATGATGATGATGAGGAGGAGGAGGAGGAGGACGAGGACGAGGAGGACGAGAAGGGCGAGGAAGAGTGAGGATGAGGAAGAGGAGGGGGAGGATGAATCAATACGGGCCTGGGACGAGGAGGCCGAAGATGGAAGGGACAAGGAGGATGACGAGGACCAAGACGTCGAGCACGCTCAGGTTTGCCCCCGCTGTGGGTCCTGAGAACGGGCGTCTCCGGACCACCGCGGAGGCTGAAAGGGCAGCCGTCGACGTCCAGCAAAGTCTCGAACGCCCCCAAGAGCCTCCCTGCTCGATCTTCGACGGCCCGTGGGCACACCTTTTGCGGATGGTCGGATGCCAAGGTTTTGTTGCAAGTTGTTTGGCCTGTTTGGTCCTCGGGAGGCTTGCGGACTCCAGATCCATGCAGAGACCCCCCCTGACGAGAGAGAGAGGGGGTGGGCAAAGAGTAAGTCGGGCATGTCCCTCTACAGGAGGAATATTCAAACATAGTCTCAAAAATAGTCTGGGGATAGTTTTTGTTTGTTTATTTGTTTTCGACTCCTTTTGGATATTATTTGAACCTGTGTTATTCTTCATCAAAGCTCCGCCTGTAAGGGGACATACCCGACCTAAGGATAGATGCAGAGACACCCCCCCCGACGAGTGAGAGGAGGTGGGCAAGGAAGACGACGCGGGGGATCGGTTCTGTTGTCGTTGACGCCCTGGTCGCGGCTGCTGGGCTCGCTTCCGAACTCTGGCGAGGACGCGCCACGGGGCCCATTCCAGTTGTCCACTCCTTGCGCGGGGGCGCATTTCGCTTGCTCCTGGGCGCTGGAGACCCAGAACTCCGCCCGGATCGGTCTCGGTCTCCTGGGGCGGCGCTCAGGGCCTGGGGCCGTCTGCAGGCAACGCTCGAGGAGGAAAGACAGGCCCCGGTGAACTCGACACTGCTCGGGCGTGGGCCTTCAGCGAGGACCCTCGAGGAGCGTCTTGGATCGCCTTGCGAAAAAAAGAAGCGCGCGACACCGAGAAATGCAAGGGGAACAGACGCGCGAGCGATGGCCATGGCAGGGGTCGACAGCCTGGGGCCCGCAGACTGGAAGCATCCCTCCGCGCCGCAGGTCGCAGCGAGGGGGGCCTCGGCCTCCGGCGCCACTCCCCGCACGCAGCCTGTCCGTGAGCGATCTATGCGTGATGTCCCCGGAGATCCGACGCTCCAGAAGACTTGGAGCGGCCGGTTTCTGGTGGTTTTGGCAGGGGCCCTCGCCTGGCCTGGGGACCGTCAAAGAACGACTCGGGACGACAAGCCAGTCCCGGAGAAGTGGTCCAGACCTCTTGAGCCCACGCATCGAGCAGACACTGAAGCAGCCGGATGCCTTGGCCTGCCAGGGCCAGGCTGGAGGTCCGCCGCACCCAGGAGTCGGGGGCCCGTGGCCCGTGGCGTCCCTCCATTGGCCTCCTGCGCGGGATCCGAGCAGGTGGGGTCGGAGGATCGCGCCGCATCGTCGATGCGTCGGCGACGCGGCTCGATGCGCCTCGCGATTTGTTTCACGTCGACGTCGCCGATGCATCACCTACGTCGACGATGTATCGCCGGTGCATCGCCGCTGCATTGCCGATGCATCGACGATGTATCGGCGATGCGGCGCGATCCTCCGACCCCATCTACTCCGACACCATCTCCTCCGACCCCATCTAGGAGGCCTCTAATCCCGTCTGGTCCCCCGAATGATCTCCCGTGCAGTCGGACCGAGGTACAAGATCGAGGTCGGTTCGGTGAGGGTACCCTCATGTTCTTCGTGCTTGTCGGGTGATCTTGTGCATCCTGGGGGAGGGTGCCCTCGACGGATCTTCGGTTGGGCCGGCGGAGGGTCTCATGTTCTTGAAGAGTACTCTTCTGTCCCATGTCCGACTGTATAATCTCCCCGAATGCTGGTTTCCCATAAGTATGGTTTCCCGGAAAAGGGCTCCCATCTGGTTTCCTGCGTGGTCTCGCTGCGATGGTCACCCT
This sequence comes from Prorocentrum cordatum, assembly GCA_963575745.1. Classification (NCBI taxonomy): domain Eukaryota; class Dinophyceae; order Prorocentrales; family Prorocentraceae; genus Prorocentrum; species Prorocentrum cordatum. The sequence continues at coordinate 1,046,886 of CAUYUJ010014949.1, read as the reverse complement.
CATGGTTTTCTTTATGGTTTGCTTTGTGGTCATTCCATATTGTCTTGCGTATGGTCTCCCGTATGGTCTGCCGCATGCGTTGTTTCCCATCAAATGTTTGCCGGTTCTTATCTGTGCGACCACCCTTCGGATAATATGAAAGTTGGGGGGTGGGGGGAGGAAGAACCAGCTGCTGGCAAATGCGATGGGTGTGATGATGACGATGCTGGTGACGCACCCTCGAGTTAGCGACGTCGGGCGATGAAGATGTTGCGCTGCGGTGTAATGTCACGATAGTCCCCGCTTTCGATCTCACTCGATCGATCCCACTATCGACCTCACGGCCAGACATGGTACCAATGGACTCCGCGATCGATCCCACTGTGCTCGCTCCAGGGGCGATCGCCTGTCCCCGCGAGATCTGCACGACCCATGGGACGTCGCCTCCCTGCGCATCCGACAGCGCGAGCACAACCAAGGTCATAGTCAACCTCGCTGTCGATCTCACTTTTGATCTCACGATTCATCCCATTCGAGCGGTCTCATTACCGATCCCGTTACCGTTTTCACCATCGATGCCAAGGCGGGGCACCCCAGGCAGCTGCCCGCCCACCGCTGACGGAGCACCGACGGGACACCAGGACACCAACGGGACACTACAGGACACCACGGCGGGACACCCTGGGACACCGCGCGCCCACCGACACGGAGGGGCGGTCCACTGCATCCGAGTCGCCCTAGCGACGGCTGGGTCGTTCTTCTCTCGCGCCCACGCAGCTTCGCCTGGCCCCGCACGCACGACACAGACACGAAACCGAAACCGATTTCCCGGTGGGGGGCTCTCCGTTCCACGGCGATCTGACCCCCCAGCCACCGACTTCTGCTCTAAGGAAGTGGGCTGGTGTGGCTGTGTGGCGACTATGTTGTCGCCGTCGCCGCCCCGTCGCTGCTTCGTCACCGCCCGTCGTCTGAGCCAGTGTGACGGTTTGGCGTCTAGATTGTCGCCGTCGCCGCCTCGTCGCCGTCACGTCGCCGCACGTCGTATGGGCCAGTGTGGCGGTCTGGCCGATACCCTGGAATTCATGGTTCTCTTTTCCGTAATGCAATTTAAACATGATTCTGCCCAATCGTTTATCCGAAATATGAATTCGTACCACGCCAGCCAGGCCAAGATCCCCCCTTCGTCATCATCCTCTGTCAACGAAATATACCATGCGTGCGCTCGTTTATCACAAATCAGCAGTTTTCAAAAATCCCTTGCGCAAAATGGGACGAAGTGCGCACGCGCGCGTCGTCGCGCGCGAGTGCTGCAATTCTTTCAAAATCGAGCGTCTGGAAAACATGTTCGGAAAACGTGGAGCAACACACGACTTTCAAACAAAGTGTGGACAAGGGTTCTTGCAAATTCATAAAATGCAGCCATCGGTTTTCCAACATTTTCATCGCATTCTGCCAAACGGGCCTCTCGCGCGCATGTCGCAATCGCAAGAATGCCCTTCCGCGCGTGCTGACGTAGAAACCCTTTGCAACAACGGAACGACGTGCACACGCGCGCGTCGTCGTGCGCGCATGCTGGAATCCTTCAAAAACTCGAGGCTTCGCGGGGAATTCAAGATCAAGCGCCCCTAATACATAAACAGCACTTTCATGGAATTGCACCACCAATTTCCCGCTGGGAAATGCCCAGCGGTCAGCGCCACCGCGGCCGCGTCGGTCGCACCAAATTAGCTGGGCGCTGCGCGCGCAAGCATGCGCGGGCTAGCGCGGCCGCAGAGATGCACCAGCAAACGCCAAGTACCCATCGCAATCGCCGCCGCATGGGTTTTACAAGCCAAGATGCCGGCAGGTGGGCGGGATGGTTGCGCGAGCACTGTAGTTGAAAATTATTCGGGTACAGAAATTACGCATCGCCCCGCAGTTGCGGATAAGAGTGAGGGGGCGGCGAGGACGTCGTTTTTTGCGAGGCTCCGAAGATGGCCGCCGCAGGCGCCTAACTTTTATACAAATTTAGCAGTGAGCCCGCCGCAGGCGCCGATTTTTTCGTTCAAGCAATTTGGGTTGATCGCGGGGTGGGTCGCGGGTGGGTCGCGGGTGGGTCGTGGGTGGGTCGCGGGCCCGGTCGCGGGTGGGTCGCGGGCGGGTCGCGGGATGGGTCGCGTGTGGGTCGCGGGGTGGGTCGCATAATGGGTCGCGGGGTGGGTCGCGGGGTGGGTCGCGGGCGGGTCGCGGGGTGGGTCGCGGGGTGGGTCGCGGGTGTGTCGCGGGGTGGGTCGCGGGGCGGGTCACGGGGTGGGTCGCGGGGTGGGTCGCGGGTGGGTCGCGGGGTGGGTCGCGGGGTGGGTCGCGGGGTGGTTCGCAGGTGGTTCGCGGGGGGGGGTCAACGACAACAACAAAAACAACAACGACAACAACAACAAGCATAATCCCCACCACGGATATCCTTTTTCAGCCGCGCACCCAGGGACAATGAATGACTGCTCGGCCCCCTCGCTCTGTCTTTGCACCACGCGTATTGCATCACATGATTCGCCACACAGGTCATTGCCACACACAGGTTGCGCCACACATTCCTCCAAATAGGACGCAAGCATACATTGCACCAGATAGATTGCACAACGTAGGCTGTACGATGTAGGGTTTGCCAGTTAGGTTGCAACACGCGTGTTACACAGCATAAATTGAGTAAGGCCCACAGAAACTGCATAGCGCAGATCGCGCCACATAGGTTGCACCACGCATACTTAACCACAGACATTGCACATTGCACCATGTAGACAGCATAATATCAACGGCACCGCATACATTGCCCCATCGATATTGCGCAAAGTAGAGCGCACCACATTTATCGCACAACATAAAATGCACCACGTAGGTTGCACAACATAGATTGTACATCGTTTTTTAATATAAAAAAGAAGAGGATCTACCCCCCCCCGGCGTTATCAATCCCGCTTTCGGGTCTGTAAATCAAATGCGATTCTGACCACATGTCCATCCCAAATATGAATTTGTATTATCCCAGGGGGCCAGTATCCCCCCCCTGAGGTTCCTTTGTACAAAAACACTACGCGGTGACTTCTTTGGTTCTAACATGACACTTTTTTCGCGAATCCTCTGCAAAAAAAGAGACGGAGTTGACACGCGCGCGTCGTCGCGCGCGCATGCCGAATTCCTTCAAAAACCTTCGGTGCCGGAAGGATTTCGCAATCGAGTTTCCAAAAAACATACAAAAACACATAATTTCGCAACACTGATTTGCTACAAAAGCTTCCGCGCGAGCTCTTGCGGAATCTTCGGAAACCATAGGTTTTTTCAAGATTTGCACAAAATTCTACCAAACGAGCTTCGCGCGCGCGCATGTCGAAATCTCTCGAACGCCCTTGCGCGTGTGCCGTCGCGAGAATCCTCTGCAAAAAAACGGAACGAAGTGCAGACGCGCGCGTCGTCGCGCGTGTGCCGAAAACCTTCAAAACCCATCGGATTCGCAAGGATTTCAAAATCGTGTGTCCAAAAAACATTCAAAAACCCAAGGTTTCGCAAAACGGATTTTCAACAAAAGCGTGCGCGCGCGCTCTTGCGTCGTCGTCGTCGTCGTCGTCGCCGTCCTCCCTCCTCCCGCGTCGTCGTCGTCTACGTCGTCCTCTGTCTTTCCTCGTGCTCGTCGTCGTCGTCCTCTTTGGCGTCATGGGCATTTCCGTCGTCGTTGTGGCCGTGGTCGTCCTTCCTCCTCCTCCCTCGTCGTCGTCGTCCGTCGTCGGCGTCGGCGTCGTCCCTCCTATTTCGTCGCCGTCGTCGTCGTCGTCGTTGTCGCCGTCATCTTCCCTCCTCCCTCGGCTGTCGTCGTCGGCGTCGCCGTCCTTCCTCCTTTTTCGTCGTTCGCGTCGTCGCCGTTCTCCCTCCTCCCTCGTCGTTGTCGTCGCTGTCGTCGTTGTCGCCGTCGTCGTCCTTCCTGCTCCCTCGTCGTCGTCTTCGTTGGCGTCGTCGTCGTCGTCTTCGTCGTCGGCGTCGGCGCCGTTGTCGTCGTCGAAGTCGTCGGAGACATCCTCGGTGTCGTCGTAGTCGTTGTCGTCGGTGTCGTCGTAGTCGGTCTCAAGAGGTTTTGCAAACCAAGTTGCGGGTGGGTGGGTGGGATGTTTGCGCGAGCACTGGAGATGACGACTTCAAGTTCAGCAGACTTGAAAGAGAATAGACTCTACCCCCCCTGGCGTTATCGGCGCCGCATACATTGCCCCATCGATATTGCGCAAAGTAGAGCGCACCACATATATCGCACAACATAAAATGCACCACGTAGGTTGCACAACATATTTTGCACATCGTATATATATATATATAACAGAATAGGATCTACCCCCCCTGGCGTTATCAATCCCGCTTTCGGGTTTGTAAATCACATACGATTATGATCACATGTCCACCCTAAATATGAATTTACACCATCCTAGGGGTGCCGGTATCCCCCCCCTGAGGTTCCCTGGTGAAGAACACTAGGCGGTGACATCTTTTGTTCTAGCATGACACTTTTTCACGAACACCTTGCAAAACATGAGCCGAAGTGCACACGCGCGCGTCGTCACGCGCGCATGCCGAAATCCTTTAACAACCTTCGGTGCCGGAAGGATTTCGCGATCGAGTTCCCCCCAAAAAAATTTAAAAAAACAGGGTTTCGTAACACTGATTTGCTAAAAAAGCTTCCGCGCGAGCTCTTGCGGAATCTTCGGGAAACCATAGGTTTTTCAAGATGTGCACAAAATTCTACCAAACGAGATGTCGAAATCTGTCGAACGCCCTTGCGCGTGTGCCGTCGCGAGAATCCTCTGCAAAAAAACGGAACGAAGTGCAGACGCGCGCGTCGTCGCGCGCGTATGCCGAAAACCTTCAAAACCCATCGGATTCGGAAGGATTTCAAAATCGTGTGTCCAGAAAACCTACAACAACACAAGGTTTCGCAACACGGATTTTCAACAAAAACGTGCGCGCGCTCTTGCGTCGTCGTCGTCGTCGTCGTCGCCGTCCTCCATCCCCCCGCGTCGTCGTCGTCGTCGCCTACGTCGTCCTCTGTCTTTCCTCGTGCTCGTCGTCGTCGTCGTCCTCTTTGGCGTCGTGGTCATTTCCGTCGTCGTTGTCGCCGTGGTCGTCCTTCCTCCTCCTCCCTCGTCGTCGTCGTCGTCGTCTGTCGTCGGCGTCTCGTCGTCGTCCCTCCTATTTCGTCGCCGTCGTCGTCGTCGTCGTCGTCGTCGTCGTCGTTGTCGTCGTCGTCTTCCCTCCTCCCTCGTCGTTGTCGTCGTCGGCGTCGCCGTCCTTCCTCCTTCTTCGTCGTTCGCGTCGTCGCCATCCTCCCTCCTCCCTCGTCGTTGTCGTCGCTGTCGTCGTTGTCGCCGTCGTCGTCCTTCCTCCTCACTCGTCGTCGTCTTCGTTCGCGTCGTCGTCGTCGTCGTCGTCTTTGTCGTCGTCGGCGTCGGCGTCGTTGTCGTCGCCGAAGTCGTCGGAGACATCCTCGGTGTCGTCGTAGTCGTTGTCGTCGGTGTCGTCGTAGTCGGTCTTAAGAGGTTTTGCAAACCAAGCTGCGGGTGGGTGGGTGGGATGTTTGCAAGAGCGGGGGATGTGTCAAACCATGGGTACAAATCAATTGCACAACATAGATTGCACCACACAAATTGCTACACATAAGTTGCACTACGGGTATTGAAACACGGAGGTTGTACCACACACACATTGCACCACCGAAATGCCACCACATTGAATACACATCATTCATTTCTAGCAATAAACCCTCCGGGGTCCGCGATTGCTAGCATGTTATGTGATTGTTTTGGAGTTGTGTCACGATCTCATGGGTTCTCTCAACGGCTGTTCGGGCTTTTCTTCCACTAAGGGTGACAGGTGTTCTTTGTCGATTGTTCTGGAAGTCGAGATTTGCCCCCATGTTCTGAATGCGAATTGGCAGGACCAGATCGGCAAACCAACACATCGCGATCTCGGAGGTATGCTGATAAGGGGAGTCTATTATGGCCCCCCCGGGGCTCTCGTCGCATCGGCTGGGTTCACTTCGGAATCCAAGTCAAAACGCGATCCAGTTCAAATCCGAGGGTACATCTGGACTGACGGGGACGAGGGGAAAGATGGGGGAGGAGGAGGGGGAGGGAAGTGTTCGACGTGTCTGGTTGAGTTCGGAAGTGTCCGAGGTTTTCCTGAGGTTTGGAAACGGGCGGGGGACAGGGATGGCAACATTAATTTGGGCGAGTGAGGAGGAGACGGAGGAGGAGGGGGGCCATCATACCCTGGCGTCGTGGAAGAATATTGGCGCCCTTTTCCGCCCCGCTTTGGACACCATAATCCTCATGGGCCGATCCGACCGCATGTTCAACATTATCGCAGAAGTGGTCGGAGGAGGAGGGGGAGCCAGGAAGAGGATTCATTTTCAATCACCTTCAGCATCCACCTGTTTCTCCCTCCCCTCCTCGTCCATCCATTGTCTTTTCTTTTCCCTCCCTCCCTCTGCGCCTCCTCCCTCCTCGTTGTTCCATGACACCTCCCCTTCCTCCTCCTCCTCCTCCTCCTCCTCCTCCTCCTCCTCCTTTTTCTCTACCGTCCCTGTACTATCTTGTTTCCTTCCTCCCCCCCTCCATTTTTCACATCTTCCTCATCCCCCCTCCCATACACCTCCTCTTCCACGCCCCCTTCGGTGTTGTTCTGCTCCTCCTGTTCCTCCGTTGCCTCCTTCTCCTCCACCCTCCTGCATCATCTCCTTCCTCATGTTTCCACACCCCCCCCGCCCCTCTATCCTCACCCTCCGCACTCTTATCCCCATCATCCCTCCCTCGTGCCTCTCCCGCCCCCCTCATCATCCCCATTTCCTTCTTCCTCCTCGTCCGTGCCCGCGCCGTCGTAGGAGGAGGGGAGGAGG